>JAUPFX010000019.1:29124159-29467225 GCA_036937225.1 Sebastes paucispinis
GACTCGAGCACGGATTGACGAGCTGAGTACGGAACGGATCGCCACACTACTCAAACGAACTGGACTTTGGGGACGAGTGTACTTGTATCCGGGCCCGGGTCTCTGATGTTACAGCACCCTCAGTCCGTCCTCTCAGGTCTCCCTCCAAAGACACCCCCCCAACATTATCATAATGAACATAAACAATGAACATGGCAATAGTTAGTACTCACAGCTTTCAGGCTAGCAGCTGGTGGAAGACTGGTTGAACTGGAAGACTCATTGCGCGTGCAATGAGTGCACGCGCATTGTGACAGGTAGGTAGACAGACAGGTAGGTAGACAGACAGATATCAGATTTTTTTTCTTTTCTTTGTCAGAGCATTTGATTTATAGATTGCTGTCGGGATGTAAAGAGAATTTCAACAAATATAACAAAAACTGTTTTTGTTTACCAACCCTAGCTTTAAGCCACATTTGAAGAACAATGCTCTGGTGTCATTTGCATCTGATTTAATGAAGGTCAACACCATGGACAGCTGTGCGTGATGGCACTGCGCTCTGGCTGCAGAATTCTCTACATACATACAGTGTGTGTCCTGCTGCCTTTAGACGGCTGCAGGGATTTCATGAACTAAAGGAGAAACTTTTCATCAGCTGTATACAACAGATTTTTCTACTTTAAGAATCACTAGTATATTGCCAACATTCCTGTTTTAACCTCATTAAATTTGAATGATACTTTAATGTTTATGAGCCCAATTTAAACGCATCTACTGGCTGGGGAGTATGTCATTAAAATAGTTTATTTACATGCATTATAATTGTGTTATTCTGTGGTTGCTGTGCTGTGTGTGTTTGCTCTTGTTGATAAAATCATCGGATTGGCAGCAGATGAAAACAGGCTCCTTAATCTGTTTGGTGGACTAAACAACAAGATCCCAATCACTTGAAAAGTAGGTCTACTTCCAAGCCAACTGCGGTGCGGTTTGTTTGTGGTATGAGTTTGGTAACCACGGTAACATGTCAATACGTGAGTGCAAGGATTTGAACTGAAAATACTTTTTTCAATGAAAATGGTTCTACGAGTCTCGCTGAGACCATTTTTGGAAACGTGACCTCCCTGTATAAAATGACCTGTGGTGACCTCTAGGATAATCACAGCCTCATGAAACTTTACAGCCACAAACTAGAGACCTAGAGCATTCAGAGGATGGATGTATCAAACTAGAGACCTAGAGCATTCAGAGGATGATGGATCAGACTAGAGACCTAGAGCATTCAGAGGATGGATGGATCAAACTAGAGACCTAGAGCATTCAGAGGATGGATGGATCAGACTAGAGACCTAGAGCATTCAGAGGATGGATGGATTAAACTAGAGACCTAGAGCATTCAGAGGATGGATGGATCAAACTAGAGACCTAGAGCATTCAGAGGATGGATGGATCAAACTAGTGACCTGGAGCATTCAGAGGATGGATGGATCAGACTAGAGACCTAGAGCATTCAGAGGATGGATGGATCAGACTAGAGACCTAGAGCATTTAGAGGATGGATGGATCAAACTAGAGACCTACAGCATTCAGAGGATGGATGGATCAAACTAGTGACCTGGAGCATTCAGAGGATGGATGGATCAGACTAGAGACCTAGAGCATTCAGAGGATGGATGGATCAAACTAGAGACCTACAGCATTCAGAGGATGGATGGATCAAACTAGTGACCTGGAGCATTCAGAGGATGGATGGATCAGACTAGAGACCTAGAGCATTCAGAGGATGAATGGATCAGACTAGAGACATAGAGCATTCAGAGGATGGATGGCTTTCCATCCAATCACCAAAACGTGCAATTCTTGGAGAAATCTAAAAAGTTTTTGATTCCAAATCATGCAAAAGAAGCATGTCTTTTTCTATGGTGTTTTCTATGGAGGTCTTGGTGTCTTAATGTAGTATTTTGGAGGGATTATTGATAATTTTTATCAATTCTCCAGTGGTAAAAAAATGTTAAATCTGTGTAATAAATGGTATCAACCCAAAAATTGCTGCAACTACTTATGAGATATAATGTAGCATGTATCATATACTTCTATCATAATGTTCTAAACCCCTATACACTTTCAGTGCTTATTTTGATCATTTTCTTTTTCTGATTTATGACTAGAAGAACTTGACACACAGTGCTGAGCTGCATCTCAGATTAATCTTCAGGTTACAGCTTTCTGATGATGTACACCACTTCTATGTGACAACTACTGTTGACCTGCTTTCTCCCCCTAAAGACCTCCTGGACCCCCCCTAAAAAGACTAAAATGGTCTATGGTAAAGAGGGGTGGAGTGGAAGAGGTTAATGTTAGTAAAGATATACAGGACATCTTTTGCTACACCCGCATTTATTATTTAAAACATGCAACATAAAAGTACACGATAGTTAAGCATGTAAGGCACCAAGTTTCTAACTGATTTTTAATGTTTTCCACCAGTGTATAATTCCCTTCAAAGAACTGATCCTTACCCAGTGAGATGTACTGGAAGAGGTCCGTCTGTCCTGGACCATCCCTCCTCTGTTGCTCTTCCTGAGGTCTCTCCCTTTTTACCCCATTAAAGTTTTTTTTTTGGGGGGGGAGGCTTCCCTTATCTGAACCAAGGCTCTCAGGACAGAGAGTGCCGTGTGGACTATTGCCCTTTGTAGCAGATTCTGGGCTAAGTAAACAAAGAGTCACCCCATTTAAGCATACCCAGGAATAACAGACTGCTGCAAGAGTTAATATTTCATTAAATCATTCAGTTTATCCCTGGATGCTGCATCTGATAACGAGAACAGAATTCCCTAAGCCGGCTCTGCAGTTAGTGAGCATGGAGGAGCTCAGTGGTGGTCAGCAGCAGCAGTGTTTGCATACTGCTCTGAGTGCTCTCCCGTCAGCGCCCTGTCCTCCTTCAGCGTGACCTCAGTGAACTCCTGCTTCACCCTCTGCAGCAGCTCCGGACGCAGCAGCACATCTGGATGTCTGGCTGTCATGGCCAGAGCCTTCGCAGTCCTCAGGGTGAAGAACTGAGCTCTGTCGTCACCTGCAACAAAGTCACAGTTCTATTCACACAGTATATATTATGTAACGGTTTCATTCATATGGCTGGCAGTTTCATCTGTAACATAAAAGCAGAGTAGGCAGGAGAAGATGAGAGCCTTTGTCAATGTTGGACTTTTGGGTGTGTGTCAGTGAAGGCTGGTCCATAGAGGCAGAGGAGGTTGTTCTTTGAGAGGCAAAAAGAGTAATTTGTTAAATTAAAACATTACCAAATCTCATTATCATTTATAAAATATATTTTCTTTTTTCTTTGGAAAATATCCATTATTCAAATCCTGATTAAAATGCTTCAACAGCGACAACTGCAGGGCAGCCTGTGTGTGTGAAGTGGTTGTGGGCATCGTGGGGGGTAGAGGAGGAGCGCAGGTCCTCGTCCTCCCTTAGGGCGGGACCTCTTCTATCAACTCAATGCATTTCATTTTTTTCATTCTCGTCTGTGATTGGCCAAAACACATCAAATGACGCTCCATCGTTACCAATCAACAACCAGCAGAATACAAGATTGACAGCAGGTTGGTCCAATGATGATGTCCAGATGTCCTCTTCAGTCTCTACTGCTGTATGTACGTGATGAACTGGCAGTAAAGTATCAGACAGCAGCGTATTAGGAAATGAATTATAACGTGCAAATTGTGAACTCCTTTTAAACACAAAACAAAAGAGAGCGCAGATCTTCACCCCCCCCCCCCCCCCCCCCTCTCCGTTCAGCGTGCGCCATCATCCACGTGTATTCATGATGACAGCAGCTGTACGTAGCGGAGCATCGTAAAACACTTCACACACTACGGAGTGCACTGACCTGGGACAGGAACCCGCACTGCTGTATGCGCAGTTACAGACAGGCTTCTAGTGACACATTACAAACACTCCTCAGGCTGTAGTGATTGCAGTGATCATTGTTTTACTGCTTATTTTTTCATTTTACATAAGAAAGTAGACTAGTGTAGTAATAATAATGATCATTTTATGTCAAATTTGAGAGCAAAGTTCTTTCCAGATTAAAAGATTTACAGAATAAAATTTTAAAAAATCTGAATCCCACATAAGCCCCCCCCATATCAGGGTTTCTCAACCTTTTGTAACTTGAGGCCCACTTCTGATTGTTAAAAAATTTCCGAGGACCACCTTCCCAAATAAATGAGAAACTGGGATATAAATACACCACGTCCGCTGTAATGACCCACATAAATATTCAGCTCACCCTCACCCATCACTGCCTGCCATTATGAATCCAGAGTATTCAGGGTCAAATCTCCTCACCACACCCTTTGAGCTTTTACTGGTGCAGGGTGATCAAGGGACCCCTTAAAATGGCCACGCCAGTTTTTCCTCGCCAAAATTTAGCGTTATGTCTATCTGGAGCGTTATTTAGTGCTCTTCCTGATAAGCTAGCATGACACAGGACCAATGTATTCCTTCGTTTTTTTAGTTTCATATGATACCAGTATCTCTACTCTAGCTTTAAAACTGAGCCCGCTACAACCTCTGAAAGACAGAATAGCAGCCGTCGGAGTTTTAAGTTAATCTAACCATTATGCAGTACCTCCATGGCCCAAAAGATGGCGCTCTGAGGCCCACCCAGTGGCCCAGTGGTTGACAATAGCTGCCCTATATGACATATTAACATTAGGAACATGAGAGCTCATATATCAAGCAGACCTGAGTCCATACATAAAATGGAGGTGTAAGTGCAAAATAAGAGAAGTAACTTATTAAAATAACACCGTGGGTTGGTTTTCCTCCTGTCCTCCCCCAGCCGCCCACTGGTGCATATGGCAACATTCTGCTCACACTGTGTAGACACCATAGACACACCATATACTGTATCTTAAGATGGATGACATGACAGCTCCCCAAAAGTGAAGCCAAAACATCTTGACCGCCCCCTGGTGGCTGGCTGCAGTATAGCTCATAACCCCTGCCTCTTCCATGTTAGCAGATGGGACATGGAAAAGTCAAAGTACATGTCAAATACATTTTCCCCCAAAAATGGTTTCTGTCATTTTAGCTAGTTCTTATCACGCTGATGTTTGTTCAAGTGTTAAGTTTGGTTCTAATTAGTTATTTGATACTATAAAAAGGAGGTTGAGATGTCATGACTGGCAGCTGTGCTCTTGCTTTCTCAAGCTGCGGTCGTGCTCGGCTCTTGATTGGCTCGGGCAGGTGACCCCGATACCTCTGGCTCCAAATGACGTCAAAATCTCAAGATGGCAGCTTCCGTATCTTGGATATTTTGGCTTCCCGTCTGTACAGTGGAAGGAACTGGAGACGTGTTGTTCATCTATATATACAGTCTATGGTAGACATGGTGGAAGTATACTGTCCGCTAGTGCCCTTCAGTGAAAACTTCATTTAAAAAACACTGCTTGAACAAATGCATTGTAATTGGTGGCTCTTCATCATTAAAGGGTAATTCCAGTTTATGACAATATGACGGAATTTGGTCATTTTCTCTGGAAACATTGAGTATTACTTGTCTCAACATGACTATTGAGAAGTGTCAGGTAATAGCTGCAGCTGGCGGTGACTAGTCAGCCGGTAGCCAAGCAGCTGATGAATGAGCCTCTGATGGATGAACAAACGCTGTGCTCCATGAATGATGGACTACGGTTGTAATAAACAACAGTGATACATGTTTGACATACCAAAGGCCACGGTGTATTCCTCCGTGTGGTTCAAAGCTTTAGAACCAATGTAAGAAGTATGGATGGATGCCAGGGACTACGTTGCCAAAGTCGGTGGAGCCTATAGAGAACAGGGACAAGGAGATTAGTAAATATGGAAAGAAGAAAGAGAAAGAACCAAAATATTAAATATGAAATTGATGATCAAAAATAACCAAAACCCCCTCGATTTCCCCATTACTATGAATGATTTGAAAACAAAATTGAAGACCCTCAAAAGACAAAAAGCACGTGGGCCTGATGGAATATTAAATTAAATGCTGAAATACAGCACAGAAAAATTCCAACTGGCTATTCTAAAATAATTTAATCTAATTATGAATGTGGGATATTTTCCTAAGTTTCAAGTTTCAAGTTTATTTGTCATATGCATTTAAAAGTACAGTGTACAGTGAAATGCAATGAAATGCATTTTGCCCTGGCTCTCTCTCAGCCCTTACAATCTATAAATAGTACAGTTGATAAATACTACAATGAATAAGACAATACCTGAGAATACAATTATAAAACAACCTAAAACATCCATAAAACAATCCATAGCTCTGCATTCATTTAGTGCTACTGTTCAGTAGTCTGACCGCCTGCCTGAGGGTAAAAACTGTCTCTGAGGCGAGAGGTCTGAGCTCTAATGCTCTGTAGGCGCTTCCCTGAAGGGAGATAAGAGAACAGAGTACAGTGCCGTGAAAAAGTATTTGCCCCCTTCCTGATTTCTTATTTTTTTGCATATTTGTCACACTCAAATGTTTCAGATCATCAAACAAATTTTAATATTAGACAAAGATAACCCAAGTAAACACAAAATACAGTTTTTAAATGATGATTTAATTTATATGGGGAAAAAAGATATCCAAACCTGCTTGGCCCTATGTGAAAAAGTAATTGCCCCCTAAACCTAATAACTGGTTGTGCCACACTTGGCGGCAATAACTGCAATCAAGCGTTTGCGATAACTGACAATGAGTCTTTCACATCGCTGTGGAGGAATTTTGGCCCATTCGTCTTTGCAGAATTGTTTTAATTTAGCCACACAGGAGGGTTTTTCGAGCATGAACAGCCTGTTTAAGGTCATTCCACAGCATCTCAATCGGATTTAAGTCCGGACTTTGACTAGGCCACTCCAAAACCTTCATTCTGTTTTTTTTAAGCCATTCAGAGGTGGACTTGCTGGTGTGTTTCGGATCATTGTCCTGCTGCATAACCCAAGTGCACTTGAGCTTATGGTCACGAACTGATGGCCGGACATTCTCCTTCAGGATTTTCTGGTAGAGACCAGAATTCATGGTTCCATCAATTATGGCAAGTCATCCAGGTCCTAAAGCAGCAAAGCAGCCCCAGACCATCACACTATCACCACCATGTTTGACTGTTGGTATGATGTTCTTTTATGAAATGCTGTGTTAGTTTTACGCCAGATGTAACGGGACGCACACCTTCCAAAAAGTTCAACTTTTGTCTCATCAGTCCACAGAATATTTCCCCAAAAGTCTTGGCGATCATCAAGATGGGTTTTGGCAAAAGTGAGACGAGCCGTTGTGTTCTTTTTGGTCAGCAGTGGTTTTCGCCTTGGAACTCTCCCATGGATGCCATTTTTGCCCAGTCTCTTTCTTATTGTTTAATCGTGAACACTGACCTTAATTGAGGCAAGTGAGGCCTGCAGTTCTTTAGATGTTGTTCCGTTCTTTTTTGACCTCCTGGATGAGTCGTCAATGCGCTCTTGGAGTAATTTTGGTAGACCGGCCACTCCTAAGAAGGTTCACCACTGTTCCAAGCTTTCTCCATTGGTGGATAATGGCTCTCACTGTGGTTTGCTGGAGTCCCAAAGCCTTAGAAATGGCTTTGTAACCCTTTCCAGACTGATAGATGTCAATGACTTTGTTTCTCATCTGTTCTTGAATTTCTTTCGATCGCGGCATGATGTGCTGCTTTTTGAGATCTTATAGCCTACTTCACTTTGTCAGACAGGTTCTATTTAAGTGATTTCTTGATTGAACAGCGATTGGCTAGTGAAATTGAACTCAGCTTTCCAAAACATGTGGTTGATCACAGTTAATTCATGATTTAACAAGGGGGGTAATTACTTTTTCACATAGGGCCAGGTAGGTTTGGATAGCTTTTTCCTTTAATAAATGAAATCATTATTTAAAAACTGCATTTTGTGTTTACTTGGGTTATCTTTGTCTTACATTAAAATGTGTTTAATGATCTGAAACATTTAAGTGTGACAAATATGCAAAAAAATAAGAAATCAGGAAGGGGGCAAATACTTTTTCACGGCACTGTATATATGCAGGATGACTTGTGTCCTGCATGATACAAAGAGCTTTCTTCCTGCAGCGCGTGGTGTAAATGTCCTGTAACTGTGGTAACGGCGATCCAATCATTTTAGATGCTGTATTCACTGTCCTCTTCAGGAGTTTGTGGTCATATGATGTAATGTTGCCAAACCAGACCAGTATGCATCCAGTTAAGATGCTTTCTATTGTGGACCGGTAGAAGTTGATGAGGGTTTTTGTGGACATACCATGTTTCTTTAAACACCTCAAACAATACAGTCTCTGTTGTGCCCTTTTTAAGACAAAACTGATGTGCAGGGACCAGGAGAGATAGTCAGAAAGAGCTGGTATAATGGTCTTGTTACACCTATATTTAAAAGAGGAGTCAAATTTGACCCTCAGAATTACAGAGGGATATGTGTCACTAGCTGTATGGGCAAGATGCTCTGCAGTATCATCAACGCCCTCAGAGTTGAATTCCTTAATGAACACAATGTCCTGCATAAAAGTCAGATTGGATTCATGCTTGATCATCGCACATCTGACCATATCTCCACCCTCACCCCTCTCATTAACACACACATGTACACTACAATAAAAATAAAATGTATTCATGTTTTGTTGATTTCAAAAAGGCCTTTGGCTGTATTTGGCATGAAAGGTTATTTTATGGATTATTAGAGAGTGGCATAAGGGTTAAAACCTATGATTTCATTAAAACAATGTATTTGAATAACAAATATGCAATTAAAATAGGAAACAAAAGAACCAATTATTTCATACAATACCGTGGAGTTAAACAAGGCTGTAATTTGAGCCCATTCAACATAATTTATATATAAATACATCTGCAGAACAACTGCAGAAATCCACAGCCTCTGGTGTGACTCTGCAGGATAGACAGCAAACAATCTGGCACAACCAAATCAAGACAAAAATAAAATGATATCAAATATTGGAACGAAATCACCAAATCACAAAGTCAATTAGCATTCTATCTGAGCCTAAACAGAGAGCACACAGGGGCAGAGTACCGGACCACCGGGACTGATGGCAAACTTAGAAAAACTTTGACAATGGCCAGACCAAGTGGACACGGCCTGGCCATAGAAACAGGCTATGACTGATTGGGATTATTTTGTGATTATTTCTTGTGAAATGTAATTATTCATTAATATGTAATTTAACTTGGGCAATATTGGTACCTGAACATTCATGCCAATAAAGCTTATTTGAATTTGACAAGGAGAGAAAGCGTGTACAGATGGATAAATAAACTCATACTTCAACAACTAAATACAGTATTAACACATGGAAGGTATATTTTTGAGTGGCCTCATCTTATCTGTAGTACATGGCCATATTTGTCCTCTCACCAGAAGCATTGTTAAGGACTTCTTCATCCGTGGTGAACTCCATCCCCAGAGCCTTGCCGTTGTTCTCATACAACTCTTCAAGTGTTGCATTTCGCAATATATTGTCAAAAGCATTTCTGGCATACTCCACTTCAACCTGAGGAGGACAGTAAGGTGGCAAATTTTTGGCAAGACTTATTCTGGAGACATTAGTCAGCTCACTTCATGTGTCATCATCACCTCACAGCCAGTTGCCACGGCAGCTGATCTAAAACACATCTCAGCTTTCTTCTTTAGGACGAGAAGCTCAGCACGTGAGGGGGTTCTCAGGTAGTACTCCAGCTCAGCGTATGCAGGGATGATGTTTGGTTTCACTCCACCATGCTTTATGATACCTGCACAACACAAAAGGATTTATTCAGAGCTTACTGAACTCCTTAGAACAACACATAGAGGCCTCTCAGGGGTGTAACAATTCATCTACTACGTCCATGTATCCATTTATATTCCTACAATCCAACTACATCGATAGGTACTCAGCAGGTTGTCCTTCATGGGAGACTTATATCGATATAAAATCAATCTGAAACGCAAAAATAAGGATTAGCATCTTGTATTTAAGGACGACAAACGTTATATGAATGTTTTTTAGCACTTTTATTAGTAAGGAGAAGTTAAACGTTACTCCGGTTCTCCAGACATGTGCCAGCTTGCCAGCTCTGCCCTCTGCAGCGCGAGGACGCATCCATGGCGTGCATGCAAACGAACGGCGCACTGGACTCCTCGCTCGCTCACCCGGTAACGGCGCGGAGGGAGACGGACACCGGTCTGCGTTAGCTGACGACGCTGCGGTGCAGAGGAGCCGGTCGGCAGAGTTTTAGGCGTTATCGATCCACTTGATGAGGGCGGCTTCACCCACCGGAGCTTTCCCCGTGCGCTGTCGTTTTTCATTCAGAGAAAATGACTTTCCTTTCCCCGTCATTATATCTACATGTATGCAGCATCAGCCTCACGTATCCAGCCGGAGAGCAGACGGTCCGCGAGGCAAATTATCACAACGGGAGTAAAGTAAAAAACTAAACAGACATTAAACTAACGTTAGTCTAACGTAGTTTCAACATGTTGTTCCAGATGTTTTCATATATGAAAAGAGCCCAAATGAACCCTGTAGGTGGACTACTGGATCACTATCAGCTGTTTCATCACTATCAGCTGTTGGATCACTATCAGCTGTTGATCACTATCAGCTGTTTGATCACTATCAGCTGTTTGATCACTATCAGCTGATTGATCACTATCAGCTGTTTGATCACTATCAGCTGTTTGATCACTATCAGTGGTTGATCACTATCAGCTGATTGATCACTATCAGCGGTTGATCACTATCAGCTGTTTGATCACTATCAGCGGTTGATCTCTGTATTATTGATCTACCGTTTCTATTGAAAATGAGGACAGAAGCAGCAGGTTAAACCACTGTTCATTGAACTTGAATAGAAGTTGGTTTATTATATGTAGTGTTAAATATTGCACTGCCTTGTATCTTGAGAACTGAAGCAGCAGGTCCTGAAGTTGCACTTTTTATTATTTTCTAATAAAAGCTGTATGTATTTGCCATTAATTGTTGTTTACTTGTTTATATCCATACTTAATTTATCTCTGATTCCCTCACAAGAAAACCTTTGAGGAATCCTGACCTGCTCTGTCCAGTATCACATATTTATTTCACAGTCACACTGATTGAAGTTTTGGCAAAAAAAGTTACTGTATCGATTTCAAATCATTGAATCGTATCGTATCGTATTGCTCCAGATGAGACAAATATCGTCCTTGAATGGTATCGGAACAATTGAAATCGTATGGTATTGTTGTACAAAGATATCATTCTACCCCTGTAGCTTATAGAGGTTCAGCAGCTGTTCACCATGAACTCTCCAGTCTGGCTTCATCTGCTGTCTGAACACAGACAGGTTGTTGTAGCACAGCACCGCTGCATCCAATGCATTGATTCTCTCCCAGGGGTAGGCTGAGGCATGAGATGCCTTTCCGTGGTACTTTATAGTTACGCTGGAAAACACAAGACAAAGCACACTTCAGTCACTCTGTCAGAGCATCTACATCATGACAGAAGAGCATTATCAATCATAATATATACCATTACATTTGTAATAATATTCATAAAATCTACCCAAAATCACGTGTAAAATTATATATATATATATATACACACACACGTAGACAAAATTGTTGGTACCTTTCCGTTAAAGAAAGAAAAACCCACAATGGTCACTGAAATAACTTGAAACTGACAAAAGTAATAATAAATAAAAATTTACGGAAAATTAACTAATGAAAATCAGACATTGCTTATGAATTGTGGTTCAACAGAATCGTTTTAAAAAACAAACTAATGAAACTGGCCTGGACAAAAATGATGGTACCCCTAGAAAAGATTGACAATAATTTGACCATAGGGACATGTTAAACTAAGGTGTGTCCTGTAAATAGCGTCACAAGTGTCTTCAAACTTGTAATCAGTCAGTCTGCATATTTAAAGGGTGAAAAGTAGTCACTGTGCTGTTTGGTATCATGGTGTGTACCACACTGAACATGGACCACAGAAAGCTAAGGAGAGAGTTGTCTCAGGAGATTAGAAAGAAAATTATAGACAAGCCTGTTAAAGGTAAAGGCTATAAGACCATCTCCAAGCAGCTTGATGTTCCTGTGACTACAGTTGCACATATTATTCAGAAGTTTAGGGTCCACGGGACTGTAGCCAACCTCCCTGGACGTGGACGCAAAAGGAAAATTGATGACAAATTGAAGAGACGGATAATACGAATGGTAAGCAAAGAGCCCAGAACAACTTCCAAAGAGATTAGAGGTGAACTCCAAGGTCAAGGTACATCAGTGTCAGATCGCACCAGCCGTCGCTGTTTGAGCCATAGTGGACTTAATGGAAGACGACCGAGGAGGATGCAAATCATAAAAAAGCGAGACTGGAATTTGCCAAAATGCATATTGACAAGCCACAAAGCTTCTGGGAGAATGTCCTTTGGACAGATGAGACAAAACTGGAGCTTTTTGGCAAGTCACATCAGCTCTATGTTAACAGACGCAAAAATTAAGCATACAAAGAAAAGAACACTGTACCTAATGTGAAACATGGAGGAGGCTAGGTTATGTTATGGGGCTACTTTGCTGCATCTGGCACAGGGTGTCTTGAATCTGTGCAGGGTACAATGAAATCTGAACACAATCAAGGCATTCTGGAGCAAAATGTGCTGCCCAGTGTCAGAAAGCTTGGTCTCAGTTGCAGGTCATGGGTCTTCCAACAGGATAATGACCCAAAACACAGCTAAAAACACCCAAGAATGGCTAAGAACAAAACATTGGACTATTCTGAAGTGGCCTTCTATGAGCCCTGATCTAAATCCTATTGAACATCTGTGGAAGGAGCTGAAACATGCAGTCTGGAGAAAGCACCTTTCAAACCTGAGACAGCTGGAGCAGTTTGCTCACGAAGAGTGGGCCAAAATACCTGTCGTCAGGTGCAGAAGTCTCATTGAGAGTTACAGAAATCGCTTGATTGCAGTGAGTGCCTCAAAAGGTGGTGCAACAAAATATTAAGTTAAGGGTACCATCATTTTTGTCCAGGCCAGTTTCATTAGTGTGTTTTTTAAAATGATTCTGTTGAACTACAATTCAAAAGCAATGTCTGATTTTCATTAGTTAATGAAGTGACCATTCTGGGTTTTTCTTTCTTTAACGGAAGGGTACCAACAATTTTGTCCACATCTGTATATATATATACAGTATATATATATATATATATACACACACACATACAATACAATACAATAGTCTAAAAAAAAAAAAAAAAAAAAAGGTCCAGCATTTAGCGCCCATCAAACACAAGGATTTTGAAGATGTTGAACTGTTCCTTTAAAACTTACTCATGTTCAGCCACAAGTGGAAGATATGGAGCATCATCCTGCAGAGAGTGGGCCATGAACACTACATCCATATTATCAAAGGCTTCCTCCCTTAACAAGTCAATTTTACCTCCACCATCCTCCTCAGCTGGAGTCCCCAGCACTGTCACCTGTGGAGAGAATTATTATTATTATCACCAAGAACATAATGTCATCATACAAGGCCATGTATCAAAGGGGACATATCATGTTCATGCTCATTTTCAGGTTCACATTTGTATTTGGGTTTTCTACTAAAAACACATACCTGTATTCACCCTCTGTCTCTTTAAGCCCCCCCTCCCAAGTGAGAAAAATATGGTGCATCCTTGTAAAGGTAGTTCTCAAGCTGTGGGCGTGATATTCTAATGAGCCTACATGTGACATAGGAAGGGGAGCCACATCTGACTGGCTCGTTGAATCACATTTTTTCTGATCTAGACAGCCCACAAAAAACTGACTGGATTGTCTTATTTGACAGTTTGTGAGTTGGTAGGAACTCCAGATACCTAGATCAATGTGCACAAGTACTGAGAAAGTGAGTTTTTCATGATACTGTATATCCCCTCTAAAAATACAAGACCCTCAAATCAAAGATTTTTTAACTAAATAGTTGTTAACGGTCTTGCCATCAGCTCTTAGAAATGCCATTAATAGCAGTAAATTGCTCCTATAGTGTTCTTTCTTCACCTTAATTCTATTATCTTTATATTTTTTGTATTTATAACAGGTTTGCACTGTTTTGTCACAAAAAGTAGGTCCAAATAAGGACCTCACCTCGCCTGTGTTTCACCTTTGATGTGTGGTTGACAGTCACTAGTCTGATTAGTTAGTCCCATGTTTCTGTATTGACAGTATGCCATATGGCTTTGTGTTCTGAGGGCTTTGAGGTCATTATTTCTGCAGTCCTTTTCATTTTATTTGCATTTAACAGAAATGCCAAGGCTATCCTGGCATCTGGACTGAATAAACCGGTGATTTTTAGCATCCTGAACTTGAAATTCTTCACACAGTACGAATATAATGATAAAGAAGGAAAACAGAAATGAGGAGTTTTTGGTGCTGGGTGTTTCTAGGGGCAGATTCACCATTAAACTTTGATTAATATGGCAGTTTTTAACACTGTGGCCAGGCTAGGACACCTCTAAAATTAAATAAAATCTTACACATGTATCCCAGGATTTTCACTATGTGCTTTTTTGATGAAATTCTGGGTGTTGATTTAATAATTCTGAATAATTTGTATTATTAAAGGTAATTTCTATAGCCTTTGTACGACGGAGTATTAGGGCCACATTGAGGGGAAAAAATTAATCTGAGATTTCGAGAATAAAGTCATAATATTACAAGAATAAAGTCAGAAGTTTAAGAGAAAAAAATCGTAGTATTATGAAAATAAAGTCATAATATTATAACGTAGTAATTGTACGTGTTATTTTAGAGGGGAAATAGGGTGAAAATGAGGAACGTAGAGCCTCTTGTGAAGTTCTAATATAGTTTAGGTTTCACAAATAACCAAATACTTCATCTTTTGGCTTATCAGCACCACATCATCATCAGTATCAGGACCTGGAAAAGATTGTTAAAGAAACTGAGTTCATTCTGAAGAAAGAACCACACGGACCTGATGGGGAGGAGGAGGAGATGACTTTTATTATCAGAGAGAATAGGGGTACACTTCATGTCAAACTCATTTTGACAGGTGTGACTAATCAGGAATGTCTGGAATTTCCGGAACGAATTGGCTTCCGGTATACCCCGTCATACCGGAAACCACGCCCACCCCCCTTTTTTCCCACGCTACGTCATGGTAGGCGTATTTCCCCCCGCCTCCGTGGGAATTGTTTAATCCGATGAGCTGGGACCATGTGATGGTGGTAAATTCCCCCGGTTTGCACTCTTTTGAGAAACCAATGAGAGGGAGGGTGGGGTTTTTAAGATAGAATAAAAGTGGATTTTTCATTCTTTCCTTCTACCTTGTACTCAGCATGAATCCTCAAGCGTTGATTCCGATTGAAATGGAGAACTGTAAGCCTTTGGATGAAGAGGCTTCGTCTTCCTCTAACAGAAAACCTTCTGATGGCTGGTCCTCATCATTGCTCAGTCAGACGCCTGTAACAGTTTATCAAGATGTTACTGAGGTACCAGGAGCTCCAAAGAGGTGTATGATGTATCTGTGCCGTACTCAGATGCCTCCTCCTTCAGGATCTCTGCATGAAGAGTGGTCTCTATATCCCTGGATGTCTGGATCCTGGGGTTATGTGTTCAAGTATGAGTTGGGTGAGCTGTGGATGTACCAGCTGGGTGAGGGGGAAATTCTGGGTCCTTCAACCATCGTGACGGTGTTGAGCATCGAGGATTGGGCTGTGATGAAACTGATGATAAAGATGGCTGTTGCTATGACTAAGAGCACTGTGAAAGAAGAGAACAAAGAGGCCTCATCTGAAGAAGAGAGCGAGGATGTTGATGTGACTACGTCAGATTCAGGTTGTTGTTTGGAGGAGGAGGAGGAGGAGGAGGATGAGAATGAGAATAAGGAGAATAAGGAGAAAAAGGAGAAAAAGGAAAACGGAAAGAGTGCATAGTCCTATTCGTCCTCCTCTTGGGAAGAAACGTCAGAGATTGGGTATTCGGTTTGATGACCAGGAGTTGGCTAAGATGAAAATCATTTTGGGAACAATATGGCCATCCAAAAGCACAGGCTCAGGCAAATGGATGACTCAAGCCAGTCTGCGTTCACACAGTTCACAGGCATTCCCGGAACAGGAGAAATCCGTCAGCATCTTTGTGATGACTGCGGGTTATTCCGCAACGTTCTAGTGATACCCGCGAAGGAATGGCTCAACAGGATGTTGGAGATAAGGGAGAGGATTTCTATCCTTTTCCAGAGTTGTCGCAACTGGAGAGAGGCGATGGTGGCAAGAAAAACTCTAAAATTTTGAGTTTCGCGGGAAAAACAAAAAAAAATACCACGCCTCCTTGTACCTCCCACTTCTAAACCACAATTCCCACGCCTCCTTAACCACGCCTCTTTGAACCTCTTTGAACCTCTTTGAACCTCCCACTTCTAAACCACACCCCCCTTCTGGTATTATAAAGAACGCTGTCATTCCCGTTGCACTTTTTGGATATGCCCTACACACGACCAAAGTGCTCCCTCCGTCCTCGTAAGCTCTTCTCTTCTTCTTCTTCCGACTTCATCTACCTCGGCTCCATGGATTTAACAGAAGTTTGTCAGCAAAGTATGGACGTTGTCTCGGAGGACGAGCAGACGGTGCCCGAGGTACAGAGCCAGGCCTTGGAGGACGAGCAACCGTTGTCCCAGGTAGCGGATAAGGACGTGGAGGATGAGCAAACGTTACCCGAGACACCTCCTTGTTCGGAGGAGGAGGAGGAAGAGGAGGAGGAGGAGGATGAGAATAAGGGGAATAATGTGGACGGGGTTGACGGATGGATGGATGGATGGATCGTGGACAGCATCAAATCTGCTGTTTATCATCTGCTCAGCCTGACTATCCGCAAGTACCGCGTCGATGAATGCTATGGATGTCAGGTCAATCATCCTAGCCAGAGAAATCATGGCTGCTTGGAGGTGTTGGAGGAAGACTTTTTCCAGGATCACTATGAACATTTGATGAAACGACTCAACACCCCTCGCTTCATTCCCTCCATTCAACGTCTGCTGATGAGCCGCAACGTCAACATGAATGATCTCAGAGTCCGGATGGTGGCAGAGACTCTCCTGCATGAGTTGAAAACGGCCAAGTACATGTGGGGAGCTCTCTCTGATGCGTATGAGAATCTGACCGGAGAGGATACTGAGAAAATGAAACAGCTGCAGGCCACCGGTGACAGCTATATCGGCCATTGATAAGCTGAAATGATCTGACCTTCTAACCTTACCTTGTTACCAAATGTTTTCTTTTTAGTAATCATATATCCAAAGTTTTTTTTACCTTGTTACCAAATGTTTTCTTTTTTTTTTTAGTAATCATATATCCAAATGTTTTCTTTTTTTTTTTAGTAATCATATATCCAAAGTTTTTTACCTTGTTACCAAATGTTTTCTTTTTTTTTTAGTAATCATATATCCAAAGTTTTTTACCTTGTTACCAAATGTTTTCTTTTTTTTTTAGTAATCATATATCCAAATGTTTTCTTTTTTTTTTTAGTAATCATATATCCAAAGTTTTTTACCTTGTTACCAAATGTTTTCTTTTTTTTTAGTAATCATATATCCTGTTTTTTTTTCTTGAGTTTTGTATTCTCGAGTTTGTATTGAGATTGTAACCTGTTGAGTAAAAAAAAAAAGAGAAATAATTTTTTTTTAAATAAAAAAAATGCTATTGTTTTTCTTCCTTTTTTAAAAAAAAATGTTTTTCTTCCTTTTTAAAAAAAAAAAAAAAAGTTTATAAAAGCCCGCTCAAACAGAGATTTGTCACAGTTTTTTAGAAGACAGGATGGCAGAGAGACGGGTGATGAAAAAAGTGTATTACAACCCCCTTCATCCGGCAAGCTTTGGAGGAGTTGAACGACTCCGTCAGGGTGTAGAAGATGAAATGGGTGAAAAAGTCAGTGTTTATGATGTTAAAGATTTTTTATCAGAGCAAGACGCTTATACTCTGCACAAACCAGCCCGAGTACATTTCAAGAGAAACAGAGTGTTTGTGACCAAACCGTTGAAACAATTTCAAGCCGACCTGTGCGATATGCAAGCCTTGGTCAAACATAATGACGGATTCAATTATTTATTGACCGTTATAGACGTATTTTCGAAAAAAGCCTATGCGCGCGTCTTGAAGAAGAAGACGGCGTCTGAAGTGGCAAAGGCTTTCGAGTCGGTGTTACTGGAGAGTCAAATACCTGAAAAGCTACAAACAGATGCGGGTAAAGAATTTTTCAACAAGAGGTTTCAGGCTCTGATGCAGAAATATGGCATGGTGCATTTTAAGACGGCTAGTGACTTAAAGGCCTCGGTGGTGGAGAGATTTAATCGTACGTTAAAAACGAGAATGTGGAGATATTTTACGGCTCACAACACCAAACGTTACCTCGAGGTCTTACCCGACCTGTTGAATAGCTACAACAACAGTTACCATAAGAGTATAAAAATGACTCCTATGGAGGTAACCTCTACGAATGCTGTTCAAGTATTTCATCACCTGTACGGTACAATCTCCTCACGTCCAAAAATAAAAATGAATTTTAAAAAAGGGGATCTGGTCAGAATATCAAAGTTGAGAGGAGTGTTTGATAAAAAATATGAACAGAGTTTTACGGACGAAGTGTTTACAGTGACGGGTAGCATTCCACGCACACCTCCCGTATACAAACTACAAGATTATGATGGCGAGCCTATTGAGGGTTCGTTTTATGAAGCCGAGCTGCAAAAAGTAAAAATGACCGGCGACAAAATATTTCATGTGGAGAAAATCTTAAAACGACGCGTCGTCAAAGGTGAAAAACAGGTTTTAGTCAGATGGAAAAACTGGCCAGAGAAGTTCAACAGCTGGGTTAAAGCCTCGGAGGTGGTGGGTATATAAAAAACCTCGTACCAAGCTCCTCGGATCATTCAGAGAAAAAAAAATACAGAATCATGGACCATACCAACGTCGATGGGTTTTACGTGACTCTACCTTCCAACGCTAGTAAGGAATTATTTAAAAGTAATACCAGTAGTTGTTTCACCGTGGATTTGGCTAAACCCATTGAACTGAGTGGCGAATGGGTGGTGGGTCTGTGTGAATTCATCTACCCTCGCACCTGGTATAATTTATCCTCGACCGCGTCCTATTTTGAACTGAACCGAACGATTGAAGAACCTCAACCCTTGGTGATTGTAAAATTCGGTCGAGGAGGGCATTACAGCCGTCATAAAGATCTCCTGGATCAGTTGACCCCGGCCGTCAAAAAGTACGACCCCTCCTTTGAAGCTTCTTTCAACAACGTGACCAAATGCCTCGATGTCAAAGGTGAAGGTCAATATAAAATCCGCGCCTATCCTCCTCTGGCTTATATGTTAGGAATAAAAGTCAACGAGTGGTGGACTCTGTCAACGCGCTCTACCCCTTATCCCTGCGATTTAAACGCTGGAATATATAACCTGTTTCTATACACTGACATTGTTCAGTATCAAACGGTCGGTGACAGCTACTCACCGCTGCTGTGTGTAGTGAACGTGAAAGGTGATTACGGAGACGTGGTGAGTCTCAGATATAATACGGTACATTACCTACCCGTATCGAAAAATTACATCAAATCCATCCATATTGAAATTAAAACAGACCGCAACAAGTACGTGGACTTTGTTTATGGGAAAACGATAATCAAGCTGCACTTCAGCGTTCTCTACCGCTTCATTAAGAAGGATGGCCACGTTACGTCTCCGGGAGGATCCTCATCGTTTTGTCAGCTATTATGAAAGTCAAGTGGGAGGGACTCTACCCGGTTTTTACGGAGCACCGGTGATGTACGGTAGAGGCATAGGATCAATCTTCTCAAAATTGTTTCGTTTCGTAGCTCCTCTACTGAAGAGGGGTTTTGCCGTAGCCAAACCTCATCTTAAAACGGCCGCCACCAACATAGCCTCTGAGGCGGTCCAAAGAGTGGTGGGAAAACTGACGCAACAGAAGAATCAAGAGGGCTCCGGAGGTATTATGGTCTTATCACGTAGAAAGAGGAAACGCCCACCAGGCAACCGAGTTTCCTCTAAAAAACGCTCCAAACGTAAAAAGAGCAAATCATTCGGGAGTGACGGCGTGAAGAGAAGCAAGTCTGCGCAGAGCTCCGATATATTTTGATTTTTTTTTTAAAACGTCTAGTCAAACATTTTAAAAAAATGTCTCTTTTACATCAGAAATCACCCGAGTGCACTCTGGCAGAACTGGATCTATTTTCAGCTCCTATGACACAATTATCCATAGAGGATAAAAAATATCAAGAATGTCAACCCCTCTCAGCGCTGAACGACAACTCTCCCATTGAATTCTTCATCCCCGGAGACGGTGAAAAGTATCTTGATCTGACAAGTGTTATATTTTTTTTAATTGAAAAAAAAAGGGATTCAGCTTTGAGTAAAAACCTGAAGAATGTAAATGACTCGATGCTACATCTCCGGGTGAAAATTACGGAGAAGGACGGAACCAACATCCCCGCCGATACGGCCGTAGGGCTCATCAATTATCCTCTCAATACGATTTTCAGCCAATGTGACGTTATTCTGGGGGATAGATTGATTTCACAATCCAGCTCCACACATCCTTACAGAGCCATGATCGAGACTCTGCTCAACTATTCGGAAGATACGTTAAAGAGTCAATTCAGCGCCGGTCTGTTTTACAAAGACACCGCGGGTTCTATGAACTCTGTCGTCATCAGTAACAGTCCTAACAAAGGGCTCGTCCAAAGAGGCGCCTTCACGGCCGAGTCCAAAGAAGTCGACCTGCTGGGCCCGCTTCACACCGACATATTTTTCTGCGAGAGACTTTTGCTGAACTCTGTAGATTTGAGAATTAAACTGATACGCAACAATGATGCCTTCTGTCTGATGGGAACACGCGCCTCAGAGTTTGCTCTGAAGATAACAGGCGCCTCCCTGTTTATCAAAAAAGTCACCGTTTCCCCGGCAGTCAGATTGGGTCATGAGGCGGCCCTGATGAGAGGAAATACCCTCTACCCCCTCTCACGCGTGACTGTGAAAACCTACTCCATCCCTGAGAATTCCAGGATCTGTAACCAGGAGAATCTCTTTCTGGGCGCTATACCTAAATATGTGGTTCTGGCCATGGTACACCACGACGCCTTCACAGGCAGGAGGGACCTGTCCCCTTTTCATTTCAGACACAACGACGTGGAGTACCTGGCGCTCTGTCAGGACGGACGACAGGTTCCCTCTAAAGCCTTTCAACCCCAGTTTGATCGAGGGAATTCGGTCAGAGAGTTTTACCACATGTTTACCGCCACGGGGAGACACCTCAAAGATTTACCTCTGAGTATCGATCGTAGGGAATTTAATGAGGGGTATTCTCTGTTTGCTTTCAATCTGGAACCGACCGACGACACCGCTGCCCTGTTCCCCGTTTCCAACGGAAATTTGAGGCTGGAGATGAAATTCAGGGTCCCTCTGCCTCAGACAACCACACTTATCGTATACGCCTGTTACGATTCCATTCTGGAGATCAATGCTAAAAGACAGGTGTTGGTGGATTATTATTAAAAAAATTTAAAAAAAACATTTTTTTTTAAAAAATAATTTTAAAAAATGGATAATCGTCGGCTGGACCATCTTTTACATCGTCTGTTGGGAGATGTATTCTGCGGGGTGTGGGCTTCTGATCAGCTAGCCTTACTGACGCATGAGTTTCAAGCACCAGCCTACTTCATCGTCAACACTCACCCATCACATCTACCTGGAGAACATTGGTTATCTCTAACTCTGGAACAGGATGGCTCTGCCACCTTTTTTGACTCTTACGGATTCCCGCCTGATTTTCCACACTACCCCTCCAGCATCTTGGAGTTTCTGGAAAACCGTTCAGAGAAAATACTGTATCATGACCGTCAGCTTCAACACCCTCTGTCGATCGTTTGCGGGCAGCATTGTGTTTTTTATCTCTGCCATAAGGCCTGCGGATTATCTTATAAAGAAATATTGTCTCTGTATCACCACGATGTCTTAGAAAATGATCGTATAGTATCTAATTTTGTGACTAAATATCAACGCTGTCTCACTCCACATCAACGTGGTCAGAATTTTCATCACAGGGCCTGCTCTTTACACATGTTTAGAGATGCTTGTAAAACGCTTGTAAAACGCATGTAAAAAAAAAATAAAAAAAAATAAACAATAAACATTTATTGAAATGTATTTATTTCATTTTTTCTTGTGTGTGAGAAAACATACAAAAATCAATCAAAAAGTCATCCAGCTCGGGGATAGGATGATTCTCCTTTTTATCCTCTTTGATCGTATTAGGGGTGTTTTTTCTTCAAACTCCTCTTCCTCTTCATCCGTTTTGAGATGCCTGTACTGCTCGCGCGCAAAACGGTTACTCAACATAGATAAGGGGATGTTTACTTCAGCCAAGGTATTTAAGAAACTTAACCAGCCTTTTGGAGAAGATGAGTTTTTTTTATGAGTCAGTGAAAGGTTTTTGAATAAATCCATGATATGAGAACCTTTGACCACGTTCCCCTGATAAACAAATTCACCCTTGGAAGTCCAGTCCACGTTGCCTTCTGATAATTTCTGCATAATGTACCGGGCGTTTTTACGAGAGCGCGGGGGAAGGTTTTTTATGACCTCGCTCGCTGCCTCTAGTCTGTCTTTCCCTGTCTGAGCAGATGCAGACACAGTCCTCTCAGATGCCTGGACAGATGTAGGTTCAGGCTGCAGGGGCTCAGGCTGCAGGTGGAGAGTAACCCTACGTTCATCATTCTGACCTTGTCTCATGAGAGTGAGATATCTGTGCAGCAAAGCTTCATACCTCTTCACCTTTTCATAGAAACTCAACCCTCTCTCGTCGAGTATAGCTCTCATTTTTTCATCCAAATCATTTTCAGCCGTCTGCCTGATGGAGGAGGAGGAGGGGGAGGAGGAGGAGGAGGTTTGGGTTAGCCTGTTCATCTCATGGGGTGTCAGGAGAAACATTTTGTTCACCTTGGCCATCTTTTACATCTATTTTTTCTGAATCAAGTTTCCAAAAAGACCCCCTAGGATGGCTGCGGCCAGCAGAGGAAAAATAAATCCTCCCGTCTGTTTCTTCAAAACTCGATGTTTACGTTTTAAACTGGTTTTCTTATCAGCCAGCAGTCTAATGATCTTTTTTTGACTTTTCAGTTTTTTGTATTGAGAAGTAGATAAGGAATGTTCCCCTTTAAAAGATTTAAAGCTATCTCACACAGCGTCTGGAGAAAGTCGGGGGAGCTGTGGGCGATGATATCTTTACATTTCTGAGGCGTGGCGTAGTACAGAGCCTTTAGTAAGACGGCGTTCCTTTTTATACGCTTTGACATGATGACCTACTTGGCTTTAGGCAGGTAGATGACGGGCCACTGGTCGGGAAGTAAACCACTCCTCACTCTGTAGCGTTCTGGACAGGAAGGTGTGAGATCCAGGATTAAATACCCGTAGGGATCTCTGGTGGCATCTTCAAAACTTTCCAAGAAAAATGTTTTTTGCGAGGGGAAAATTTGACGACCTAGAATATTCATCTGTAATTTGTCTCTGGGGTTTTTAAACAACACCATATAATTGCAGTTTAAACTGATAGTGCGGCTGTATTTACCCTGATGAAATACATTCTGAGTCAACATCATGACAGACATATTTTTGTGATGCCGGTACTGTGTGAAAATTTTAACCACCTCAGCATGATCAGAGGCTTGAAAAATAACATCGTCCAGGATGATCAGAGTATCTTCAAAATCCTCAAAAGAATCAGGCAGCCCTTCAATAAATTTTATCTTTTTATTCATTTTCTGCAGTTCACCGTACATGGGTTGAAAAGAAGTATAAATCCACACAATATTCTCAGGTACAGTATTCATCACATGTTCACAGTTTTCCAGTACAGATTTTACAAAATAGGTTTTCCCGCATCCGCTGGGTCCCACCATCAGACATGAAAAAGGCACTTTCAGTCTAGGGTCAAATTCAACCTCCTCCATCATGGCAAGGTATGACATTTTTTTTCCCCCCTTTTCATAAAAAAAATACAAATCTAATAACCAAAAGGCAGAGTCGTACCGTCAGGGAAGAGACGTCTTTTGTCGTAGACCACTCGAAACTTTTTCTGGAATGCCGAGTTTTTCAGCAGAAACCCCTTTTTATCCCTTCTAATGCCCTGCTGAGGGGCCTCAAGCACCGTCTCCTTCATACCATCAAGGTAGCCTTCCACCAACCCTCTCACGCTGTCAAAGTTGATCTTTTCACAACACTCACGAGTTTGGGTTATACCTTTAATTTTCACGACTACTTTTTTCAGTGTTCTGGTTTGATAGGCATAACTCTTGGGACCCGCTGCTACAAATTCCTGAATAGTGTCACCCCCCAACTCGTCTGTCAAATCCCCCAAATAATTACCCAATTCCAGAGGGGTCTCTCCTTCTTTCACTGCATAGACCAGACTGTCTGTATCGGTATAAAGAACGTTGTGCTGCAACTTTTCTAAATAACTGTACAACTTTAGACGCGCGTAGGCGGTGGTAAATGCGGCTATAAAGATGTTATTTGACCTACCGGGGGGTATGACGCAACGATCGTTATAGCTCCGTTGAATCAGAGCTATATAACCCTCTCTTTTTACCGGTAAGAAGGAAACGTGTCTGAGATCGTATTGACCTGAAAAGGCAATGTTGAAAAACTGATTTGGTGTCCTGACGAGGCTGGTTTGGATCAGATTGGTTCTCTGCGCAAACTTACCCCAGAAGCTGTTAAGACACAGTTTAGACACCTGCCTCTTGGCAGGGTTTACCTCAATTTTTGCCGGGTCTAATTGGATGCCCTGATGCTTCTCGTACTCGTCAATGTAGGTTTTCCTACATTTTCCTTCGGGGTAACCTGAAGCTTCCTGCTTACCTTTTAGAAAGGTGTGTATGTAGTCGTCAAACACGCTGCTGCTACGTTGTTCAAAGTGCCACACCTCTGTGATTTTTCCCACCCTGTAGCCCAGCTCTAAGGCTTTGTTTAACTCGACAGTCACCCAGACCCCCGTCAGAGCTCTGGCCTCCTCATCATGAGTGCAAGAACCGCTCTGATGATTGATTTCAGCGCAGGTGCGGCAGAGGGTAAACACTAATTTACCTTGAGACGTTTTATACGGTAAAACGGGAAAAAACAACCCTCGCGGGGGGTGGACAACGGCTCTGATCAGCCCAAAGTACTGACAGGGATCACCAAAATCCTCGTGGATGATGATGGGGTGATGTAGAGGATAAGAGCAGTTGACATTGACTTACGGATACAGGGAGGTGACGTCTACATAATGCACACTTTCTTCGGGAGGAGTACTATAACGTAACCTCAAGGCCGAAGTCCGACCTCCGTAAAGGGCCGAGCGAGGGTAGAGAGGTTCGGGAGAAACGTAGCTCTTTAGGAACTTTTTTACCTCCTCATTTGATTTTTTCATCTCCGTCCATTCGTGCTCCGTCATCACTATGGTACGAACGCCATAAACGTTCCTCAACTCCTGCAATCTCGCCTCACTAGAAGCGTGCAGATCCCCGTAAGGAGCGTTTGTCAGAGGACAGATTTCATCAGACCGGAAGCATGAGGGGCAGCCGTGAAAAAAACACCCCTGGAACTCTCAGACCCATTTCTCATTATCTCTCGCAGCGTAGCCGTCTACATAGTACCGACCGATTTGCATTTCCCCCCTGTTTAGAGCATGCTGGATACATATTTTTTCAGAATAGGCTACCCACTCCAGCCATTGGATGGACACGCTGGAGTATGCTTTGGATTGACGTCTGTAGTCGTCGGGGGAAGGTATGGCCAGAGTTTTTTCAGGCAAGAAATTGGTGAGAAACACTTTCATGCACGCAGAGGCTATGGTCCACACGCGTTTCTTCGATAAACTGGTCTCTGAATTTCATACAGCCCACCCGGAGAATATCAACGTCGTTTTGACAGTAGTACAGAGCCTCCTTCTCAAAGTTAAAGACACCTTGAGAGACCTCTCTGTACCAACCGTAAAACCCCTCCTGCTCAGTGGACAACATGCGTTCTACGCCGTAATTGGAGGGAGGCGGGTAAGGACCTACATAGTTTAACCATTCCTGTGAGCTGAATTTGTGAGGGAAATGACCCTTGGATTTATCCTCAAAACCTAAAGCCTTAGGTATAGCGCTGAGATGCATGGTGAGGAAAGACAGAGAGTTGATGAACCTCAACTGGAAATCGGATTCTGTGAAGCTGATAATTTTACTACCTTGCATGATGATAGAGGGCGTCATACCCTCTCCCACCAGGTAACTAAGGACCAAGTAGCTGTCAAATCCTTTAGCGTTGTGCGCTATAAAGGTAGCCTCCCTATGTTTGCTCTTCCTGAAATTTTGGACAAACTTTTCAATGCAATTTAGATCGTAAGCGTTCCACTTTTCACCATGGAGCGATTTTGTACATACCAGATAGGGTACGTGTACACCCTCCGGGTTGACGAATGTTTCAAAATCGTAAAAGAATATAGCATCGGTGTATTCATCTTCCTTCGGAAGAGGTCGCATGTAACACAGATGCTGATCGGAGGGAATTTCAAAGTCGCTGAGATTCCCCCCACAGATTATATATCTTTCAGCTGTGCACTTGTGTTTCTCCTGGCGTGAGACGAGATGTTTACAGCCGAGGCATTTGTACATTTGCTGGCAGATACTGAGATTCGAATGAGAGAGGGGTCTAGGCTGTCTGTGTTTCGAGTAACACGCTTGTGTACGGCAAGTCCTGTTACAGGCTGAGCAGAATACACTTTCAGCATAATGAGTAGCGCAGTCAGGATCGAGGCAGAGATTACAATGATTAGGACAGAAGTGTTTCTCGTGGGACTTGTAACCCCTGTGACAGTAATTGCAGACATAGGGGACTCCTAAAAGAGCCTTAAGATTTTTTATGCCGTAGTAGTGGTTTTCAAACAAGAAAAGATACAGCGGATGAGGTGACTTGGGAAACTCTGTTTCAAAAGGTAAAAGAGTTCGGTTCTCAGACCGTCGGCAATACACCACAATTTTACGATTCAGTATCTGTTCAAATCTGCCTATGTCACTCAGGGTGACTTCCGTCTGATCATTCAGGCCTGCCAAACGTTGCAACTCTCTGCCGCGTTCCCGGGCTTGACTATCGTTGAAATTGGGATTGGTGAGATGAGCCAAGCCTATGGCAAAGCAGAGACGGTCATTTTCATTGTTTACTATGTACAGATGGGCTCGTTTCAGGTTTATGATTTCGTTATCTAACAGTTGATGCTGCTTTCGTCTACCACCGCCTCAAGGGTTTCGCAACACTTGAACGACTAATTCTAGCTGGGAGCCTTCATTGATTTGACCGTTAGATTGTATTAACCTGGCTAACAAACCTTCGAAAGCCGACACTATGTTGTCGTCCTGCTCATCGTATTTAATGATGATGTGATCTCGCACATTTTCACCTATTATCTCGAGCTGTATGAGGTCGTTACGTCTAACCTCGGGTCTGACTCTCTCGGCCAGATCTGTAAGGTTTTGCACAACGTCTAAATAAAATTGAGCAAGATCGGGTACAGCTCCGAGGGGAGGAACGTTAAAGACGCGTCTTATTTCCAGATTGTTAAAAGGCTCGCGCGGCGTTACGGTTTCGTTCTGATTTTGAGGAACTGACTGGACAGGATCATGAGGAAATTCGTTCTGATTTTGAAGATTTTGACAAACGTGATGGAGAGCTTCTTCTACTGGTTGGAGTAGGTCAGGGTTAGGGTTATGCTCCACTGGAATTATACCATGGTGGTCAGAGTTTCTATTTAATTCTTCTTCTTCTTCTATAGTTTCATGCAATGCCCACGGAATTATACCCATTTGATCAGAGTCTTGATTTAATTCTTCTATAGCTTCATACAATGCATCCGGAATACTGGGGAGGTCAGACATGATTTATTTTTTTGTTGTTTTTTTTTTTATCCCACCTTCAAAAAATTTCACACCTTACATGTTTTGAGCTACGGAAATAATTCCCTGGATACCTGCATTATACATATCAACGATTCCTCGAAGGTATAGCTGCTTGTCACGGAAGGTGTGGGGGGCTCGGGTCATCCTCCTTTGCTGTTGATGGGTCATCGAAAGCCTCCGATAACGTCTTCGTACTGCTTCTGTTGTAAAACAGATCAATATAAATTAAATATACAAATATAGCCTATAAATAATAATAACAAAAAAAATACATCTCATAAAAATCACCTCCGGCTCTCCTAACACGTATTGCAGGTGCAGCTTCAGACTCTGGTGCAGGTGCAGGCGCAGGTTCTGGTGCAGGTGCAGGTGCAGGTGCAGGTTCTGGTGCAGGTGCAGGTGCAGGTGCAGGTTCCGGTGCAGGCTCAGGTACAGGTTCAGTCACTGCAACTTCCTCTGCTATAAAAAAAAAAAAATCAGAAGAAACAATTAAACAAATATTAATATAGCCTATAAATAAGGTCTATAGATAGGGTCTCCTATCGGGGCTTTTTCAAAGACTTTTTTATAAAAGCATAAAATCATAAAATACAAAAGTATATACCACTCCGGCCCCTAAGGGACAGAAGTATTATCATAAAATCACAAAATACAAACGTATATACCACTCCAGACCATAAGGGGCGCAGTATTATCATAAAATACAAACGTATATACCACTCCAGCCCACAAGGGGCGCAGGATTTCGAAAATGAGCCGATAGGATTACGTCATATCCGGAGGAGGGGACATATCCACTCATTCAAACATCCGGCGGGAGGATGAAGTAGTCGCTTGCCGCTAAACAGCGTATATGTGTGAAATAAACATGCAATTTCCTTTTATTTTATTTTTATTATTTACCTTCACGTTCCTCCGTTGACGGTTCGGGATTTCTTATACTGTTTTCACCGGATGGAACGTCAGGATGGAACGTGGGTTTGCCTCCCTCTTCACTGGCATGGAATGTGATATTTCCTTCCTCTCGACGTCTTTCACGGACAACGTTAGCCTTTATTGGGACCCGCTGTGCTGTAGATACCTCTTCATCCGTATCAGATATATAGCAGACATCTTCAGATATATCGCTGAGACTTCCCCAATACACATTTGGCTCTGAGGTCTTTTTCTCGCATTGGTCGATTGAATCTGTAAGTAAATAACGCATTTACAGTTGTTTTAAAAACGTTATGCTTTGCAAATGTACTGCTTGACATAAAACATGCTTTAAAATAAACAATCATTTTAAAACATACCGAAGTCCCTTTGTGTAAAATTTATGTCTGTAAATTCCTGTGGAGTAACTTTTTTAGAGAGAGAGAGAGAGAGAGAGAGAGAGAGAGAGAGAGATTTAATATTAAAAGTTAAATAACTAATTATAAAAGTTAAATAATTCTTAAATCTTAATTACTTACCAGGAAACAGAGGGATTGGAGTTTGTCCAGGAAACAGAGGGGTCGGAGTCTGTTCAAGACCCATGCCAGAGGTTTGCTGTTTGTGCTGCATTTTTTTCGTGCCGGTTTATATTGTATGAAGAGGCTCGCTGGTGTGACAGAGTATTTCAAGACAAACAAACTAGACAGTTTTTTTTTTGAATTGGACACCCCAGTCATCTGTTAAAGACATTATCTGCAGTTTTGTCATTTAAAGAACTAAACAACAACACTGGAGACCTATACATCTGCCCCCTTAGTTAATGTTAAAAGTGCCAAAGGTTAAAGGTACAATGTTTTTCTCCCATTGCTTCAAAAGAGTTCACACCCCCCAGTCATCTGTTAAAGACATTATCCGCTGTTTTGTCATTTAAAGAACTAAACAACAACACTGGAGACCTATACATCTGTCCCCTTAGTTAAAGGTAGAATGTTTTTTTTTCTCCCATTGCTTCAAAAGAGTTCACACCCCCCAGTCATCTGTTAAAGACATGATCTGCAGTTTTGTCATTTAAAGAACTAAACAACAACACTGGAAACCTATACATCTATCCTCTCCCTTTTTTTTTTTGAATCGGACACCCCAGTCATCTGTTAAAGACATGATCCGCTGTCTTGTCATTTAAAGAACTAAACAACAACACTGGAAACCTATACATCTGTCCCCTTAGTTAATTTTAAAGGGGCAAAAGGTTGAAGGTACAATGTTTTTCTCCCATCACATGGTCCCAGCTCATCGGATTAAACAATTCCCACGGAGGCGGGGGGAAATACACCTACCATGACGTAGCGTGGGAAAAAAGGGGGGTGGGCGTGGTTTCCGGTATGACGGGGTATACCGGAAGCCAATTCGTTCTGGAAATTCCAGACATTCCTGATTAGTCACACCTGTCAAAATGAGTTTGACATAAAGTGTACCCCTATTCTCTCTATTATCCTAAAGTTATGACTTTATTCTCGTAATATTATGACTTTTTTTCTCCTAAAGATATGACTTAAAGGGACTATTTGTAACTTTCAGAAATGCTTGTTAACAGCGACACCTTTGGCCGTTAAGTCAACTAAAGTCAGCGTCGGGCTCGCGCTTGCTCGCTCTAATTAGACATGAACGAGCATCGCTCAAAACAGTGAGGAGACACACGTCAGCAAAAAGCACAATATCGCTCTATATTTCAGCTGCTTGGCAGTAATGTTAGCTGACCAGACGAAGGTCTCTCCATGAATCACTGCTGATAAGAGTGTTGGCTTTTCCTTCTTCAGCCTCCGGGGCTGAAGAAGGAAAAGCGGGTCAGTGAGCTGAAGCAGGAAGAGAAACGTTATCGTTTCCCAACTGCGCCCGCAGGGAGACACCGGCACCCGGTCGGAGACAATAACGTTTCTCGCTGCCGAGACCCGTCACTTCACAAGACACGGGAAACCTCTGTTGGTCTGGAGGAGCTGCAGCAGTTATTTCTGCACAAACGTCCACTGTACATTCACTAGATATTCTCAGAGCTCTTCTGCAGTGTGTACTGAGCGCGCATGCACGTCTAGAGGTGGAGTGAGACAGAGAGAATGCACGCGTTGTCTGAGTGAACCAAGCAGATAGAGGAGGAGAGACTCCGGCCACACGCGAGCGCGCATATGCGAGCGCGCATATGCGAGCGCGCATATGCGAGCGCGCATATGCGAGCGCGCATATGCGAGCGCGCATGGGATCCCGACCCGGTAGATTTAAACATGTAAAAAGTTACAAACAGTCACGTTAATTCTCCTAATATTACAACTTTTTTTCTCGTAAAGTTATTACGTTAATCTAGTAATATTACGACTTTTTTCTCGTAAAGTTATAACTTTAATCCTGTAATATTACGACTTTTTTCTTGTAAAGTTCTGACTTTATTCTTATAATATTACGACTTTTTTCTCGTAAAGTTATGACTTTATTCTCGTAATATTACAACTTTTTTCTCGTATAGTTATGACTTTATTCTCGTAATATTACAACTTTTTTCTCGTATAGTTATGACTTTATTCTCGTATAGTTATGACTTTATTCCGGTAATATTACGACTTCTTTTCTTGTAAAGTTCTGACTTTATTCTCGTAATATAACAACTTTTTTTCTCGTATAGTTATGACTTTATTCTCGTATAGTTATGACTTTATTCGGGTAATATTACAACTTTTTTCTCATATAGTTATGGCTTTATTCTGGTAATATTACAACTTTTTTTCTTGTAAACTTATGACTTTATTCTTATAATATTACGACTTTTTTCTCGTAAACTTCTGTCTTTATTCTCATGAAATTACAACTTTTTTCTCGTAAACTTCTGTCTTTATTCTCATGAAATTGCGACTTTTTTCTTGCAGTCTTATGACTATTTTTTATAATATCACAACTTTTTTTTTCTCGTAAATGTATGTCTTTATTCTCATTAAATTACGACTTTTTTCGCGCAATATTATGACATTATTTGCAAAATCTCCGATTTTTTTTTTTCCTCTATGGGGCCCTAATACTCCGTTGTACCTTTGTAAGGTGTTGGGTGCATAAGTGCTTTCTAGTTTTAAAGAGAACACAACTCCATGTGTTGTTTTAGTGTAAGATTCCCTCTGTTGGTCCCTTCTTAACATTGCAGTCAGTGGTTAGAACAGACGTTTAACAGATATTCTCAGCCATGACTGATTTTATTGTGAAAGTCACCCTGCAGAGGAAGTTGTGTTACTGTAGGATTGTGACAGCCGGCCCCACCCTCCCCTACTGCAGCGGTCCTACCTGGACCCGAACCGGGACCGGGAGCTCCCGTGTGTCCTCCAGCACTGCTCTGAGCCCCAGAGCCACAGCAGCTCCAACCTCAGCTATCAGGTTGTGTCCACACGCGTGTCCAATACCAGGCAGGGCGTCGTACTCACACAGGAAAGCCACATGGACGACGTCGTCCTGCTCGCTGTCTCCGCTGACCCAAGTGGCTCGAAATGCAGTTTCAAGTTTGAAGTGACTGTCGACCTTCCAGCCTCCTTCCTGACTGAAGAACGCTACCAGTGTGTCATGAGCCTTGGTCTCCTGATAAGCCAGCTCTGGACAGCTCCAGATGTCCTGACTGAGGCTGTGGAGCTTCGCTCCGGCTTCGTCTATAAAGCAGCCGACTCGGTGTTTCAGCTCCACCAGCATCTTCTTCGCTTTCTAAAGACGAGCCAGAACCACAACCTGCGCACAATCGATCACCGGCGATCGCCGCGCAGTGCATGCCGGTTAGATTTGTGTCCGACTTGATGCCGACTTGCTCTGACGTCATGCACATGTGGGCAACAATAACCTCACGAGATTGAAGCGGCCGCAGTTTTTAGAGCCAGGCGCCGCAGTTGCTCTCCACCTTTTTTTTTTTATTATTGCCTTTATTTCACAAACTGGTCATACAGGTTCAATTACAAAGACATGTGCAAAACTGTAAAAGGAACAACAAGACAAAATAACAGATGCCAGGGGATGAACAACTTACAAGTACAAAGCCAGGGACAATAAACATTTAGATAGATATATTAAAGGAGGTGCATCAAGTTACCGTCTTAATAGCTTTTTATGTTTTCGGAGGAGAGAATCAATTTAATGTATTGTTTGGTTTCATGTTCAAATAAAAAAAATGAAGGTTTAGGTTTACTAAATTTGGATTTATGTATATAAAATTTAGCTAAGAGAATAATCAGATTAATAGTATAATGTTCTTTGATTTTACTGTTACCTTTATGGAAACCAAACAAAACATTCTCTAGACATAGAATAAAGTCAGGGTCAATATTATCAATAATGAATCTACTCAAGTCCTTCCACAGCTTGTTGCTATGGTCACAGCGCCAGAATAAATGAGGAAGAGTTTCTGGGAGTACATCACGGAATGGACAGTTTACATTGATGTCCTGTTTAAACTTAACAAGATAATGACTTGCTTGATAATATCTGTGAAGGATTTTAAAGGATACTTCTCTTATTTTGTTTGTCAAAAGATACTTATAGGGTAGAGTCCAGATGTTCTTCCACTTGAGTCCTTTCACATGGTTGTTCCAGTTATTAACAACATAAAGCAACACAAACAATATCATTCTGAAATAAATGACGTATACCTTTATTATTTTTGGTAGACATACAAAAGCAAACATATCCTGCCCACGGAAGTGTCCGCTGGATTGGGAATCTGTGGTACAAATCCCTGTTCAGTTTAATAACAGAATGACCCCAGAGGGGACAGCGTCTATGACAACAGCATACTCCTTTGGAGTTACATGTACACCATATTTAATGAGAAATTCTGTACAGCTCAGCAAAAGCCCATTATTGTTAAACAACTGTGTCACCAAAATAATATTATTTGTGAACCATTTTGTTGCACTCCACCTTTTAATGCATCCATGCTCTCCACTGACTGCAAGACCCAGGGCATTATGGGAAACGCCTGGCTGTCGCCTGATCAAAGAGTTGATTGGCTCTTCGTTTTGATAGCAAACACCACATGTTGTAGAAAGTCGTAACTTTTTGTGTAGTTGTAATATTTAACGCTAGATTGTAGATATTAGTCTCATGTTGTGCAATGAAGGTTTCATCTGTTAACAAACATATCTGTTGTGTTTGATGATAATAATTGTTATAATAATGAAGGTTATCTATATATAACACTTATCAAAATGAGTGCTCATTATGTGCTTTACAAGGTGGACATACAAATTATAAATAATAATAATAATAACAAGTATAGAATCCAACGCCAGACACAAGCACATTTCCACATAGATTTACAAAAAAATATAAATAAATCCCAATGTGGTCTGAAAACTACAAGTGGCCTACAGATCAGATCTAACAGAAGTAACTTTTTCTGTGACTTCCTGTAAATTCCGTGAAGGCTGCTGGAAACTGTCCGACTTGACCGCAGCTTTTAGTCTGCGCCCCCCGCTGCTGTCGCCAGAGTTCGTCTACTTCCCAGGTGAGACGCAGTTCATCTCCAACGAGCCTAGTGAGGTGTCACCTTAAAGCTCACGTGACAGATGGTCTCGCGAGATGGCAGTAGTCGGCTATGGGAGGAGGGAGAGCTGGTTGGTGTTTGGTGAGGAGCGGAGGCGACAACTCTGTGGGTCTTTCCCATTTGTTCTTTTATACGGCTTGACTCCTCTCCTCGACTCCTCTCCTCGCGTCTTAGTCCGGCCCATGGGAGATGCGAGCGGAGGAGGCGAGGAAAACACTCGAGGACAGCGGAAACGAGGAAATATGTTTTTAGAGACATGAGACGTCATTTCCTCTGAAGCGTCACGTGAAGCGATGTCCGTTTCTGATGACAGCAGCAGCTGATCACATCTGGATCAGCTGTCAGTCAGCTTTAACAGCTGTTTATGTCTGAACTGATCTAATACTAATAAGAAACAGAGTTATCAGAGCAACAGTGTTTCTCTCTGTAGTCTGTTACCTGTTTAACACATGAATACCAGCTGCAGTCTGTATTTCTACTGTGGACTGAGGCCTGCTTTGAGGACCAGAAACCATCTCTACTCACACAATATCTTTATATTATTTATTCATTATTAGCGTCTGTAGTTATTGATATTCTGACACTAGAAGTTATGTATTAGGCTGAATGTTTCAGGGAAAAGTGAAATGGTAACTCATCAAACCCAATGCTCAGGAATTATCAGCCTCACATGTGACTGAATGGAAATGAGGATGAATGATGTAAAAGGTGTAAAAGAGAGACTCTCCTTCTCTCTCTGACTTTAACTATATCCATAATAAAAGTTAATGGGGGAAATAACAGATGATCAAAATAAAACTCTTTCTAATAAATAAAGAAAGTTGTTTTAAATCTGTTGTCAGCTATTATAAACACCTCTCAGTGTCAGACTCCTTCAGTGACGGTGTGTGAAGCAGAGCTCCTGCAGGTCCTTCTGCTGCTGGAACACTTCACCATCAACATGGTCCGTTTGTTGTTCACACCTACAATTAACACAGATTATAACTAGATGGTGAATAAGAAGACAACTAAACTATAGAACTGTTAATCTGTGATCTGTCTTCACTCTGGTATGAAACTCAGTGATGTTGATGTATCAGATCAAACCGATCAGCAGCAGCGTCCAATCAATAACTGATATCCAATAAGGGGGCGTGTCGGTCGTTAAAAAACTTCTGTGGAGGAGACACTGGAGGATACACTGGTGTATCCTCGCTCATGGCTCCTGCAGCAAGCCTCCTCCATCCTCGCTCCTCGCTCCTCGATGCACATTTTATGAATTGGGACGTCCTTCAAGATGGAGCGCTGAGATCGATTTCCGGGTCACAGCCGGAGGATCGAGGAGCGTGGAGACGAGGCGAAAAATGGTGAAATGAGATGCAGCTACTGAATGAACAGGAGATGGCAGAGGATAGTGACGGATCAGGAAGTGAGATGGGAGTTTTTGTTTTGGGTTTTTTTTTTTTATTGAGAAATTGACATTGCAATATGGCATCGTACAGAACAATCCACAAGTACAAGGGACCAGACAAGCCTGGAAATTGGGATACAGTGTATAAGAGTGTGGATGAAGAGAGAAAAAAAATAAAAAAACAAAAACAAACAAAAAACAAACAAAAAAAAGCAAGGGAATGTTGGAATAGTGCTAGCGATTCTCTGTAAGGTTAAAGTCCTCAGCTAACATTGAGAGCTTCATAGCATTCTTTTTCTTCATATGTTTCAGAAATGAAAAGTAAAGACACAGCTCCTCATGGAAAACATAGAAATTTGGTCTTGATTTCAGGAATCTATAAAAACTTTCCAAGAATGATTATGTAATTGATTGCCAGGTCATGTACGGGATCTTTCACAATTGTACCAAATATAACATTTTCCTTTGTTAGATTAGAAAAATGTACGAATTTAGTGGACAACCAATAATTCAAATCACACCAGAAAGCATTAGCAAAAATACATCCATAAACGAAATGTTCTGTAGTTTCAATGTGTTTGTCACAGAACGAGCAATTATTGTGATCAAAACCAAAACGATTTCTTAAGAACTCAGCAGAGGAGTATATTGCATTGAGCACCTTAAAGTGAACCTCCTTCACTTTTGGTGCTATAGGAAATTTGAACAATTTCGATCTTAGACTCTCAGCATATATTTTAGAGAAAAATGTTATAATTGAATTTCTGTTTGAAGAGAACGGATATGATTCTTTAGAAAAGGTTTGCCGAATCATGACGTTAGGTAGTTTTAAGTTAATGTGACCGTTCACCAAAATGGAGGGAGATTGGGGTTTACATTATCTTGAGATAAATTATATGCCATCAATATTACAGCTTGATGGATTGCTTTGACAACATTGTTATACTGACCTCTGTCAACTAGGCTAATTTTAGAACTCAAATGGTAGAATGTTTCCTGTATTGTTCAATAAATGCATCACAGATCATATTCCTTTTTCTAACCAATTTTGTAAAAATATGGATTTATTTTTAAGTAATGCATACCGGCAATTCCATATTGGGGTTTTATGGGGACTAAAATTATGCTTGTATATCATTTTCCAATATAGTAAAACCTGTTGATGAAACAGGGATCATTTGACAGGGAGTTTGTTAAGTCATAGTCGCATCTAAGAAGGAAGTCGATGCCTCCTAGTTTAGTAAAAATTTCACTGAGCATATGAAACCAAAAACTTTTTTCATATTTTAGAAAATATCTTAACCAGTTTGTCTTAATAGTTCCATTAATGCATTCAATATCAATAGCCTTAAGTCCACCTTCCTCATATTCTTTAACCATAGTGCCTTTCTTAATATAGTGTGTTTTCCTTTTCCAGATATAATTGAAATTAGCTTGGTTTTTGGCTTTTATTGCATTTTTTGGAAGTGATAAGGAGTAAGCTGGGTAGATGAATTGGGAAATGCACTCCATTTTTGTAAGAAAAATTTGGCCTATGATACACTGTTAAGAATTTCCCAGTAAAATAACAGTAAAGAGCTGGCAGCAGGGTTGCCTTTATATTACTGTAAAATTAACATTATTATACTGTCGCTGAAATTTACAGCTTTGTACTGTTAATGAAAAATACAGTTTGAACTTTTTTTTTTATTAATTTCACAGTATTTCACAGTTAATTTACTGTTTAAAGATACATTCTATAGTTGTTTTTCACCTTTCTTTTACATCATCTTACTGATTTGTTTTAATGCACTATTTAGGTTGTATTTTTTACATACATTTTAATAAACATTATTTTTAGCCTAGATGAATAGACTTAGCAGGTTACAGACATAGGAATAGTCACATTAAATGCAATTAAAGGCACTTGTTAGGAAAAAGGCTATAATAGACTTGTTGACACTTTTCCCAAAATGTATGTCTACAAGCACAGAATGCAAACCATAAGAACATGTGAGTGGAGAACAGAGCTAATTCACTGATTTTCCAATCATGTACAATGTACAAGCCTCACATGTGCAGATCAGGTCCCAGAATTAAAAAAATACTGCATGAAACTGTTACTGATGAGACTTTAGACAGTTGATCAGCAGTAAAGTGCTGTTTTTTAAGAATGCATTATAGTTCAGTTACAAAACGGCCTATATGAGCGTAATTTAATAGGTTTTATTTTGTATTAACAGTAAAGCACTGTTTTATTAGCAATAACAGGTTAATACTGTTGAAATCCTGCTGTAAATTAACAGCAATTGTTTATAGTGTAGAGATGTCTCTTTGAGACCAGGAATTTAGATAAGATTTACATTTATCCAGATTATTCCAAATGTTAAGATTATCTAGTGAGTCCTTATCCTTAGTAATGTGTATGCCGATATAAGTATTTAACAACTGATTTAACAGGGATGTTATGAACTGTTGTGAGAGTGGAATTGTGAATAGGTAATAACTCACATTTTTTAAGGTTTAACTTTAAACCAGATGCCTTTGAGGATTTTTTGGAAATTGGTTAAATGGTTGTATCATCAGCCAATTGGCTGATTGTTAGTTGTTTGCCTAACACTGTCAATTTTTGGCATCGGACAAAGGACTTGTCTCTGTACTTGTCTTGTTAGATCTTAGTGCTGCTTTCTACACCATTGACCATCTATTCTATTAAAGAGACTGGAGCATTTAATTGGCATTAAAGGAACTGCACTAAGTTGGTTTAAGTCCTATTTATCAGATCAATCTCAGTTTGTACATGTTAACGATGACTCCTCCATGCACGCCAAAGTTAGTCACGGTGTTCCATAGGGTTCTGTACTTGGACCAATTCTATTTCACTTATATATGCTTCCCTTAGGCAATGTTATTAGAAAACACTCCATAAACTTTCATTGTTATGCAGATGATACCCAATTATATCTATCGATCAAGCCAGACAAAATAAAACCAGTGAACTAAACTTCAAGCATGCCTTAAGGACATAAAAACCTGGATGACCTGCAATTTCCTGATGTTAAACTCAGACAAAACTGAAGTTATTGTACTTGGCCCTGAACGCCTCCGAAACAAATTATCTAATGATATAGTTACTCTAGATGGCATTGCCCTGGCCTCCAGCACCACCGTAAGGAATCTGGGAGTTATCTTCGATCAGGATATGTCCTTTAACTCCCACATCAAACAAACCTCAAGGACTGCCTTCTTTCATCTACGTAACATTGCGAAGATCAGACACATCCTGTCTCAAAATGATGCAGAAAAATGAGTCCATGCATTTGTTACCTCTAGACTAGATTACTGCAACTCCTTATTGTCAGGCTGCTCCAATAAGTCTCTTAAGACTCTCCAGTTGATTCAGAATGCTGCAGCATGTGTACTGACAAGAACTAGGAAAAGAGATCATATTACTCCTGTATTAGCTTCTCTGCACTGGCTTCCTGTAAAATCCAGTTTCAGTCCGGGAGGCAGACACCTTCTCCACATTTAAAAGTAGACTAAAGACTTTCCTCTTTGATAATGCTTATAGTTAGGGCTGTCTTGGACCAGCTCCTAGTTATGCTGCTATAGGCCTAGACTGACGGGGGACTTCCTATGACACACTGAGCTCCTTTCTCCTTCTGGATATATTCATGTCCCATTCATTGTTACTAACTTAATTTCTTCCCCGGAGTCCTTGTGCTTTCTTGTCTCGCAGGTAACCATGGAGCGGGGTTACACCTGGAGCGGGGTTACACCTGGATCTGGATGTCACCTGGATTGTGGTTGCATCTTCTGCCGCGTCTGCTGCCTGCTTGACACCAACTGCTACCATCATTAATTAATTCCGTCTGTACGAGGGACTACCAATGCTAACGAGGGATTACCAAGGCTAAGTGAAAAAGTGGCAGCCTGGAGAATGAAACTTCTCGGTCACTGCCGAAGACATCAAGAACTCCCAGCAAGTATGCTGGTGCTGCTGGAACCAACGCACGGGCATCGATCACAGGGATGTCCCACACCAACATACATGGACGTACTAAGGAGAGATGCTGGACAGTGATGGCGAGCTAGTATGGAGGACTGAGACAGCTGGAAGCTCTGCTTGAAAGCCCGTCTGAGAACGAATGATATCAATTCCGATAGTTATATTGTCACTCTTTTACACTACTATTGGTTTTGTGTTATTAGTCCTACTTGTATTAGTTATTACAGCTGCTGTGCTATTATTGTGGTTGCTGTGCTCTCTCTCTCTCTCTGTCTTTCTCTCCCCCTCTCACCCCAACCGGTCGCGGAACCCAGAGCCCGGTTCTGCTCCAGGTTTCTTCCCGCTAAACGGTGAGTTTTTCCACAGCATGCTTGGTGGATCTTGTTGGGTCTCTAAGCTATGGTGTATGGTCTGAGACCTGCTCTATATATAAAGTGTCTCGAGATAACTTCTGTTATGATTTGACGCTATATAAAAATAAATTGAATTGAATTGTCGTTATAATTTCCTGACGGAATGGTTCATATTTAAGAAGGCTTGAGTTGAATTTCCAATAACCTTTATTCCTTCGGCATGCATTTGTGGTTGTAAAAATAAGTTGAATCAAGCCGTGATCTGTTAGAGGTGCAGTGGAAATTGTGGAGTTTGTCTCCAAGCTAGGCCTCGTTTCTGACACAAGCCAGAAATCAAATCTAGATTTGACTGAACCATCTGGTTTAAACCAAATGAAAATTCGGGCTTCCGGGTTAAGAGTGCGCCATACATCTCTCAGTTTGAACGCACTTCAAAAATCAAACAAAATAGGGTTGTAATGATGTCCCTGATATCTTGAAGGACTTCTATCGAGCCATTCATCCATCACCATGTTAAAATCACCTCCAAAAATGAAGTCTTCAGTTTTATAGCTTTGACATAAATCTTTTACAACATTTGTCATTTCAATAATCAGATTTTTGTTTTGGTTATAGTTATTTTACCAATATAAACTGGGAAAAAAAAGTTCGGAAACTTGTGTTTGGTGGATTATTTCTCTGTTGATACAATGCTAATTGTCATTGTATTCTACATCGTTGGAAAGCCTGTTTATTTACCTTAACAATGATGTCCACTTGTAAGGATCATGCATTTGTGGGATGAGCAGCACAGCTGATTATGTGGGTAGCGCCCAAGAAAAATGTTCCAAAATGCTCTGCCAATGGTAAACAGTGTATTCTCATAAGGCTACCAGGAAGCCTGCAATGACTGCCCTTCACCATCAGGCCCGTTTGCGCTGGTGTCGACAACACAGACAATGGAATCTGAACATATGGGGGAATGTCATGTTCAGTGATGAGTCCAGGTTCTGTCTGCCAAAGTTGAATGGCAGGGTCAAAGTATGGAGACGACGTGGAGAACGCTATGCTGATTGTTGCACCGATGGAGTAACAGCTTTTGGTGGGGGCAGTGTCATGGTGTGGGGCGGCAGCTCCCTCACTGGCAAAACAAGGCTTGTCATCATTGAAGGCCATCTCAATGCAGTGAGATATCGGGATGGGATTCTGCAGCCAGTGGCGATCCCATATCTCCACAATCTGGGACCTAACTTCATCCTCCAAGATTACAACGCTCGCCCCCACAGAGCCAGGGTTATCACAGACTACCTCCACAATGTGGGAGTAGAGAGAATGGAATGGCCTGCCAAGAGTCCACACCTCAACCCAACTAAACACTTTTGGGATCAGCTTGGGCGGGCTGTACGTGTTAGAGTGACCAACACAACCACACTGGCTGACCTGCAACGAATCCTGGTTGAGGAATGGAACGCCATCCCACAGCAACGCGTCACCAGGTTGGTGACCAGCATGAGGAGGAGGTGCCAGGTTGTTGTGGCTGCGTATGGATCTTCCACCGCTACTGAGGCTTCTGACGGTGTATTAAATGAATAAAGTGTAAAATAGCCAATATGTCTTGTTTGTTCCTTGTTACTGATAGAGAGTTCAATCATCCAATCCACCAAACAACTCAAAACAAGAGTCAACCCCAACAGGAGAATACACTGTTTACCATTGGCAGAGCATTTTGGAACATTTTTCTTTGGCGCTACCCACATAATCAGCTGTGCTGCTCCTCCCACAAATGCATGATCCTTACAAGTTGGACATCATTGTGAAGGTAAGTAAACAGGCTTTCCAACGATGTAAAATACAATGCTAATTAGCATTGTAACAACAGAGAAATAATAGACCAAACACAAGTTTCTGAACTTTTTTTCCCAGTATATATTTCCTAAGATCAGAAAGTGATCATTAACTTCAGACACACAAATTATCCAGGGCCAGAAGAATCCTTCTTAGTGGTTATCACCTTCCCAGGAAAGTTATGTAAGAGTATGGCGACACCTGCTGACCTATTTGTACCATGGCTGAATAGTATTTTGTCTCCCCACTGGTTTGACCAAAACTTTTCATCTTTGTCTTTAGAGTGGGTTTCTTGAAGAAGATAACATTGTGCTTTTTCATTTTTACAGAAAAAGAAAGTTGATTTCCTTTTTATAGAATTTCGTAAACCCCTAGCATTAAGTGATACAAAAGAGAACATATAGAATTAAAGGAATACATACAAAGAATAGAGTAAAATATAAAATAATAAAAAAGAAATGTGGTAAAAAGTTTAAGAATGTAGGTTTGTTAGTTTTTAACTGAGTGTTATGACCAAGCCCCTACCTAAGAGGAATTTATACAGTAAACAACTATAATCAACCAATGTCAAACATTAAACATGTTCTTTGAATTGGACATCTTTATACATCTGCAGCAGAAACCAACCTTAAAAAGCTTGATGTTGAACAGGCTCAGGCTCTCCGCATCTGTAGTGGTGCATTTGAAACATCACCAGTATCCGCAATGCAAGTTGTAATGGGAGAAGTACCGCTACGAATTAGGAGAGTCAAGCTTATGTTGGCATATTGGGTTAATCTGCAAGGCCATAGAAGAACACACCCTTTAAAGGCCATTTAACAAGATTGCTGGGAGCACAACGACTCGAGGTTCTACAGTTTTGGGTGGGTAGGAAAAGCAAAGGCACAAAGCATCGGCCTATGTAACGTAAAATGAAGCCCCACTGTTCCAATATCAGCAATACCTCCGTGGAGATTCACTTTGCCATCCACATATACCAGTCTGCAGCTAAAATTAAAAGACAAACCCAAATTGATGCCAAAAGGACAAATAGTACAAAACTATATTGACCAACACCAACACAAGGTATTCATATTTACAGATGTTTCAAAAGATCCGGAGATTGGACGTACAGGTTCTGCTATATTCATCCCTCATTGTGAGGTAGCAGAGAAAAAGACAATATCTGACCACTTTTCTGTATACAGAGCTGAATTCATTGGAATAATGTTAGCATTACAATGGGTAGAAGAAAATAATCAAGCAGGTGTGGTGATCGCTTCTGACAGCTTTGCAGCACTATCAAGTATTGAGTCTGGAAAATCGTCATCGTCATCAAATCAATTTATTTTTGTATAGCGTCAAATCACAACAGAAGTTATCTCAAGACGCTTTATATATAGAGCAGGTCTATGACCGTACACCATAGTTTAGAGACCCAACAGGATCCACCAAGCGCACTGTGGCCAGGAAAAACTCCCTGATTACTGGGAAGAAACCTGGAGCAGAACCGGGCGCAGGGTGAGCGGCCATCTGCCGAGACCGGCTGGGGGGATAGATAGATAGATAGAGAGAGAGTGAGAGAGAGAGAGAGAGATAGATAGAGAGAGACAGAGAGAGATAGAGAAGCAACCACAAGAAGTGACATGGAGGGGTGACATAGAGGAGTGAGAAGGAGGAGTGACATGGAGAGGTGACATGGAGGAGTGACATAGAGGAGTGACGTAATATTGAGGAGTGAAATGGAGGAGTGACATAATATTGAGGAGTGACATAGAGGAGTGACGTGGAGGAGCGAAATAGAGGAGTGACATAGAGCAGTGACATGGAGCAGCAAGAAGGAGTGACATGGAGGAGTGACATGGAGGAGTGACATGTAGGAGTGACATAGAGGAGTGACATGTAGGAGTGACATAGAGGAGTGACGTGGAGGAGTTTCATTGAGGAGTGACACGGAGGGGTGACATGTAGGAGTGAGAAGGAGGAGTGACATGGAGGAGGGACAGTGAGAAGCAATGAAGAGTGATATGGAGGAATGACATGGTGGAGCTTCATGGAAGAGTGACATGGAGGAGGGACATGTAGTAGTGACATGGAGGAGTGACATGGAGGATCGACATTGAGGAGTGACATGGAGGAGTGACATGGAGGAGTGACATAGAGGAGTGACGTGGAGGAGCAAAATGGAGGTGTGACATGGAGGGGTGACATGGAGGAGTGAGAAGGAGGAGTGACATGGAGGAGTGACATGGAGGATTGACATGGAGGAGTGACATATAGGAGTGACATGGGGGAGCGACATGGATAATAGACATGGAAGAGTGACATGAAGGAGTGACATAGAGGAGTGACGAGGAGGAGCGACATGGAGGAGTAACATGGAGGAGTTTCATTGAGAAGTGACATGGAGGGGTGACATGGAGGAGTGACATAGAGGAGTGACGTAATATTGAGGAGTGAAATGGAGGAGTGACATAGAGGAGTGACGTGGAGGAGCGAAATGGAGGAGTGACATGGAGGAGCGACATGGAAGATATGGAGAAGCAACATGTAATAGTGACATGGGGGAGTGACATGGAGGATCGACATGTAGGAGTGACATGGAGGAGCGACATGGAGGAGTGACATGGAGGAGTGACATTGAGGAGTGAGTTGGAGGAGCGATAAAGAGGAGTGACATGGAGGAGCGACGTGGAGCAGCAAGAAGGAGTGACACAGAGAAGCGATGTGGAGCAGCAAGAAGGAGTGACATGGAGGAGTGACAGAGGAGTGACATGGGGGAGCATGAAAGAGTTACAAGGATGATTGATATGGACGAGCGATATGGAGAATCGACATGGAGGATGGAAATGGCAGAATGACATGGAGGAGTGAGAAGGAGGAGTGACATGGAGGAGTGACATAGAGGAGTGATGTAGAGGAGTGACATGGAGGAGCGACGTGGAACAGCAAGAAGGAGTGACATGGAGGAGTGACATGGAGGATCGACATTGAGAAGTGACATGGAGGAGTGACATAGAGGAGTGACGTGGAGGAGCGACATGGAGGAGTGACATGGAGGGGTGACATGGAGGAGTGAGAAGGAGGAGTGACATGGAGAGGTGACATGGAGGAGTGACATGGATAAGCGACGTGGAGCAGCAAGAAGGAGTGACATGGAGGAGTGACATGGAGGGGTGACATGGAGGAGTGACATGGAGGAGTGACATGTAGGAGTGACATGGGGGAGTGACATGGATGATAGACATGGAAGAATGACATGAAGGAGTGACATAGAGGAGTGACGAGAAGGATCGACATGGAGGAGTGACATGGAGGAGTTTCATTGAGAAGTGACATGGAGGGGTGACATGGAGGAGTGAGGAAGAGGAGTGACATGGAGAGGTGACATGGAGGAATGACATAGAGGAGTGACATAATATTGAGGAGTGAAATGGAGGAGTGACATAGAGGAGTGATATGGAGGAGTGACATGGAGGAGCGACATGGAGGAGCGATATGGAGGAGCAAAATGGAGGAGTGACATGGAGGAGTGACATGGAGGAGTGACATGGAGGAATGACATGGAGGATTGAAATGGTGGAGTGACATGGAGGAGTGAGAATGAGGAGTGACATGGAGGAGTGACATAGAGGATTGATGTGGAGTAGTGACATGGAGGAGTGACAGAGGAGTGACATGGGGGAGCAAGAAAGAGTTACAAGGACGATTGATATGGACGAGCGATATGGAGAATCGACATGGAGGATGGAAATGGTGGAATGACATGGAGGAGTGAGAAGGAGGAGTGACATGGAGGAGTGACATGGAGGAGTGACATAGAGGAGTGATGTAGAGGAGTGACATGGAGGAGCGACGTGGAACAGCAAGAAGGAGTGACATGGAGGAGTGACATGGAGGATCGACATTGATAAGTGACATGGAGGAGTGACATGGAGGAGTGACATAGAGGAGTGACGTGGAGGAGCGACATGGAGGGGTGACATGGAGGAGTGAGGAAGAGGAGTGACATGGAGAGGTGACATGGAGGAGTGACATAGAGGAGTGACATAATATTGAGGAGTGAAATGTAGGAGTGACATAGAGGAGTGATATGGAGGAGTGACATGGAGGAGCGACATGGAGGAGCGATATGGAGGAGTGAAATGGAGGAGTGACATGGAGGAGTGACATGGAAGAGTGACATGGAGGAATGACATGGAGGATTGAAATGGTGGAGTGACATGGAGGAGTGAGAATGAGGAGTGACATGGAGGAGTGACATAGAGGATTGATGTGGAGTAGCGACATGGAGGAGTTACATGGAGGAGCGATATGGAGGAGTGACATAGAGGAGTGACATGGAGGAGTGACATTGAGGAGCAAGGAAGAGTGACATGGTGGAGTAACATGGAGGATTGACATAGAGGAGTGATGTAGAGGAGTGACATGGAGGAGCGATGTGGAGCAGCAAGAAGGAGTGACATGGAGGAGCGTCGTGGAGAAGCAAGAAGGAGTGACATGGAGGAGTGACATGGTGGAGGGAAATGGAGGGTTGATATTCTGGAGTGACATTCTGGAGTGATATGGAGGAGCGACATGGAGGAGATACACGGACGAGCAAGGATGAGCAACATGGCACAAGTTGGACAAGTAAGAGTGACAAGGAGGAGCAACATGGATGACAGACATAGAGGAGTGACATGGAAGATATGGAGAAGCGACATGTAATAGTGACATGGGGGAGTGACATGGAGGAGCGACATGGGGGAGCGATATGGAGGAGCGAAATGGAGGAGTGACATGGAGGAGTGACATGGAGGAGTGACATGGAGGAATGACATGGAGGAATGAGATGGAGGATTGAAATGGTGGAGTGACATGGAGGAGTGACATAGAGGATTGATGTGGAGTAGCGACATGGAGGAGTTACATGGAGGAGCGATATGGAGGAGTGACATAGAGAAGTGACATGGAGGAGTGACATTGAGGAGCAAGGAAGGGTGACATGGAGGAGTGACATGGAGGAGTGACATGGAGGAATGAGATGGAGGATTGAAATGGTGGAGTGACATGGAAGAGTGAGAAGGAGGAGTGACATTGAGGAGTGACATAGAGGAGTGATGTGGAGTAGCGACATGGAGGAGTTACATGGAGGAGCGATATGGAGGAGTGACAAGGAGGAATGACATGGAGGATTGACATAGAGTAGTGATGTAGAGGAGTGACATGGAGGAGCGATGTGGAGCAGCAAGAAGGAGTGACATGGAGGAGTGACGTGGAGCAGCAAAAAGTAGTGACATGGAGGAGTGACATGGAGGGGTGACATGGAGGAGTGACATGGTGGAGGGAAATGGAGGTTTGATATTCTGGAGTGACATGGAGGAGCAACATGGAGGAGATACATGGATGAGCAAGGATGAGTGACATGGCAAAAGTAGGACAAGTAGGAGTGACAAGGAGGAGCGACATGGATGAGAGACATGGAGGAGTGACATGGAAGTTATGGAGAAGTGACATGTAATAGTGACATGTGGGAGTGACATGGAGGATCGACATGGAGGAGTGACATGAAGGAGAGACATGGAGGAGCGACATGGAGGAGTGACATGGAGGAGTGACATTGAGGAGTGAGTTGGAGGAGCAAAATAGAGGAGTGATATAGAGGAGTGACATGGATGAGCGATTTAAAGCAGCAAGAAGGAGTGACATGGAGGAGCGACGTGGAGCAGCAAGAAGGAGTGACATGGAGGAGTGACATGGAGGATCGACATTGAGGAGTGACATGGAGGAGTGACAGGGAGGAGTGACATAGAGGAGTGACGTGGAGGAGCGAGATGGAGGAGTGACAAGGAGGGGTGACATGGAGGAGTGAGAAGGAGGAGTGACATGGAGAGGTGACATGGAGGAGTGACATGGAGGAGCGACATGGAGCAGCAAGAAGGAGTGACATGGAGGAGTAACATGGAGGGGTGACATGGAGGAATGTTATGGAGGAGTTACATGGGGGAGCGACATGGATGATAGACATGGAAGAGTGACATGAAGGAGTGACGAGGAGGAGCGACATGGAGGAGTGACATAGAGGAGTTTCTTTGAGAAGTGACATGGAGGGGTGACATGGAGGAGTGAGAAGGAGGAGTGACATGGAGAGGTGACATGGAGGAGTGACATAGAGGAGTGACATTAAGGAGCGACATGGAGGCTCAACATGTAGGAGTGATATTGAGGAGGGACATGTCGGAGTAACATGGAGGATCGACATGGAGGATTGACATGGAGGAGTGACATGGAGGAGTGACGCAGAGGAGTGACGTTGAGGAGCCACATGGAGGAATGATATTGAGGAGCGACATGGAGGCTCAACATGTAGGAGTGATATTGAGGAGTGAAATGAAGGGGTGACATAGAGGAGTGACATGGAGGGGCAAGATATAGTGACAAGGAGGAGTGACATGGAGGAGCGACATGGATGATCGATTTGGGGGTATGACATGGTAGAGTGAAATGGAAAATCGAAATGGAGGAGTGACATAGAGGAGTGACATGATATTGAGGTGTGAAATGGAGGAGTGACATAGAGGAGTGAGTTGGAGGAGCGAAATAGAGGAGTGATATACAGGAGTGACATGGAGGAGCGACGTGGAGCATCAAGGAGGAGTGACACAGAGGAGTGACGTGGAGCAGCAAGACGTAGTGACATGGTTGAGTGACATGGAGGAGCGACATTGAAGAGTGACATGCAGGATCGACATGGAGGAATGACATGGGGGATAAACATGGAGGAGTTACACGGAGGAGTGAAATGGAGGAGCGACATTGATGAGAGACATGGAGTGACATGGAAGACATGGAAGAAATATCGAGGAGTGATATGGAGGAGTGATATTACGGATCGACATAGAGGAGTTTCATTGAGTAACATGGAGGGGTGACATGGAGGAGTGAGAAGGAGAAGTGACATGGAGGAGTGACATTGAGGATTGACATAGAGGAGTGACATGGAGGAGTGACATGGAGAAGCGACATTGAGGAGCGATATGGAGGAGTGAAATGGAGGAACGACATGGAGGAGTGACATGGAGGAGTGACATGGAGGAATGACATGGAGGATTGAAATGGTGGAGTGACATGGAGGGGTGACATGGTGGACTGACATGGAGGAATGACATGTAGTAGTGACATGGAGGAGTGACATGGAGGATCGACATTGACGAGTGAAATGGAGGAGTGAGATGGAGGGGTGACATGGAGGAGTGAGAAGGAGGAGTGCCATGTAGGAATGACATGGAGGAGTGACATTGAGGATCGACATAGAGGAGTGACCAAGAGGAGTGACATGGAGGAGTGACATAGAGGATTGACGTGGAGGACCGACATGGAGAAATTACATGGAGAAGTGATATTGAGGAGCAACACGGAGGTTCAACATGTAGGAGTTATATTGAGGAGTGACATTGAAGGGCGACATGGAGGCTCAACATGGAGGAGTGACATAGAGGAGTGACATGGAGGAGTGACATGGAGGAGAAATATTGAAGGGCGACATGGAGGCTCAACATGGAGGAGTGACATAGAGGAGTGACATGTATAAGTGACATAGAGGAGTGACATGGAAGACCTTCATGAAGGAGTGACATGGAGGAGTGACATGTAGGAGTGACATGGACGATCGACATGGAGGAGTGACATGGAGTAGTGATATGGAGGAGTGAGAAGGAGGAGTGATACGGAGATGTGACATGGAGGAGTGACATAGAGGAGTGACATGGAGGAATGATATTGAGGAGCAAGGAAGAGTGACATTGAGGAGTGACATGGAGGAGCTTCATGGAGGAGTGACATGGAGGAGTACCATGTAGGAATAACATGGAGTAGTGACATGGAGGATTGACATAGAGGAGTGACATGGAGGAGCGACATGGAGGAGCGATATGAAGGAGCGAAATGGAGGAGTGACATGGAGGAGTGACATGAAGGAGGAGTGACATGGAGTAGTGATATGGAGGAGTGAGAAGGAGGAGTGATATGAAGATGTGACATGGAGGAGTGACATGGAGGAGTGACATGGAGGAGTGACATAGAGGAGTGATGTGGAGGAGCGACATGGAGGAGTGTCATGGAGGAGCGACAAGGAGGAGTGACATAGAGGAGTGACATGGAGTAGTGACATTGAGGAGCAAGGAAGAGTGACATAGAGGAGTGACATGGAGGAGCTTCATGGAGGAGTGACATGGTGGAGTGACATGTAGGAGTGACATGGAGGATCGACTTGGAGGAGTGACATGGAGTAGTGATATGGAGGAGTGAGAAGGAGGATAGATATGAAGATGTGACATAGAGGAGTGACATAGAGGAGTGACATGGAGGAGCGACATGGAGGAGCGATATGAAGGAGCGAAATGGAGGAGTGACATGGAGGAGTGACATGAAGGAGTGACATAGAGGAGCGACATGGAGGAGTGACATGGAGGAGTGACATGTTGGAGTGACATGGAGGAGTGACATGAAGGAGGAGTGACATGGAGTAGTGATATGGAGGAGTGAGAAGGAGGAGTGATATGAAGATGTGACATGGAGGAGTGACATGGAGGAGTGACATGAAGGAGGAGTGACATGGAGTAGTGATATGGAGGAGTGAGAAGGAGGAGTGATATGAAGATGTGACATGGAGGAGTGACATGGAGGAGTGACATGGAGGAGTGACATAGAGGAGTGATGTGGAGGAGCGACATGGAGGAGTGTCATGGAGGAGCGACAAGGAGGAGTGACATAGAGGAGTGACATGGAGTAGTGACATTGAGGAGCAAGGAAGAGTGACATAGAGGAGTGACATGGAGGAGCTTCATGGAGGAGTGACATGGTGGAGTGACATGTAGGAGTGACATGGAGGATCGACTTGGAGGAGTGACATGGAGTAGTGATATGGAGGAGTGAGAAGGAGGATAGATATGAAGATGTGACATAGAGGAGTGACATAGAGGAGTGACATGGAGGAGCGACATGGAGGAGCGATATGAAGGAGCGAAATGGAGGAGTGACATGGAGGAGTGACATGAAGGAGTGACATAGAGGAGCGACATGGAGGAGTGACATGGAGGAGTGACATGTTGGAGTGACATGGAGGAGCGACATGGATGAGAGACTTGGAGGAGTGACATGGAAGACATGAAGAAGTGACATGGAGGTGTGATATGGAGGAGTAACATTGAGGAGTGAGAAGGAGGAGTGACATGGAGGAGCGACATGGAGGAGCGATATGGAGGAGCAAAATGGAGGAGTGACATGGAGGAATGACATGAAGGAGGAGTGACATGGTGTAGTGATATGGAGGAGTGAGAAGGAGGAGTGATATGAAGATGTGACATGGAGGAGTGACATGGAGGAGTGACATGGAAGAGTGACATAGAGGAGTGATGTGGAGGAGCGAGATGGAGGAGTGTCATGGAGGAGCGACAAGGATGAGTGACATAGAGGAGTGACATGGAGTAGTGACATTGGGGAGCAAGGAAGAGTGACATAGAGGAGTGACATGGAGGAGCTTCATGGAGGAGTGACATGGAGGAGTGACATGTAGGAGTGACATGGAGGATCGACTTGGAGGAGTGACATGGAGGAGTGACATGGAGGAGCTTCATGGAGGAGTGACATGGAGGAGTGCCATGTAGGAATGACATGGAGTAGTGACATGGAGGATTGACATAGAGGAGTGACATGGAGGAGCGACATGGAGGAGCGATATGAAGGAGCGAAATGGAGGAGTGACATGGAGGAGTGACATGAAGGAGTGACATAGAGGAGCGACATGGAGGAGTGACATGGAGGAGTGACATGTTGGAGTGACATGGAGGAGCGACATGGATGAGAGACTTGGAGGAGTGACATGGAAGACATGAAGAAGCGACATGGAGGAGTGATATGGAGGAGTAACATTGAGGAGTGAGAAGGAGGAGTGACATGGAGGAGCGATATGGAGGAGCAAAATGGAGGAGTGACATGGAGGAATGACATGAAGGAGGAGTGACATGGAGTAGTGATATGGAGGAGTGAGAAGGAGGAGTGATATGAAGATGTGACATGGAGGAGTGACATGGAGGAGTGACATGGAGGAGTGACATAGAGGAGTGATGTGGAGTAGCGAGATGGAGGAGTGTCATGGAGGAGCGACAAGGAGGAGTGACATAGAGGAGTGACATGGAGTAGTGAAATTGAGGAGCAAGGAAGAGTGACATAGAGGAGTGACATGGAGGAGCTTCATGGAGGAGTGACATGGAGGAGTGACATGTAGGAGTGACATGGTGGATCGACTTGGAGGAGTGACATGGAGTAGTGATATGGAGGAGTGAGAAGGAGGATTGATATGAAGATGTGATATAGAGGAGTGACATAGAGGAGTGACATGGAGGAGCGACATGGAGGAGCGATATGAAGGAGCGAAATGGAGGAGTGACATGGAGGAGTGACATGAAGGAGTGACATAGAGGAGCGACATGGAGGAGTGACATGGAGGAGTGACATGGATGAGAGACTTGGAGGAGTGACATGGAAGACATGAAGAAGTGACATGGAGGAGTGATATGGAGGAGTAACATTGAGGAGTGAGAAGGAGGAGTGACATGGAGGAGCGACATGGAGGAGCGATATGGAGGAGCAAAATGGAGGAGTGACATGGAGGAATGACATGAAGGAGGAGTGACATGGAGTAGTGATATGGAGGAGTGAGAAGGAGGAGTGACATGAAGATGTGACATGGAGGAGTGACATGGAGGAGTGACATAGAGGAGTGATGTGGAGGAGCGAGATGGAGGAGTGTCATGGAGGAGCGACAAGGAGGAGTGACATAGAGGAGTGACATGGAGTAGTGACATTGAGGAGCAAGGAAGAGTGACATAGAGGAGTGACATGGAGGAGCTTCATGGAGGAGTGACACGGAGGAGTGACATGTAGGAGTGACATGGAGGATCGACTTGGAGGAGTGACATGGAGTAGTGATATGGAGGATTGATATGAAGATGTGACATAGAGGAGTGACATAGAGGAGTGACATGGACGAGTGATATTGAGGAGCAAGGAAGAGTGACATGGAGGAGTGACATGGAGGAGCTTCATGGAGGAGTGACATGGAGTAGTGCCATGTAGGGATGACATGGAGTAGTGACATGGAGGATCGACATAGTTGAGTGACATGGAGGAGTGATATGGAAGAGCGAAATGGAGGAGTGACATGGAGGAGTGACAAGAAGGAGGAGTGACATGGAGGAGTGAAATAGAGGAGTGATGTCGAGGAGCGACATGGAGGAGTGAAATGGAGGAGCGACAAGGAGGAGTGACATAGAGGAGTGACATGGAGGAGTGACAAGAAGGAGGAGTGACATGGAGGAGTGAAATAGAGGAGTGATGTCGAGGAGCGACATGGAGGAGTGACATGGAGGAGCGACAAGGAGGAGTGACATAGAGGAGTGACATGGAGGAGTGACATTGAGTAGCAAGGAAGAGTGACAATGAAGTGACATGGAGGAGCTTCATGGAGGAGTGACATGGAGGATCAACATGGAGGAGTGACATGGAGTAGTGATATGGAGTAGTGAGAAGGAGGAGTGACATGGAAGAGTGACATAGAGGAGTGACATTGAGGAGCAAGGAAGAGTGACATGGAGGAGCTTCATGGAGGAGTGACATGGAGGATCAACATGGAGGAGTGACATGGAGTAGTGATATGGAGTAGTGAGAAGGAGGAGTGACATGGAAGAGTGACATAGAGGAGTGACATTGAGGAGCAAGGAAGAGTGACATGGAGGAGTGACATGGAGGAGATACATTTAGGAGTGACATGGAGGAGTTTCTTGGAGGAGTGACATGGAGGAGTGACATGGAGGAGTGACATGGAGGATCGACATGGAGGAGTGACATGGAGTAGTGATATGGAGGAGTGAGAAGGAGGAGTGATATGAAGATGTGACATGGAGGAGTGACATAGAGGAGTGACATGGACGAGTGATATTGAGGAGCAAGGAAGAGTGACATGGAGGAGTGACATGGAGGAGCAAGGAAGAGTGACATGGAGGAGTGACATGGAGGAGTTACATTTAGGAGTGACATGGAGGAGCTTCATGGAGGAGTGACATGGAGGAGCTTCATGGAGGAGTGACATGGAGGAGTGACATATAGGAGTGACATGGAGGATCGACATGGAGGAGTGACATGGAGTAGTGATATGGAGGAGTGAGAAGGAGGAGTGATATGAAGATGTGACATGGAGGAGTGACATAGAGGAGTGACATGGACGAGTGATATTGAGGAGCAAGGAAGAGTGACATGGAGGAGCTTCATGGAGGAGTTACATGGAGGAGCGACATGGAGGAGCGATATGGAGGAGGAGTGACATGGAGGTGTGACATAGAGGAGTGATGTGGAGGAGCGACATGGAGGATTGACATGGAGGAACGACAAGGAGGAGTGACATAGAGGAGTGACATGGAGGAGTGACATTGAGGAGCAAGGAAGAGTGACAATGAAGATTGACATGGTAGATCTTCATGGAGGAGTGACATGGAGGATCGACATAGATGAGTGACATGGAGGAGCGACATGGAGGAGTGATATGGAGGAGCGAAATGGAGGAGTGACATGGAGGAGTGACAAGAAGGAGGAGTGACATGGAGGAGTGAAATAGAGGAGTGATGTCGAGGAGCGACATGGAGGAGTGACATGGAGGAGCGACAAGGAGGAGTGACATAGAGGAGTGACATGGAGGAGTGACAAGAAGGAGGAGTGACATGGAGGAGTGAAATAGAGGAGTGATGTCGAGGAGCGACATGGAGGAGTGACATGGAGGAGCGACAAGGAGGAGTGACATAGAGGAGTGACATGGAGGAGTGACATTGAGTAGCAAGGAAGAGTGACAATGAAGTGACATGGAGGAGCTTCATGGAGAAGTGACATGGAGGATCAACATGGAGGAGTGACATGGAGTAGTGATATGGAGTAGTGAGAAGGAGGAGTGACATGGAAGAGTGACATAGAGGAGTGACATTGAGGAGCAAGGAAGAGTGACATGGAGGAGTGACATGGAGGAGTTACATTTAGGAGTGACATGGAGGAGTTTCTTGGAGGAGTGACATGGAGGAGTGACATGGAGGAGTGACATGGAGGATCGACATGGAGGAGTGACATGGAGTAGTGATATGGAGGAGTGAGAAGGAGGAGTGATATGAAGATGTGACATGGAGGAGTGACATAGAGGAGTGACATGGACGAGTGAAATTGAGGAGCAAGGAAGAGTGACATGGAGGAGTGACATGGAGGAGCAAGGAAGAGTGACATGGAGGAGTGACATGGAGGAGTTACATTTAGGAGTGACATGGAGGAGCTTCATGGAGGAGTGACATGGAGGAGCTTCATGGAGGAGTGACATGGAGGAGTGACATATAGGAGTGACATGGAGGATCGACATGGAGGAGTGACATGGAGTAGTGATATGGAGGAGTGAGAAGGAGGAGTGATATGAAGATGTGACATGGAGGAGTGACATAGAGGAGTGACATGGACGAGTGATATTGAGGAGCAAGGAAGAGTGACATGGAGGAGTTTCATGGAGGAGTTACATGGAGGAGCGACATGGAGGAGCGATATGGAGGAGGAGTGACATGGAGGTGTGACATAGAGGAGTGATGTGGAGGAGCGACATGGAGGATTGACATGGACTTAACGACAAGGAGGAGTGACATAGAGGAGTGACATGGAGGAGTGACATTGAGGAGCAAGGAAGAGTGACAATGAAGAGTGACATGGTAGATCTTCATGGAGGAGTGACATGGAGGATCGACATGGAGGAGTGACATGGAGTAGTGATATGGAGGAGTGAGAAGGAGGAGTGACATGGAAGAGTGACATGGAGGAGTGACATTGAGGAGCAAGGAAGAGTGACATGGAGGAGTGACATTGAGGTGTTACATTTAGGAGTGACATGGAGGATCGACATGGAGGAGTGACATGGACTAGTGATATGGAGGAGTGAGAAGGAGGAGTGACATGGAGGAGTGAAATGGAGGAGTTACATAGTGAAATGGAGGAATGACATTGAGGAGCAAGGAAGAGTGACATGGAGGAGTGACATGTAGGAGCTTCATGGAGGAGTGACATGGAGGAGTGACATGGAGGATCGACATGAAGGATAGACATGGAGGAGTGATATGGAGGAGTGACATAGATGAGTGACATGGAGGAGTGACATTGAGGAGCAAGGAAGAGTGACATGGAGGAGTGACATGGAGGATCTTCATGGAGGAGTGACATGGAGGAGTGACAAGTAGTAGCAACATGGAAGACGGACATGGAGGAGTGAATTTAAGGATCGTCATGGAGGAGTGACATGGAGAAGCAACACGGAGGCTCAACATATAGGAGTGATATTGAGGAGTGACATTGAAGGGCGACATGTAGGCTCAACATGGAGGAGTGACATAGAGGAGTATCATTGAAGGGTGACATGGAGGCTCAACATGGGGGAGTGACATAGAGGAGTGATGTGGAGGAGCGACATGGAGGAGTGACATGGAGGAGCGACATGGAGGAGTGACATAGAGGAGTGACATGGAGGAGTGACATTGAGGACCAAGGAAGTGTGACATAGAGGAGTGACATGGAGGAGCGTTATGGAGGAGTGACATGGAGGAGTGACATTTAGGGTTGACATGGAGGATTGACATGGAGGAGTGACATGGAGTAGTGATATGGAGAAGTGAGAAGATGGAGTGACATGGAGGAGTGAAATTGAGGAGCAAGGAAGAGTGACGTGGAGGAGTATCATTGAAGGGCGACATTGAGGCTCAACATGGAGGAGTGACATAGAGGAGTGATGTGGAGGAGCGACATGGAGGAGTGACATGGAGTAGCGACATGGAGGGGTGACATAGTGGAGTGACATGGAGGAGTGACATTGAGGAGTGAGAAGGAGGAGTGACATGGAGGAGTGACATGGAGGATTGACATGGAGGAGTGACATATAGGAGTGACATGGGGGAGCGACATGGATAATAGACATGGAAGAGTGACATGAAGGAGTGACATAGAGGAGTGACGAGGAGGAGCGACATGGAGGAGTAACATGGAGGAGTTTCATTGAGAAGTGACATGGAGGGGTGACATGGAGGAGTGACATAGAGGAGTGACGTAATATTGAGGAGTGAAATGGAGGAGTGACATAGAGGAGTGACGTGGAGGAGCGAAATAGAGGAGTGACATAGAGGAGTGACGTGGAGGAGCGAAATGGAGGAGTGACATGGAGGAGCGACATGGAAGATATGGAGAAGCGACATGTAATAGTGACATGGGGGAGTGACATGGAGGATCGACATGTAGGAGTGACATGGAGGAGCGACATGGAGGAGTGACATGGAGGAGTGACATTGAGGAGTGAGTTGGAGGAGCGATAAAGAGGAGTGACATGGAGGAGCGATAAAGAGGAGTGACATGGAGGAGCGACGTGGAGCAGCAAGAAGGAGTGACACAGAGAAGCGATGTGGAGCAGCAAGAAGGAGTGACATGGAGGAGTGACAGAGGAGTGACATGGGGGAGCATGAAAGAGTTACAAGGATGATTGATATGGACGAGCGATATGGAGAATCGACATGGAGGATGGAAATGGCAGAATGACATGGAGGAGTGAGAAGGAGGAGTGACATGGAGGAGTGACATAGAGGAGTGATGTAGAGGAGTGACATGGAGGAGCGACGTGGAACAGCAAGAAGGAGTGACATGGAGGAGTGACATGGAGGATCGACATTGAGAAGTGACATGGAGGAGTGACATAGAGGAGTGACGTGGAGGAGCGACATGGAGGAGTGACAGAGGAGTGACATGGGGGAGCAAGAAAGAGTTACAAGGACGATTGATATGGACGAGCGATATGGAGAATCGACATGGAGGATGGAAATGGTGGAATGACATGGAGGAGTGAGAAGGAGGAGTGACATGGAGGAGTGACATGGAGGAGTGACATAGAGGAGTGATGTAGAGGAGTGACATGGAGGAGCGACGTGGAACAGCAAGAAGGAGTGACATGGAGGAGTGACATGGAGGATCGACATTGATAAGTGACATGGAGGAGTGACATGGAGGAGTGACATAGAGGAGTGACGTGGAGGAGCGACATGGAGGGGTGACATGGAGGAGTGAGGAAGAGGAGTGACATGGAGAGGTGACATGGAGGAGTGACATAGAGGAGTGACATAATATTGAGGAGTTAAATGTAGGAGTGACATAGAGGAGTGATATGGAGGAGTGACATGGAGGAGCGACATGGAGGAGCGATATGGAGGAGTGAAATGGAGGAGTGACATGGAGGAGTGACATGGAAGAGTGACATGGAGGAATGACATGGAGGATTGAAATGGTGGAGTGACATGGAGGAGTGAGAATGAGGAGTGACATGGAGGAGTGACATAGAGGATTGATGTGGAGTAGCGACATGGAGGAGTTACATGGAGGAGCGATATGGAGGAGTGACATAGAGGAGTGACATGGAGGAGTGACATTGAGGAGCAAGGAAGAGTGACATGGTGGAGTAACATGGAGGATTGACATAGAGGAGTGATGTAGAGGAGTGACATGGAGGAGCGATGTGGAGCAGCAAGAAGGAGTGACATGGAGGAGCGTCGTGGAGAAGCAAGAAGGAGTGACATGGAGGAGTGACATGGTGGAGGGAAATGGAGGGTTGATATTCTGGAGTGACATTCTGGAGTGATATGGAGGAGCGACATGGAGGAGATACACGGACGAGCAAGGATGAGCAACATGGCACAAGTTGGACAAGTAAGAGTGACAAGGAGGAGCAACATGGATGACAGACATAGAGGAGTGACATGGAAGATATGGAGAAGCGACATGTAATAGTGACATGGGGGAGTGACATGGAGGAGCGACATGGGGGAGCGATATGGAGGAGCGAAATGGAGGAGTGACATGGAGGAGTGACATGGAGGAGTGACATGGAGGAGTGACATGGAGGAATGACATGGAGGAATGAGATGGAGGATTGAAATGGTGGAGTGACATGGAGGAGTGACATAGAGGATTGATGTGGAGTAGCGACATGGAGGAGTTACATGGAGGAGCGATATGGAGGAGTGACATAGAGAAGTGACATGGAGGAGTGACATTGAGGAGCAAGGAAGGGTGACATGGAGGAGTGACATGGAGGAGTGACATGGAGGAATGAGATGGAGGATTGAAATGGTGGAGTGACATGGAAGAGTGAGAAGGAGGAGTGACATTGAGGAGTGACATAGAGGAGTGATGTGGAGTAGCGACATGGAGGAGTTACATGGAGGAGCGATATGGAGGAGTGACAAGGAGGAATGACATGGAGGATTGACATAGAGTAGTGATGTAGAGGAGTGACATGGAGGAGCGATGTGGAGCAGCAAGAAGGAGTGACATGGAGGAGCGACGTGGAGCAGCAAAAAGTAGTGACATGGAGGAGTGACATGGAGGGGTGACATGGAGGAGTGACATGGTGGAGGGAAATGGAGGTTTGATATTCTGGAGTGACATGGAGGAGCAACATGGAGGAGATACATGGATGAGCAAGGATGAGTGACATGGCAAAAGTAGGACAAGTAGGAGTGACAAGGAGGAGCGACATGGATGAGAGACATGGAGGAGTGACATGGAAGTTACGGAGAAGTGACATGTAATAGTGACATGTGGGAGTGACATGGAGGATCGACATGGAGGAGTGACATGAAGGAGAGACATGGAGGAGCGACATGGAGGAGTGACATGGAGGAGTGACATTGAGGAGTGAGTTGGAGGAGCAAAATAGAGGAGTGATATAGAGGAGTGACATGGATGAGCGATTTAAAGCAGCAAGAAGGAGTGACATGGAGGAGCGACGTGGAGCAGCAAGAAGGAGTGACATGGAGGAGTGACATGGAGGATCGACATTGAGGAGTGACATGGAGGAGTGACAGGGAGGAGTGACATAGAGGAGTGACGTGGAGGAGCGAGATGGAGGAGTGACAAGGAGGGGTGACATGGAGGAGTGAGAAGGAGGAGTGACATGGAGAGGTGACATGGAGGAGTGACATGGAGGAGCGACATGGAGCAGCAAGAAGGAGTGACATGGAGGAGTAACATGGAGGGGTGACATGGAGGAATGTTATGGAGGAGTTACATGGGGGAGCGACATGGATGATAGACATGGAAGAGTGACATGAAGGAGTGACGAGGAGGAGCGACATGGAGGAGTGACATAGAGGAGTTTCTTTGAGAAGTGACATGGAGGGGTGACATGGAGGAGTGAGAAGGAGGAGTGACATGGAGAGGTGACATGGAGGAGTGACATAGAGGAGTGACATTAAGGAGCGACATGGAGGCTCAACATGTAGGAGTGATATTGAGGAGGGACATGTCGGAGTAACATGGAGGATCGACATGGAGGATTGACATGGAGGAGTGACATGGAGGAGTGACGCAGAGGAGTGACGTTGAGGAGCCACATGGAGGAATGATATTGAGGAGCGACATGGAGGCTCAACATGTAGGAGTGATATTGAGGAGTGAAATGAAGGGGTGACATAGAGGAGTGACATGGAGGGGCAAGATATAGTGACAAGGAGGAGTGACATGGAGGAGCGACATGGATGATCGATTTGGGGGTATGACATGGTAGAGTGAAATGGAAAATCGAAATGGAGGAGTGACATAGAGGAGTGACATGATATTGAGGTGTGAAATGGAGGAGTGACATAGAGGAGTGAGTTGGAGGAGCGAAATAGAGGAGTGATATACAGGAGTGACATGGAGGAGCGACGTGGAGCATCAAGGAGGAGTGACACAGAGGAGTGACGTGGAGCAGCAAGACGTAGTGACATGGTTGAGTGACATGGAGGAGCGACATTGAAGAGTGACATGCAGGATCGACATGGAGGAATGACATGGGGGATAAACATGGAGGAGTTACACGGAGGAGTGAAATGGAGGAGCGACATTGATGAGAGACATGGAGTGACATGGAAGACATGGAAGAAATATCGAGGAGTGATATGGAGGAGTGATATTACGGATCGACATAGAGGAGTTTCATTGAGTAACATGGAGGGGTGACATGGAGGAGTGAGAAGGAGAAGTGACATGGAGGAGTGACATTGAGGATTGACATAGAGGAGTGACATGGAGGAGTGACATGGAGAAGCGACATTGAGGAGCGATATGGAGGAGTGAAATGGAGGAACGACATGGAGGAGTGACATGGAGGAGTGACATGGAGGAATGACATGGAGGATTGAAATGGTGGAGTGACATGGAGGGGTGACATGGTGGACTGACATGGAGGAATGACATGTAGTAGTGACATGGAGGACTGACATGGAGGATCGAAATTGACGAGTGAAATGGAGGAGTGAGATGGAGGGGTGACATGGAGGAGTGAGAAGGAGGAGTGCCATGTAGGAATGACATGGAGGAGTGACATTGAGGATCGACATAGAGGAGTGACCAAGAGGAGTGACATGGAGGAGTGACATAGAGGATTGACGTGGAGGACCGACATGGAGAAATTACATGGAGAAGTGATATTGAGGAGCAACACGGAGGTTCAACATGTAGGAGTTATATTGAGGAGTGACATTGAAGGGCGACATGGAGGCTCAACATGGAGGAGTGACATAGAGGAGTGACATGGAGGAGTGACATGGAGGAGAAATATTGAAGGGCGACATGGAGGTTCAACATGGAGGAGTGACATAGAGGAGTGACATGTATAAGTGACATAGAGGAGTGACATGGAAGACCTTCATGAAGGAGTGACATGGAGGAGTGACATGTAGGAGTGACATGGACGATCGACATGGAGGAGTGACATGGAGTAGTGATATGGAGGAGTGAGAAGGAGGAGTGATACGGAGATGTGACATGGAGGAGTGACATAGAGGAGTGACATGGAGGAATGATATTGAGGAGCAAGGAAGAGTGACATTGAGGAGTGACATGGAGGAGCTTCATGGAGGAGTGACATGGAGGAGTACCATGTAGGAATAACATGGAGTAGTGACATGGAGGATTGACATAGAGGAGTGACATGGAGGAGCGACATGGAGGAGCGATATGAAGGAGCGAAATGGAGGAGTGACATGGAGGAGTGACATGAAGGAGTGACATAGAGGAGCGACATGGAGGAGTGACATGGAGGAGTGACATGTTGGAGTGACATGGAGGAGCGACATGGATGAGAGACTTGGAGGAGTGACATGGAAGACATGAAGAAGTGACATGGAGGAGTGATATGGAGGAGTAACATTAAGGAGTGAGAAGGAGGAGTGACATGGAGGAGCGACATGGAGGAGCGATATGGAGGAGCAAAATGGAGGAGTGACATGGAGGAATGACATGAAGGAGGAGTGACATGGAGTAGTGATATGGAGGAGTGAGAAGGAGGAGTGATATGAAGATGTGACATGGAGGAGTGACATGGAGGAGTGACATGGAGGAGTGACATAGAGGAGTGTCATGGAGGAGCGACAAGGAGGATTGACATGGAGGAGTGACATGGAGGAGTGACGCAGAGGAGTGACGTTGAGGAGCCACATGGAGGAATGATATTGAGGAGCGACATGGAGGCTCAACATGTAGGAGTGATATTGAGGAGTGAAATGAAGGGGTGACATAGAGGAGTGACATGGAGGGGCAAGATATAGTGACAAGGAGGAGTGACATGGAGGAGCGACATGGATGATCGATTTGGGGGTATGACATGGTAGAGTGAAATGGAAAATCGAAATGGAGGAGTGACATAGAGGAGTGACATGATATTGAGGTGTGAAATGGAGGAGTGACATAGAGGAGTGAGTTGGAGGAGCGAAATAGAGGAGTGATATACAGGAGTGACATGGAGGAGCGACGTGGAGCATCAAGGAGGAGTGACACAGAGGAGTGACGTGGAGCAGCAAGACGTAGTGACATGGTTGAGTGACATGGAGGAGCGACATTGAAGAGTGACATGCAGGATCGACATGGAGGAATGACATGGGGGATAAACATGGAGGAGTTACACGGAGGAGTGAAATGGAGGAGCGACATTGATGAGAGACATGGAGTGACATGGAAGACATGGAAGAAATATCGAGGAGTGATATGGAGGAGTGATATTACGGATCGACATAGAGGAGTTTCATTGAGTAACATGGAGGGGTGACATGGAGGAGTGAGAAGGAGAAGTGACATGGAGGAGTGACATTGAGGATTGACATAGAGGAGTGACATGGAGGAGTGACATGGAGAAGCGACATTGAGGAGCGATATGGAGGAGTGAAATGGAGGAACGACATGGAGGAGTGACATGGAGGAGTGACATGGAGGAATGACATGGAGGATTGAAATGGTGGAGTGACATGGAGGGGTGACATGGTGAACTGACATGGAGGAATGACATGTAGTAGTGACATGGAGGAGTGACATGGAGGATCGACATTGACGAGTGAAATGGAGGAGTGAGATGGAGGGGTGACATGGAGGAGTGAGAAGGAGGAGTGCCATGTAGGAATGACATGGAGGAGTGACATTGAGGATCGACATAGAGGAGTGACCAAGAGGAGTGACATGGAGGAGTGACATAGAGGATTGACGTGGAGGACCGACATGGAGAAATTACATGGAGAAGTGATATTGAGGAGCAACACGGAGGTTCAACATGTAGGAGTTATATTGAGGAGTGACATTGAAGGGCGACATGGAGGCTCAACATGGAGGAGTGACATAGAGGAGTGACATGGAGGAGTGACATAGAGGAGTGACATGGAAGACCTTCATGAAGGAGTGACATGGAGGAGTGACATGTAGGAGTGACATGGACGATCGACATGGAGGAGTGACATGGAGTAGTGATATGGAGGAGTGAGAAGGAGGAGTGATACGGAGATGTGACATGGAGGAGTGACATAGAGGAGTGACATGGAGGAATGATATTGAGGAGCAAGGAAGAGTGACATTGAGGAGTGACATGGAGGAGCTTCATGGAGGAGTGACATGGAGGAGTACCATGTAGGAATAACATGGAGTAGTGACATGGAGGATTGACATAGAGGAGTGACATGGAGGAGCGACATGGAGGAGCGATATGAAGGAGCGAAATGGAGGAGTGACATGGAGGAGTGACATGAAGGAGTGACATAGAGGAGCGACATGGAGGAGTGACATGGAGGAGTGACATGTTGGAGTGACATGGAGGAGCGACATGGATGAGAGACTTGGAGGAGTGACATGGAAGACATGAAGAAGTGACATGGAGGAGTGATATGGAGGAGTAACATTAAGGAGTGAGAAGGAGGAGTGACATGGAGGAGCGACATGGAGGAGCGATATGGAGGAGCAAAATGGAGGAGTGACATGGAGGAATGACATGAAGGAGGAGTGACATGGAGTAGTGATATGGAGGAGTGAGAAGAAGGAGTGATATGAAGATGTGACATGGAGGAGTGACATGGAGGAGTGACATGGAGGAGTGACATAGAGGAGTGATGTGGAGGAGCGACATGGAGGAGTGTCATGGAGGAGCGACAAGGAGGAGTGACATAGAGGAGTGACATGGAGTAGTGACATTGAGGAGCAAGGAAGAGTGACATAGAGGAGTGACATGGAGGAGCTTCATGGAGGAGTGACATGGTGGAGTGACATGTAGGAGTGACATGGAGGATCGACTTGGAGGAGTGACATGGAGTAGTGATATGGAGGAGTGAGAAGGAGGATAGATATGAAGATGTGACATAGAGGAGTGACATAGAGGAGTGACATGGAGGAGCGACATGGAGGAGCGATATGAAGGAGCGAAATGGAGGAGTGACATGGAGGAGTGACATGAAGGAGTGACATAGAGGAGCGACATGGAGGAGTGACATGGAGGAGTGACATGTTGGAGTGACATGGAGGAGCGACATGGATGAGAGACTTGGAGGAGTGACATGGAAGACATGAAGAAGTGACATGGAGGAGTGATATGGAGGAGTAACATTGAGGAGTGAGAAGGAGGAGTGACATGGAGGAGCGACATGGAGGAGCGATATGGAGGAGCAAAATGGAGGAGTGACATGGAGGAATGACATGAAGGAGGAGTGACATGGAGTAGTGATATGGAGGAGTGAGAAGGAGGAGTGATATGAAGATGTGACATGGAGGAGTGACATGGAGGAGTGACATGGAAGAGTGACATAGAGGAGTGATGTGGAGGAGCGAGATGGATGAGTGTCATGGAGGAGCGACAAGGATGAGTGACATAGAGGAGGGACATGGAGTAGTGACATTGGGGAGCAAGGAAGAGTGACATAGAGGAGTGACATGGAGGAGCTTCATGGAGGAGTGACATGGAGGAGTGACATGTAGGAGTGACATGGAGGATCGACTTGGAGGAGTGACATGGAGGAGTGACATGGAGGAGCTTCATGGAGGAGTGACATGGAGGAGTGCCATGTAGGAATGACATGGAGTAGTGACATGGAGGATTGACATAGAGGAGTGACATGGAGGAGCGACATGGAGGAGCGATATGAAGGAGCGAAATGGAGGAGTGACATGGAGGAGTGACATGAAGGAGTGACATAGAGGAGCGACATGGAGGAGTGACATGGAGGAGTGACATGTTGGAGTGACATGGAGGAGCGACATGGATGAGAGACTTGGAGGAGTGACATGGAAGACATGAAGAAGCGACATGGAGGAGTGATATGGAGGAGTAACATTGAGGAGTGAGAAGGAGGAGTGACATGGAGGAGCGACATGGAGGAGCAATATGGAGGAGCAAAATGGAGGAGTGACATGGAGGAATGACATGAAGGAGCGACAAGGATGAGTGACATAGAGGAGTGACATGGAGTAGTGACATTGGGGAGCAAGGAAGAGTGACATAGAGGAGTGACATGGAGGAGCTTCATGGAGGAGTGACATGGAGGAGTGACATGTAGGAGTGACATGGAGGATCGACTTGGAGGAGTGACATGGAGGAGTGACATGGAGGAGCTTCATGGAGGAGTGACATGGAGGAGTGCCATGTAGGAATGACATGGAGTAGTGACATGGAGGATTGACATAGAGGAGTGACATGGAGGAGCGACATGGAGGAGCGATATGAAGGAGCGAAATGGAGGAGTGACATGGAGGAGTGACATGAAGGAGTGACATAGAGGAGCGACATGGAGGAGTGACATGGAGGAGTGACATGTTGGAGTGACATGGAGGAGCGACATGGATGAGAGACTTGGAGGAGTGACATGGAAGACATGAAGAAGCGACATGGAGGAGTGATATGGAGGAGTAACATTGAGGAGTGAGAAGGAGGAGTGACATGGAGGAGCGACATGGAGGAGCGATATGGAGGAGCAAAATGGAGGAGTGACATGGAGGAATGACATGAAGGAGGAGTGACATGGAGTAGTGATATGGAGGAGTGAGAAGGAGGAATGATATGAAGATGTGACATGGAGGAGTGACATGGAGGAGTGACATGGAAGAGTGACATAGAGGAGTGATGTGGAGGAGCGAGATGGAGGAGTGTCATGGAGGAGCGACAAGGATGAGTGACATAGAGGAGTGACATGGAGTAGTGACATTGGAGAGCAAGGAAGAGTGACATAGAGGAGTGACATGGAGGAGCTTCATGGAGGAGTGACATGGAGGAGTGACATGTAGGAGTGACATGGAGGATCGACTTGGAGGAGTGACATGGAGGAGTGACATGGAGGAGCTTCATGGAGGAGTGACATGGAGGAGTGCCATGTAGGAATGACATGGAGTAGTGACATGGAGGATTGACATAGAGGAGTGACATGGAGGAGCGACATGGAGGAGCGATATGAAGGAGCGAAATGGAGGAGTGACATGGAGGAGTGACATGAAGGAGTGACATAGAGGAGCGACATGGAGGAGTGACATGGAGGAGTGACATGTTGGAGTGACATGGAGGAGCGACATGGATGAGAGACTTGGAGGAGTGACATGGAAGACATGAAGAAGCGACATGGAGGAGTGATATGGAGGAGTAACATTGAGGAGTGAGAAGGAGGAGTGACATGGAGGAGCGATATGGAGGAGCAAAATGGAGGAGTGACATGGAGGAATGAAATGAAGGAGGAGTGACATGGAGTAGTGATATGGAGGAGTGAGAAGGAGGAGTGATATGAAGATGTGACATGGAGGAGTGACATGGAGGAGTGACATGGAGGAGTGACATAGAGGAGTGATGTGGAGTAGCGAGATGGAGGAGTGTCATGGAGGAGCGACAAGGAGGAGTGACATAGAGGAGTGACATGGAGTAGTGAAATTGAGGAGCAAGGAAGAGTGACATAGAGGAGTGACATGGAGGAGCTTCATGGAGGAGTGACATGGAGGAGTGACATGTAGGAGTGACATGGTGGATCGACTTGGAGGAGTGACATGGAGTAGTGATATGGAGGAGTGAGAAGGAGGAGTGATACGGAGATGTGACATGGAGGAGTGACATAGAGGAGTGACATGGAGGAATGATATTGAGGAGCAAGGAAGAGTGACATTGAGGAGTGACATGGAGGAGCTTCATGGAGGAGTGACATGGAGGAGTACCATGTAGGAATAACATGGAGTAGTGACATGGAGGATTGACATAGAGGAGTGACATGGAGGAGCGACATGGAGGAGCGATATGAAGGAGCGAAATGGAGGAGTGACATGGAGGAGTGACATGAAGGAGTGACATAGAGGAGCGACATGGAGGAGTGACATGGAGGAGTGACATGTTGGAGTGACATGGAGGAGCGACATGGATGAGAGACTTGGAGGAGTGACATGGAAGACATGAAGAAGTGACATGGAGGAGTGATATGGAGGAGTAACATTAAGGAGTGAGAAGGAGGAGTGACATGGAGGAGCGACATGGAGGAGCGATATGGAGGAGCAAAATGGAGGAGTGACATGGAGGAATGACATGAAGGAGGAGTGACATGGAGTAGTGATATGGAGGAGTGAGAAGAAGGAGTGATATGAAGATGTGACATGGAGGAGTGACATGGAGGAGTGACATGGAGGAGTGACATAGAGGAGTGATGTGGAGGAGCGACATGGAGGAGTGTCATGGAGGAGCGACAAGGAGGAGTGACATAGAGGAGTGACATGGAGTAGTGACATTGAGGAGCAAGGAAGAGTGACATAGAGGAGTGACATGGAGGAGCTTCATGGAGGAGTGACATGGTGGAGTGACATGTAGGAGTGACATGGAGGATCGACTTGGAGGAGTGACATGGAGTAGTGATATGGAGGAGTGAGAAGGAGGATAGATATGAAGATGTGACATAGAGGAGTGACATAGAGGAGTGACATGGAGGAGCGACATGGAGGAGCGATATGAAGGAGCGAAATGGAGGAGTGACATGGAGGAGTGACATGAAGGAGTGACATAGAGGAGCGACATGGAGGAGTGACATGGAGGAGTGACATGTTGGAGTGACATGGAGGAGCGACATGGATGAGAGACTTGGAGGAGTGACATGGAAGACATGAAGAAGTGACATGGAGGAGTGATATGGAGGAGTAACATTGAGGAGTGAGAAGGAGGAGTGACATGGAGGAGCGACATGGAGGAGCGATATGGAGGAGCAAAATGGAGGAGTGACATGGAGGAATGACATGAAGGAGGAGTGACATGGAGTAGTGATATGGAGGAGTGAGAAGGAGGAGTGATATGAAGATGTGACATGGAGGAGTGACATGGAGGAGTGACATGGAAGAGTGACATAGAGGAGTGATGTGGAGGAGCGAGATGGATGAGTGTCATGGAGGAGCGACAAGGATGAGTGACATAGAGGAGTGACATGGAGTAGTGACATTGGGGAGCAAGGAAGAGTGACATAGAGGAGTGACATGGAGGAGCTTCATGGAGGAGTGACATGGAGGAGTGACATGTAGGAGTGACATGGAGGATCGACTTGGAGGAGTGACATGGAGGAGTGACATGGAGGAGCTTCATGGAGGAGTGACATGGAGGAGTGCCATGTAGGAATGACATGGAGTAGTGACATGGAGGATTGACATAGAGGAGTGACATGGAGGAGCGACATGGAGGAGCGATATGAAGGAGCGAAATGGAGGAGTGACATGGAGGAGTGACATGAAGGAGTGACATAGAGGAGCGACATGGAGGAGTGACATGGAGGAGTGACATGTTGGAGTGACATGGAGGAGCGACATGGATGAGAGACTTGGAGGAGTGACATGGAAGACATGAAGAAGCGACATGGAGGAGTGATATGGAGGAGTAACATTGAGGAGTGAGAAGGAGGAGTGACATGGAGGAGCGACATGGAGGAGCGATATGGAGGAGCAAAATGGAGGAGTGACATGGAGGAATGACATGAAGGAGCGACAAGGATGAGTGACATAGAGGAGTGACATGGAGTAGTGACATTGGGGAGCAAGGAAGAGTGACATAGAGGAGTGACATGGAGGAGCTTCATGGAGGAGTGACATGGAGGAGTGACATGTAGGAGTGACATGGAGGATCGACTTGGAGGAGTGACATGGAGGAGTGACATGGAGGAGCTTCATGGAGGAGTGACATGGAGGAGTGCCATGTAGGAATGACATGGAGTAGTGACATGGAGGATTGACATAGAGGAGTGACATGGAGGAGCGACATGGAGGAGCGATATGAAGGAGCGAAATGGAGGAGTGACATGGAGGAGTGACATGAAGGAGTGACATAGAGGAGCGACATGGAGGAGTGACATGGAGGAGTGACATGTTGGAGTGACATGGAGGAGCGACATGGATGAGAGACTTGGAGGAGTGACATGGAAGACATGAAGAAGCGACATGGAGGAGTGATATGGAGGAGTAACATTGAGGAGTGAGAAGGAGGAGTGACATGGAGGAGCGACATGGAGGAGCGATATGGAGGAGCAAAATGGAGGAGTGACATGGAGGAATGACATGAAGGAGGAGTGACATGGAGTAGTGATATGGAGGAGTGAGAAGGAGGAATGATATGAAGATGTGACATGGAGGAGTGACATGGAGGAGTGACATGGAAGAGTGACATAGAGGAGTGATGTGGAGGAGCGAGATGGAGGAGTGTCATGGAGGAGCGACAAGGATGAGTGACATAGAGGAGTGACATGGAGTAGTGACATTGGAGAGCAAGGAAGAGTGACATAGAGGAGTGACATGGAGGAGCTTCATGGAGGAGTGACATGGAGGAGTGACATGTAGGAGTGACATGGAGGATCGACTTGGAGGAGTGACATGGAGGAGTGACATGGAGGAGCTTCATGGAGGAGTGACATGGAGGAGTGCCATGTAGGAATGACATGGAGTAGTGACATGGAGGATTGACATAGAGGAGTGACATGGAGGAGCGACATGGAGGAGCGATATGAAGGAGCGAAATGGAGGAGTGACATGGAGGAGTGACATGAAGGAGTGACATAGAGGAGCGACATGGAGGAGTGACATGGAGGAGTGACATGTTGGAGTGACATGGAGGAGCGACATGGATGAGAGACTTGGAGGAGTGACATGGAAGACATGAAGAAGCGACATGGAGGAGTGATATGGAGGAGTAACATTGAGGAGTGAGAAGGAGGAGTGACATGGAGGAGCGATATGGAGGAGCAAAATGGAGGAGTGACATGGAGGAATGAAATGAAGGAGGAGTGACATGGAGTAGTGATATGGAGGAGTGAGAAGGAGGAGTGATATGAAGATGTGACATGGAGGAGTGACATGGAGGAGTGACATGGAGGAGTGACATAGAGGAGTGATGTGGAGTAGCGAGATGGAGGAGTGTCATGGAGGAGCGACAAGGAGGAGTGACATAGAGGAGTGACATGGAGTAGTGAAATTGAGGAGCAAGGAAGAGTGACATAGAGGAGTGACATGGAGGAGCTTCATGGAGGAGTGACATGGAGGAGTGACATGTAGGAGTGACATGGTGGATCGACTTGGAGGAGTGACATGGAGTAGTGATATGGAGGAGTGAGAAGGAGGATTGATATGAAGATGTGACATAGAGGAGTGACATAAAGGAGTGACATGGAGGAGCGACATGGAGGAGCGATATGAAGGAGCGAAATGGAGGAGTGACATGGAGGAGTGACATGAAGGAGTGACATAGAGGAGCGACATGGAGGAGTGACATGGAGGAGTGACATGTTGGAGTGACATGGAGGAGCGACATGGATGAGAGACTTGGAGGAGTGACATGGAAGACATGAAGAAGTGACATGGAGGAGTGATATGGAGGAGTAACATTGAGGAGTGAGAAGGAGGAGTGACATGGAGGAGCGACATGGAGGAGCGATATGGAGGAGCAAAATGGAGGAGTGACATGGAGGAATGACATGAAGGAGGAGTGACATGGAGTAGTGATATGGAGGAGTGAGAAGGAGGAGTGACATGAAGATGTGACATGGAGGAGTGACATGGAGGAGTGACATAGAGGAGTGATGTGGAGGAGCGAGATGGAGGAGTGTCATGGAGGAGCGACAAGGAGGAGTGACATAGAGGAGTGACATGGAGTAGTGACATTGAGGAGCAAGGAAGAGTGACATAGAGGAGTGACATGGAGGAGCTTCATGGAGGAGTGACACGGAGGAGTGACATGTAGGAGTGACATGGAGGATCGACTTGGAGGAGTGACATGGAGTAGTGATATGGAGGATTGATATGAAGATGTGACATAGAGGAGTGACATAGAGGAGTGACATGGACGAGTGATATTGAGGAGCAAGGAAGAGTGACATGGAGGAGTGACATGGAGGAGCTTCATGGAGGAGTGACATGGAGTAGTGCCATGTAGGGATGACATGGAGTAGTGACATGGAGGATCGACATAGTTGAGTGACATGGAGGAGTGATATGGAGGAGCGAAATGGAGGAGTGACATGGAGGAGTGACAAGAAGGAGGAGTGACATGGAGGAGTGAAATAGAGGAGTGATGTCGAGGAGCGACATGGAGGAGTGACATGGAGGAGCGACAAGGAGGAGTGACATAGAGGAGTGACATGGAGGAGTGACAAGAAGGAGGAGTGACATGGAGGAGTGAAATAGAGGAGTGATGTCGAGGAGCGACATGGAGGAGTGACATGGAGGAGCGACAAGGAGGAGTGACATAGAGGAGTGACATGGAGGAGTGACAAGAAGGAGGAGTGACATGGAGGAGTGAAATAGAGGAGTGATGTCGAGGAGCGACATGGAGGAGTGACATGGAGGAGCGACAAGGAGGAGTGACATAGAGGAGTGACATGGAGGAGTGACATTGAGTAGCAAGGAAGAGTGACAATGAAGTGACATGGAGGAGCTTCATGGAGGAGTGACATGGAGGATCAACATGGAGGAGTGACATGGAGTAGTGATATGGAGTAGTGAGAAGGAGGAGTGACATGGAAGAGTGACATAGAGGAGTGACATTGAGGAGCAAGGAAGAGTGACATGGAGGAGCTTCATGGAGGAGTGACATGGAGGATCAACATGGAGGAGTGACATGGAGTAGTGATATGGAGTAGTGAGAAGGAGGAGTGACATGGAAGAGTGACATAGAGGAGTGACATTGAGGAGCAAGGAAGAGTGACATGGAGGAGTGACATGGAGGAGATACATTTAGGAGTGACATGGAGGAGTTTCTTGGAGGAGTGACATGGAGGAGTGACATGGAGGAGTGACATGGAGGATCGACATGGAGGAGTGACATGGAGTAGTTATATGGAGGAGTGAGAAGGAGGAGTGATATGAAGATGTGACATGGAGGAGTGACATAGAGGAGTGACATGGACGAGTGATATTGAGGAGCAAGGAAGAGTGACATGGAGGAGTGACATGGAGGAGCAAGGAAGAGTGACATGGAGGAGTGACATGGAGGAGTTACATTTAGGAGTGACATGGAGGAGCTTCATGGAGGAGTGACATGGAGGAGCTTCATGGAGGAGTGACATGGAGGAGTGACATATAGGAGTGACATGGAGGATCGACATGGAGGAGTGACATGGAGTAGTGATATGGAGGAGTGAGAAGGAGGAGTGATATGAAGATGTGACATGGAGGAGTGACATAGAGGAGTGACATGGACGAGTGATATTGAGGAGCAAGGAAGAGTGACATGGAGGTGTGACATAGAGGAGTGATGTGGAGGAGCGACATGGAGGATTGACATGGAGGAACGACAAGGAGGAGTGACATAGAGGAGTGACATGGAGGAGTGACATTGAGGAGCAAGGAAGTGTGACAATGAAGATTGACATGGTAGATCTTCATGGAGGAGTGACATGGAGGATCGACATAGATGAGTGACATGGAGGAGCGACATGGAGGAGTGATATGGAGGAGCGAAATGGAGGAGTGACATGGAGGAGTGACAAGAAGGAGGAGTGACATGGAGGAGTGAAATAGAGGAGTGATGTCGAGGAGCGACATGGAGGAGTGACATGGAGGAGCGACAAGGAGGAGTGACATAGAGGAGTGACATGGAGGAGTGACATTGAGTAGCAAGGAAGAGTGACAATGAAGTGACATGGAGGAGCTTCATGGAGAAGTGACATGGAGGATCAACATGGAGGAGTGACATGGAGTAGTGATATGGAGTCGTGAGAAGGAGGAGTGACATGGAAGAGTGACATAGAGGAGTGACATTGAGGAGCAAGGAAGAGTGACATGGAGGAGTGACATGGAGGAGTTACATTTAGGAGTGACATGGAGGAGTTTCTTGGAGGAGTGACATGGAGGAGTGACATGGAGGAGTGACATGGAGGAGTGACATGGAGGATCGACATGGAGGAGTGACATGGAGTAGTGATATGGAGGAGTGAGAAGGAGGAGTGATATGAAGATGTGACATGGAGGAGTGACATAGAGGAGTGACATGGACGAGTGATATTGAGGAGCAAGGAAGAGTGACATGGAGGAGTGACATGGAGGAGCAAGGAAGAGTGACATGGAGGAGTGACATGGAGGAGTTACATTTAGGAGTGACATGGAGGAGCTTCATGGAGGAGTGACATGGAGGAGCTTCATGGAGGAGTGACATGGAGGAGTGACATATAGGAGTGACATGGAGGATCGACATGGAGGAGTGACATGGAGTAGTGATATGGAGGAGTGAGAAGGAGGAGTGATATGAAGATGTGACATGGAGGAGTGACATAGAGGAGTGACATGGACGAGTGATATTGAGGAGCAAGGAAGAGTGACATGGAGGAGTGACATGGAGGAGCTTCATGGAGGAGTTACATGGAGGAGCGACATGGAGGAGCGATATGGAGGAGGAGTGACATGGAGGTGTGACATAGAGGAGTGATGTGGAGGAGCGACATGGAGGATTGACATGGAGGAATGACAAGGAGGAGTGACATAGAGGAGTGACATGGAGGAGTGACATTGAGGAGCAAGGAAGAGTGACAATGAAGAGTGACATGGTAGATCTTCATGGAGGAGTGACATGGAGGATCGACATGGAGGAGTGACATGGAGTAGTGATATGGAGGAGTGAGAAGGAGGAGTGACATGGAAGAGTGACATGGAGGAGTGACATTGAGGAGCAAGGAAGAGTGACATGGAGGAGTGACATTGAGGTGTTACATTTAGGAGTGACATGGAGGATCGACATGGAGGAGTGACATGGACTAGTGATATGGAGGAGTGAGAAGGAGGAGTGACATGGAGGAGTGAAATGGAGGAGTTACATAGAGGAGTGAAATGGAGGAATGACATTGAGGAGCAAGGAAGAGTGACATGGAGGAGTGACATGTAGGAGCTTCATGGAGGAGTGACATGGAGGAGTGACATGGAGGATCGACATGGAGGATAGACATGGAGGAGTGATATGGAGGAGTGACATAGATGAGTGACATGGAGGAGTGACATTGAGGAGCAAGGAAGAGTGACATGGAGGAGTGACATGGAGGATCTTCATGGAGGAGTGACATGGAGGAGTGACAAGTAGTAGCAACATGGAAGACGGACATGGAGGAGTGAATTTAAGGATCGTCATGGAGGAGTGACATGGAGAAGCAACACGGAGGCTCAACATATAGGAGTGATATTGAGGAGTGACATTGAAGGGCGACATGTAGGCTCAACATGGAGGAGTGACATAGAGGAGTATCATTGAAGGGTGACATGGAGGCTCAACATGGGGGAGTGACATAGAGGAGTGATGTGGAGGAGCGACATGGAGGAGTGACATGGAGGAGCGACATGGAGGAGTGACATAGAGGAGTGACATGGAGGAGTGACATTGAGGACCAAGGAAGTGTGACATAGAGGAGTGACATGGAGGAGCTTTATGGAGGAGTGACATGGAGGAGTGACATTTAGGGTTGACATGGAGGATTGACATGGAGGAGTGACATGGAGTAGTGATATGGAGAAGTGAGAAGATGGAGTGACATGGAGGAGTGACATTGAGGAGCAAGGAAGAGTGACGTGGAGGAGTATCATTGAAGGGCGACATTGAGGCTCAACATGGAGGAGTGACATAGAGGAGTGATGTGGAGGAGCGACATGGAGGAGTGACATGGAGTAGCGACATGGAGGGGTGACATAGTGGAGTGACATGGAGGAGTGACATTGAGGAGCAAGGAAGAGTGACATGGAGGATTGACATGGAGTAGTGACATGTTGGAGTTATATGTAGGAGTGACATGGAGGAGTGACATGGAGGAGTGACATGGAGGATCGAAATGGAGGAGTGACATAGAGGTGTGATGTGAAGGAGTGACATGGAGGAGTGACGTGAAGGAGTTTCATTGAAGAGTGAAAAGAAGTAGCGACATGGAAGACGGACATGGAGGAGTGAATTTAAGGATCTTCATGGAGGAGTGACATGGAGAAGCAACACGGAGGCTCAACATATAGGAGTGATATTGAGGAGTGACATTGAAGGGCGACATGGAGGCTCAACATGGAGGAGTGACATAGAGGAGTGACCTAGAGGAGTTACATGGAGGAGTGACATAGAGGATTGACGTGGAGGAGCGACATGGAGAAATTACATGGAGGTGTGATATTGAGGAGCAACACGGAGGCTCATCATGTAGGAGTGATATTGAGGAGTGACATTGAAGGGCGACATGGAGGCTCAACATGGAGGAATGACATAGAGGAGTGACATGGAGGAGTGACATGGAGGAGTAACATTGAAGGGTGACATGGAGGATCAACATGGAGGAGTGACATAGAGGAGTGACATGGAGGAGCGACGTGGAAAAGCAAGATGGAGTGACATGGAGGAGTGACATAGAGGAGCAACATGGAGTGACATGGAGGAGTGACATGTAGGAGTGACATGGAGGAGTGACATGGATGAGAGACATAGAGGAGTGACATGGAAGACATGAAGAAGTGACATTGAGGAGTGATATAGAGGAGTGATGTTGTAGAGTGACATTGAGCAGTGAGAAGGAGGAGTGACATGGAGGAGCGACATGGACGAGCGATATGGAGGAGCTTCATGGAGGAGTGACATCGAGGAGTGACTTGTAGGAGTGACATAGAGGATCGACATGGAGGAGTTACATGGAGGAATGACATGGAGGAGTGACATGGAGGATCGAAATGGAGGAGTGACATAGAGGAGTGATGTGGAGGAGCGACATGGAGGAGTTACGTGAAGGAGTTTCATTGAAGAGTGAAAAGAAGTAGCGACATGGAAGACGGACATGGAGGAGTGAATTTAAGGATCGTCATGGAGGAGTGACATGGAGAAGCAACACGGAGGCTCAACATATAGGAGTGATATTCAGTAGTGACATTGAAGGGCGACATGGAGGCTCAACATGGAGGAGTTACATAGAGGAGTTACATGGAGGAGTGACATAGAGGATTGACGTGGAGGAGCGACATGGAGAAATTACATGGAGGTGTGATATTGAGGAGCAACACGGAGGCTCATCATGTAGGAGTGATATTGAGGAGTGACATTGAAGGGCGACATGGAGGCTCAACATGGAGGAATGACATAGAGGAGTGACATGGAGGAGTGACATGGAGGATCGACATGGAGGATAGACATGGAGGAGTGATATGGAGGAGTGACATAGATGAGTGACATGGAGGAGTGACATTGAGGAGCAAGGAAGAGTGACATGGAGGAGTGACATGGAGGATCTTCATGGAGGAGTGACATGGAGGAGTGACAAGTAGTAGCAACATGGAAGACGGACATGGAGGAGTGAATTTAAGGATCGTCATGGAGGAGTGACATGGAGAAGCAACACGGAGGCTCAACATATAGGAGTGATATTGAGGAGTGACATTGAAGGGCGACATGTAGGCTCAACATGGAGGAGTGACATAGAGGAGTATCATTGAAGGGTGACATGGAGGCTCAACATGGGGGAGTGACATAGAGGAGTGATGTGGAGGAGCGACATGGAGGAGTGACATGGAGGAGCGACATGGAGGAGTGACATAGAGGAGTGACATGGAGGAGTGACATTGAGGACCAAGGAAGTGTGACATAGAGGAGTGACATGGAGGAGCTTTATGGAGGAGTGACATGGAGGAGTGACATTTAGGGTTGACATGGAGGATTGACATGGAGGAGTGACATGGAGTAGTGATATGGAGAAGTGAGAAGATGGAGTGACATGGAGGAGTGACATTGAGGAGCAAGGAAGAGTGACGTGGAGGAGTATCATTGAAGGGCGACATTGAGGCTCAACATGGAGGAGTGACATAGAGGAGTGATGTGGAGGAGCGACATGGAGGAGTGACATGGAGTAGCGACATGGAGGGGTGACATAGTGGAGTGACATGGAGGAGTGACATTGAGGAGCAAGGAAGAGTGACATGGAGGATTGACATGGAGTAGTGACATGTTGGAGTGATATGTAGGAGTGACATGGAGGATTGACATGGAGGAGTGACATGGAGGATCGAAATGGAGGAGTGACATAGAGGAGTGATGTGAAGGAGTGACATGGAGGAGTGACGTGAAGGAGTTTCATTGAAGAGTGAAAAGAAGTAGCGACATGGAAGACGGACATGGAGGAGTGAATTTAAGGATCTTCATGGAGGAGTGACATGGAGAAGCAACACGGAGGCTCAACATATAGGAGTGATATTGAGGAGTGACATTGAAGGGCGACATGGAGGCTCAACATGGAGGAGTGACATAGAGGAGTGACCTAGAGGAGTTACATAGAGGAGTGACATAGAGGATTGACGTGGAGGAGCGACATGGAGAAATTACATGGAGGTGTGATATTGAGGAGCAACACGGAGGCTCATCATGTAGGAGTGATATTGAGGAGTGACATTGAAGGGCGACATGGAGGCTCAACATGGAGGAATGACATAGAGGAGTGACATGGAGGAGTGACATGGAGGAGTAACATTGAAGGGTGACATGGAGGATCAACATGGAGGAGTGACATAGAGGAGTGACATGGAGGAGCGACGTGGAAAAGCAAGATGGAGTGACATGGAGGAGTGACATAGAGGAGCAACATGGAGTGACATGGAGGAGTGACATGTAGGAGTGACATGGAGGAGTGACATGGATGAGAGACATAGAGGAGTGACATGGAAGACATGAAGAAGTGACATTGAGGAGTGATATAGAGGAGTGATGTTGTAGAGTGACATTGAGCAGTGAGAAGGAGGAGTGACATGGAGGAGCGACATGGACGAGCGATATGGAGGAGCTTCATGGAGGAGTGACATCGAGGAGTGACTTGTAGGAGTGACATAGAGGATCGACATGGAGGAGTTACATGGAGGAATGACATGGAGGAGTGACATGGAGGATCGAAATGGAGGAGTGACATAGAGGAGTGATGTGGAGGAGCGACATGGAGGAGTTACGTGAAGGAGTTTCATTGAAGAGTGAAAAGAAGTAGCGACATGGAAGACGGACATGGAGGAGTGAATTTAAGGATCGTCATGGAGGAGTGACATGGAGAAGCAACACGGAGGCTCAACATATAGGAGTGATATTCAGTAGTGACATTGAAGGGCGACATGGAGGCTCAACATGGAGGAGTGACATAGAGGAGTGACCTAGAGGAGTTACATGGAGGAGTGACATAGAGGATTGACGTGGAGGAGCGACATGGAGAAATTACATGGAGGTGTGATATTGAGGAGCAACACGGAGGCTCATCATGTAGGAGTGATATTGAGGAGTGACATTGAAGGGCGACATGGAGGCTCAACATGGAGGAATGACATAGAGGAGTGACATGGAGGAGTGACATGGAGGATCGACATGGAGGATAGACATGGAGGAGTGATATGGAGGAGTGACATAGATGAGTGACATGGAGGAGTGACATTGAGGAGCAAGGAAGAGTGACATGGAGGAGTGACATGGAGGATCTTCATGGAGGAGTGACATGGAGGAGTGACAAGTAGTAGCAACATGGAAGACGGACATGGAGGAGTGAATTTAAGGATCGTCATGGAGGAGTGACATGGAGAAGCAACACGGAGGCTCAACATATAGGAGTGATATTGAGGAGTGACATTGAAGGGCGACATGTAGGCTCAACATGGAGGAGTGACATAGAGGAGTATCATTGAAGGGTGACATGGAGGCTCAACATGGGGGAGTGACATAGAGGAGTGATGTGGAGGAGCGACATGGAGGAGTGACATGGAGGAGCGACATGGAGGAGTGACATAGAGGAGTGACATGGAGGAGTGACATTGAGGACCAAGGAAGTGTGACATAGAGGAGTGACATGGAGGAGCTTTATGGAGGAGTGACATGGAGGAGTGACATTTAGGGTTGACATGGAGGATTGACATGGAGGAGTGACATGGAGTAGTGATATGGAGAAGTGAGAAGATGGAGTGACATGGAGGAGTGACATTGACGAGCAAGGAAGAGTGACGTGGAGGAGTATCATTGAAGGGCGACATTGAGGCTCAACATGGAGGAGTGACATAGAGGAGTGATGTGGAGGAGCGACATGGAGGGGTGACATAGTGGAGTGACATGGAGGAGTGACATTGAGGAGCAAGGAAGAGTGACATGGAGGATTGACATGGAGTAGTGACATGTTGGAGTGATATGTAGGAGTGACATGGAGGATTGACATGGAGGAGTGACATGGAGGATCGAAATGGAGGAGTGACATAGAGGAGTGATGTGAAGGAGTGACATGGAGGAGTGACGTGAAGGAGTTTCATTGAAGAGTGAAAAGAAGTAGCGACATGGAAGACGGACATGGAGGAGTGAATTTAAGGATCTTCATGGAGGAGTGACATGGAGAAGCAACACGGAGGCTCAACATATAGGAGTGATATTGAGGAGTGACATTGAAGGGCGACATGGAGGCTCAACATGGAGGAGTGACATAGAGGAGTGACCTAGAGGAGTTACATGGAGGAGTGACATAGAGGATTGACGTGGAGGAGCGACATGGAGAAATTACATGGAGGTGTGATATTGAGGAGCAACACGGAGGCTCATGATGTAGGAGTGATATTGAGGAGTGACATTGAAGGGCGACATGGAGGCTCAACATGGAGGAATGACATAGAGGAGTGACATGGAGGAGTGACATGGAGGAGTAACATTGAAGGGCGACATGGAGGATCAACATGGAGGAGTGACATAGAGGAGTGACATGGAGGAGCGACGTGGAAAAGCAAGATGGAGTGACATGGAGGAGTGACATAGAGGAGCAACATGGAGTGACATGGAGGAGTGACATGTAGGAGTGACATGGAGGAGTGACATGGATGAGAGACATAGAGGAGTGACATGGAAGACATGAAGAAGTGACATTGAGGAGTGATATAGAGGAGTGATGTTGTAGAGAGATATTGAGCAGTGAGAAGGAGGAGTGACATGGAGGAGCGACATGGAGGAGCGATATGGAGGAGCTTCATGGAGGAGTGACATCGAGGAGTGACTTGTAGGAGTGACATAGAGGATCGACATGGAGGAGTTACATGGAGGAATGACATGGAGGAGTGACATGGAGGATCGAAATGGAGGAGTGACATAGAGGAGTGATGTGGAGGAGCGACATGGAGGAGTGACGTGAAGGAGTTTCATTGAAGAGTGAAAAGAAGTAGCGACATGGAAGACGGACATGGAGGAGTGAATTTAAGGATCGTCATGGAGGAGTGACATGGAGAAGCAACACGGAGGCTCAACATATAGGAGTGATATTCAGTAGTGACATTGAAGGGCGACATGGAGGCTCAACATGGAGGAGTGACATAGAGGAGTGACCTAGAGGAGTTACATGGAGGAGTGACATAGAGGATTGACGTGGAGGAGCGACATGGAGAAATTACATTGAGGTGTGATATTGAGGTGCAACACGGAGGCTCATCATGTAGGAGTGATATTGAGGAGTGACATTGAAGGGCGACATGGAGGCTCAACATGGAGGAATGACATAGAGGAGTGACATGGAGGAGTGACATGGAGGAGTAACATTGAAGGGCGACATGGAGGATCAACATGGAGGAGTGACATAGAGGAGTGACATGGAGGAGCGATGTGGAAAAGCAAGATGGAGTGACATGGAGGAGTGACATAGAGGAGCAACATGGAGTGACATGGAGGAGTGACATGTAGGAGTGACATGGAGGAGTGACATGGATGAGAGACATAGAGCAGTGACGTGGAAGACATGAAGAAGTGACATGGACAAGTGATATGGAAGAGTAACATTGAGTAGTGATATAGAGGAGTGATGTTGTAGAGCGACATTGAGCAGTGAGAAGGAGGAGTGACATGGAGGAGCGACATGGAGGAGCGATATGGAGGAGCAAAATGGAGGAGTGACATGTAGGAGTGACATAGAGGAGCGACATGGAGGAGCGATATGGAGGAGCAAAATGGAGGAGTGACATGGAGGATCAACATGGAGGAGTGACATGGAGTAGTGATATGGAGTAGTGAGAAGGAGGAGTGACATGGAAGAGTGACATAGAGGAGTGACATTGAGGAGCAAGGAAGAGTGACATGGAGGAGTGACATGGAGGAGTTACATTTAGGAGTGACATGGAGGAGTTTCTTGGAGGAGTGACATGGAGGAGTGACATGGAGGAGTGACATGGAGGATCGACATGGAGGAGTGACATGGAGTAGTGATATGGAGGAGTGAGAAGGAGGAGTGATATGAAGATGTGACATGGAGGAGTGACATAGAGGAGTGACATGGACGAGTGATATTGAGGAGCAAGGAAGAGTGACATGGAGGAGTGACATGGAGGAGCAAGGAAGAGTGACATGGAGGAGTGACATGGAGGAGTTACATTTAGGAGTGACATGGAGGAGCTTCATGGAGGAGTGACATGGAGGAGCTTCATGGAGGAGTGACATGGAGGAGTGACATATAGGAGTGACATGGAGGATCGACATGGAGGAGTGACATGGAGTAGTGATATGGAGGAGTGAGAAGGAGGAGTGATATGAAGATGTGACATGGAGGAGTGACATAGAGGAGTGACATGGACGAGTGATATTGAGGAGCAAGGAAGAGTGACATGGAGGAGTGACATGGAGGAGCTTCATGGAGGAGTTACATGGAGGAGCGACATGGAGGAGCGATATGGAGGAGGAGTGACATGGAGGTGTGACATAGAGGAGTGATGTGGAGGAGCGACATGGAGGATTGACATGGAGGAATGACAAGGAGGAGTGACATAGAGGAGTGACATGGAGGAGTGACATTGAGGAGCAAGGAAGAGTGACAATGAAGAGTAACATGGTAGATCTTCATGGAGGAGTGACATGGAGGATCGACATGGAGGAGTGACATGGAGTAGTGATATGGAGGAGTGAGAAGGAGGAGTGACATGGAAGAGTGACATGGAGGAGTGACATTGAGGAGCAAGGAAGAGTGACATGGAGGAGTGACATTGAGGTGTTACATTTAGGAGTGACATGGAGGATCGACATGGAGGAGTGACATGGACTAGTGATATGGAGGAGTGAGAAGGAGGAGTGACATGGAGGAGTGAAATGGAGGAGTTACATAGAGGAGTGAAATGGAGGAATGACATTGAGGAGCAAGGAAGAGTGACATGGAGGAGTGACATGTAGGAGCTTCATGGAGGAGTGACATGGAGGAGTGACATGGAGGATCGACATGGAGGATAGACATGGAGGAGTGATATGGAGGAGTGACATAGATGAGTGACATGGAGGAGTGACATTGAGGAGCAAGGAAGAGTGACATGGAGGAGTGACATGGAGGATCTTCATGGAGGAGTGACATGGAGGAGTGACAAGTAGTAGCAACATGGAAGACGGACATGGAGGAGTGAATTTAAGGATCGTCATGGAGGAGTGACATGGAGAAGCAACACGGAGGCTCAACATATAGGAGTGATATTGAGGAGTGACATTGAAGGGCGACATGTAGGCTCAACATGGAGGAGTGACATAGAGGAGTATCATTGAAGGGTGACATGGAGGCTCAACATGGGGGAGTGACATAGAGGAGTGATGTGGAGGAGCGACATGGAGGAGTGACATGGAGGAGCGACATGGAGGAGTGACATAGAGGAGTGACATGGAGGAGTGACATTGAGGACCAAGGAAGTGTGACATAGAGGAGTGACATGGAGGAGCTTTATGGAGGAGTGACATGGAGGAGTGACATTTAGGGTTGACATGGAGGATTGACATGGAGGAGTGACATGGAGTAGTGATATGGAGAAGTGAGAAGATGGAGTGACATGGAGGAGTGACATTGAGGAGCAAGGAAGAGTGACGTGGAGGAGTATCATTGAAGGGCGACATTGAGGCTCAACATGGAGGAGTGACATAGAGGAGTGATGTGGAGGAGCGACATGGAGGAGTGACATGGAGTAGCGACATGGAGGGGTGACATAGTGGAGTGACATGGAGGAGTGACATTGAGGAGCAAGGAAGAGTGACATGGAGGATTGACATGGAGTAGTGACATGTTGGAGTGATATGTAGGAGTGACATGGAGGAGTGACATGGAGGAGTGACATGGAGGATCGAAATGGAGGAGTGACATAGAGGTGTGATGTGAAGGAGTGACATGGAGGAGTGACGTGAAGGAGTTTCATTGAAGAGTGAAAAGAAGTAGCGACATGGAAGACGGACATGGAGGAGTGAATTTAAGGATCTTCGTGGAGGAGTGACATGGAGAAGCAACACGGAGGCTCAACATATAGGAGTGATATTGAGGAGTGACATTGAAGGGCGACATGGAGGCTCAACATGGAGGAGTGACATAGAGGAGTGACCTAGAGGAGTTACATGGAGGAGTGACATAGAGGATTGACGTGGAGGAGCGACATGGAGAAATTACATGGAGGTGTGATATTGAGGAGCAACACGGAGGCTCATCATGTAGGAGTGATATTGAGGAGTGACATTGAAGGGCGACATGGAGGCTCAACATGGAGGAATGACATAGAGGAGTGACATGGAGGAGTGACATGGAGGAGTAACATTGAAGGGTGACATGGAGGATCAACATGGAGGAGTGACATAGAGGAGTGACATGGAGGAGCGACGTGGAAAAGCAAGATGGAGTGACATGGAGGAGTGACATGTAGGAGTGACATGGAGGAGTGACATGGATGAGAGACATAGAGGAGTGACATGGAAGACATGAAGAAGTGACATTGAGGAGTGATATAGAGGAGTGATGTTGTAGAGTGACATTGAGCAGTGAGAAGGAGGAGTGACATGGAGGAGCGACATGGACGAGCGATATGGAGGAGCTTCATGGAGGAGTGACATCGAGGAGTGACTTGTAGGAGTGACATAGAGGATCGACATGGAGGAGTTACATGGAGGAATGACATGGAGGAGTGACATGGAGGATCGAAATGGAGGAGTGACATAGAGGAGTGATGTGGAGGAGCGACATGGAGGAGTTACGTGAAGGAGTTTCATTGAAGAGTGAAAAGAAGTAGCGACATGGAAGACGGACATGGAGGAGTGAATTTAAGGATCGTCATGGAGGAGTGACATGGAGAAGCAACACGGAGGCTCAACATATAGGAGTGATATTCAGTAGTGACATTGAAGGGCGACATGGAGGCTCAACATGGAGGAGTGACATAGAGGAGTGACCTAGAGGAGTTACATGGAGGAGTGACATAGAGGATTGACGTGGAGGAGCGACATGGAGAAATTACATGGAGGTGTGATATTGAGGAGCAACACGGAGGCTCATCATGTAGGAGTGATATTGAGGAGTGACATTGAAGGGCGACATGGAGGCTCAACATGGAGGAATGACATAGAGGAGTGACATGGAGGAGTGACATGGAGGATCGACATGGAGGATAGACATGGAGGAGTGATATGGAGGAGTGACATAGATGAGTGACATGGAGGAGTGACATTGAGGAGCAAGGAAGAGTGACATGGAGGAGTGACATGGAGGATCTTCATGGAGGAGTGACATGGAGGAGTGACAAGTAGTAGCAACATGGAAGACGGACATGGAGGAGTGAATTTAAGGATCGTCATGGAGGAGTGACATGGAGAAGCAACACGGAGGCTCAACATATAGGAGTGATATTGAGGAGTGACATTGAAGGGCGACATGTAGGCTCAACATGGAGGAGTGACATAGAGGAGTATCATTGAAGGGTGACATGGAGGCTCAACATGGGGGAGTGACATAGAGGAGTGATGTGGAGGAGCGACATGGAGGAGTGACATGGAGGAGCGACATGGAGGAGTGACATAGAGGAGTGACATGGAGGAGTGACATTGAGGACCAAGGAAGTGTGACATAGAGGAGTGACATGGAGGAGCTTTATGGAGGAGTGACATGGAGGAGTGACATTTAGGGTTGACATGGAGGATTGACATGGAGGAGTGACATGGAGTAGTGATATGGAGAAGTGAGAAGATGGAGTGACATGGAGGAGTGACATTGAGGAGCAAGGAAGAGTGACGTGGAGGAGTATCATTGAAGGGCGACATTGAGGCTCAACATGGAGGAGTGACATAGAGGAGTGATGTGGAGGAGCGACATGGAGGAGTGACATGGAGTAGCGACATGGAGGGGTGACATAGTGGAGTGACATGGAGGAGTGACATTGAGGAGCAAGGAAGAGTGACATGGAGGATTGACATGGAGTAGTGACATGTTGGAGTTATATGTAGGAGTGACATGGAGGAGTGACATGGAGGAGTGACATGGAGGATCGAAATGGAGGAGTGACATAGAGGTGTGATGTGAAGGAGTGACATGGAGGAGTGACGTGAAGGAGTTTCATTGAAGAGTGAAAAGAAGTAGCGACATGGAAGACGGACATGGAGGAGTGAATTTAAGGATCTTCATGGAGGAGTGACATGGAGAAGCAACACGGAGGCTCAACATATAGGAGTGATATTGAGGAGTGACATTGAAGGGCGACATGGAGGCTCAACATGGAGGAGTGACATAGAGGAGTGACCTAGAGGAGTTACATGGAGGAGTGACATAGAGGATTGACGTGGAGGAGCGACATGGAGAAATTACATGGAGGTGTGATATTGAGGAGCAACACGGAGGCTCATCATGTAGGAGTGATATTGAGGAGTGACATTGAAGGGCGACATGGAGGCTCAACATGGAGGAATGACATAGAGGAGTGACATGGAGGAGTGACATGGAGGAGTAACATTGAAGGGTGACATGGAGGATCAACATGGAGGAGTGACATAGAGGAGTGACATGGAGGAGCGACGTGGAAAAGCAAGATGGAGTGACATGGAGGAGTGACATAGAGGAGCAACATGGAGTGACATGGAGGAGTGACATGTAGGAGTGACATGGAGGAGTGACATGGATGAGAGACATAGAGGAGTGACATGGAAGACATGAAGAAGTGACATTGAGGAGTGATATAGAGGAGTGATGTTGTAGAGTGACATTGAGCAGTGAGAAGGAGGAGTGACATGGAGGAGCGACATGGACGAGCGATATGGAGGAGCTTCATGGAGGAGTGACATCGAGGAGTGACTTGTAGGAGTGACATAGAGGATCGACATGGAGGAGTTACATGGAGGAATGACATGGAGGAGTGACATGGAGGATCGAAATGGAGGAGTGACATAGAGGAGTGATGTGGAGGAGCGACATGGAGGAGTTACGTGAAGGAGTTTCATTGAAGAGTGAAAAGAAGTAGCGACATGGAAGACGGACATGGAGGAGTGAATTTAAGGATCGTCATGGAGGAGTGACATGGAGAAGCAACACGGAGGCTCAACATATAGGAGTGATATTCAGTAGTGACATTGAAGGGCGACATGGAGGCTCAACATGGAGGAGTGACATAGAGGAGTGACCTAGAGGAGTTACATGGAGGAGTGACATAGAGGATTGACGTGGAGGAGCGACATGGAGAAATTACATTGAGGTGTGATATTGAGGAGCAACACGGAGGCTCATCATGTAGGAGTGATATTGAGGAGTGACATTGAAGGGCGACATGGAGGCTCAACATGGAGGAATGACATAGAGGAGTGACATGGAGGAGTGACATGGAGGAGTAACATTGAAGGGCGACATGGAGGATCAACATGGAGGAGTGACATAGAGGAGTGACATGGAGGAGCGATGTGGAAAAGCAAGATGGAGTGACATGGAGGAGTGACATAGAGGAGCAACATGGAGTGACATGGAGGAGTGACATGTAGGAGTGACATGGAGGAGTGACATGGATGAGAGACATAGAGCAGTGACGTGGAAGACATGAAGAAGTGACATGGACAAGTGATATGGAAGAGTAACATTGAGTAGTGATATAGAGGAGTGATGTTGTAGAGCGACATTGAGCAGTGAGAAGGAGGAGTGACATGGAGGAGCGACATGGAGGAGCGATATGGAGGAGCAAAATGGAGGAGTGACATGTAGGAGTGACATAGAGGAGCGACATGGAGGAGCGATATGGAGGAGCAAAATGGAGGAGTGACATGGAGGATCAACATGGAGGAGTGACATGGAGTAGTGATATGGAGTAGTGAGAAGGAGGAGTGACATGGAAGAGTGACATAGAGGAGTGACATTGAGGAGCAAGGAAGAGTGACATGGAGGAGTGACATGGAGGAGTTACATTTAGGAGTGACATGGAGGAGTTTCTTGGAGGAGTGACATGGAGGAGTGACATGGAGGAGTGACATGGAGGATCGACATGGAGGAGTGACATGGAGTAGTGATATGGAGGAGTGAGAAGGAGGAGTGATATGAAGATGTGACATGGAGGAGTGACATAGAGGAGTGACATGGACGAGTGATATTGAGGAGCAAGGAAGAGTGACATGGAGGAGTGACATGGAGGAGCAAGGAAGAGTGACATGGAGGAGTGACATGGAGGAGTTACATTTAGGAGTGACATGGAGGAGCTTCATGGAGGAGTGACATGGAGGAGCTTCATGGAGGAGTGACATGGAGGAGTGACATATAGGAGTGACATGGAGGATCGACATGGAGGAGTGACATGGAGTAGTGATATGGAGGAGTGAGAAGGAGGAGTGATATGAAGATGTGACATGGAGGAGTGACATAGAGGAGTGACATGGACGAGTGATATTGAGGAGCAAGGAAGAGTGACATGGAGGAGTGACATGGAGGAGCTTCATGGAGGAGTTACATGGAGGAGCGACATGGAGGAGCGATATGGAGGAGGAGTGACATGGAGGTGTGACATAGAGGAGTGATGTGGAGGAGCGACATGGAGGATTGACATGGAGGAATGACAAGGAGGAGTGACATAGAGGAGTGACATGGAGGAGTGACATTGAGGAGCAAGGAAGAGTGACAATGAAGAGTGACATGGTAGATCTTCATGGAGGAGTGACATGGAGGATCGACATGGAGGAGTGACATGGAGTAGTGATATGGAGGAGTGAGAAGGAGGAGTGACATGGAAGAGTGACATGGAGGAGTGACATTGAGGAGCAAGGAAGAGTGACATGGAGGAGTGACATTGAGGTGTTACATTTAGGAGTGACATGGAGGATCGACATGGAGGAGTGACATGGACTAGTGATATGGAGGAGTGAGAAGGAGGAGTGACATGGAGGAGTGAAATGGAGGAGTTACATAGAGGAGTGAAATGGAGGAATGACATTGAGGAGCAAGGAAGAGTGACATGGAGGAGTGACATGTAGGAGCTTCATGGAGGAGTGACATGGAGGAGTGACATGGAGGATCGACATGGAGGATAGACATGGAGGAGTGATATGGAGGAGTGACATAGATGAGTGACATGGAGGAGTGACATTGAGGAGCAAGGAAGAGTGACATGGAGGAGTGACATGGAGGATCTTCATGGAGGAGTGACATGGAGGAGTGACAAGTAGTAGCAACATGGAAGACGGACATGGAGGAGTGAATTTAAGGATCGTCATGGAGGAGTGACATGGAGAAGCAACACGGAGGCTCAACATATAGGAGTGATATTGAGGAGTGACATTGAAGGGCGACATGTAGGCTCAACATGGAGGAGTGACATAGAGGAGTATCATTGAAGGGTGACATGGAGGCTCAACATGGGGGAGTGACATAGAGGAGTGATGTGGAGGAGCGACATGGAGGAGTGACATGGAGGAGCGACATGGAGGAGTGACATAGAGGAGTGACATGGAGGAGTGACATTGAGGACCAAGGAAGTGTGACATAGAGGAGTGACATGGAGGAGCTTTATGGAGGAGTGACATGGAGGAGTGACATTTAGGGTTGACATGGAGGATTGACATGGAGGAGTGACATGGAGTAGTGATATGGAGAAGTGAGAAGATGGAGTGACATGGAGGAGTGACATTGAGGAGCAAGGAAGAGTGACGTGGAGGAGTATCATTGAAGGGCGACATTGAGGCTCAACATGGAGGAGTGACATAGAGGAGTGATGTGGAGGAGCGACATGGAGGAGTGACATGGAGTAGCGACATGGAGGGGTGACATAGTGGAGTGACATGGAGGAGTGACATTGAGGAGCAAGGAAGAGTGACATGGAGGATTGACATGGAGTAGTGACATGTTGGAGTGATATGTAGGAGTGACATGGAGGAGTGACATGGAGGAGTGACATGGAGGATCGAAATGGAGGAGTGACATAGAGGTGTGATGTGAAGGAGTGACATGGAGGAGTGACGTGAAGGAGTTTCATTGAAGAGTGAAAAGAAGTAGCGACATGGAAGACGGACATGGAGGAGTGAATTTAAGGATCTTCGTGGAGGAGTGACATGGAGAAGCAACACGGAGGCTCAACATATAGGAGTGATATTGAGGAGTGACATTGAAGGGCGACATGGAGGCTCAACATGGAGGAGTGACATAGAGGAGTGACCTAGAGGAGTTACATGGAGGAGTGACATAGAGGATTGACGTGGAGGAGCGACATGGAGAAATTACATGGAGGTGTGATATTGAGGAGCAACACGGAGGCTCATCATGTAGGAGTGATATTGAGGAGTGACATTGAAGGGCGACATGGAGGCTCAACATGGAGGAATGACATAGAGGAGTGACATGGAGGAGTGACATGGAGGAGTAACATTGAAGGGTGACATGGAGGATCAACATGGAGGAGTGACATAGAGGAGTGACATGGAGGAGCGACGTGGAAAAGCAAGATGGAGTGACATGGAGGAGTGACATGTAGGAGTGACATGGAGGAGTGACATGGATGAGAGACATAGAGGAGTGACATGGAAGACATGAAGAAGTGACATTGAGGAGTGATATAGAGGAGTGATGTTGTAGAGTGACATTGAGCAGTGAGAAGGAGGAGTGACATGGAGGAGCGACATGGACGAGCGATATGGAGGAGCTTCATGGAGGAGTGACATCGAGGAGTGACTTGTAGGAGTGACATAGAGGATCGACATGGAGGAGTTACATGGAGGAATGACATGGAGGAGTGACATGGAGGATCGAAATGGAGGAGTGACATAGAGGAGTGATGTGGAGGAGCGACATGGAGGAGTTACGTGAAGGAGTTTCATTGAAGAGTGAAAAGAAGTAGCGACATGGAAGACGGACATGGAGGAGTGAATTTAAGGATCGTCATGGAGGAGTGACATGGAGAAGCAACACGGAGGCTCAACATATAGGAGTGATATTCAGTAGTGACATTGAAGGGCGACATGGAGGCTCAACATGGAGGAGTGACATAGAGGAGTGACCTAGAGGAGTTACATGGAGGAGTGACATAGAGGATTGACGTGGAGGAGCGACATGGAGAAATTACATGGAGGTGTGATATTGAGGAGCAACACGGAGGCTCATCATGTAGGAGTGATATTGAGGAGTGACATTGAAGGGCGACATGGAGGCTCAACATGGAGGAATGACATAGAGGAGTGACATGGAGGAGTGACATGGAGGATCGACATGGAGGATAGACATGGAGGAGTGATATGGAGGAGTGACATAGATGAGTGACATGGAGGAGTGACATTGAGGAGCAAGGAAGAGTGACATGGAGGAGTGACATGGAGGATCTTCATGGAGGAGTGACATGGAGGAGTGACAAGTAGTAGCAACATGGAAGACGGACATGGAGGAGTGAATTTAAGGATCGTCATGGAGGAGTGACATGGAGAAGCAACACGGAGGCTCAACATATAGGAGTGATATTGAGGAGTGACATTGAAGGGCGACATGTAGGCTCAACATGGAGGAGTGACATAGAGGAGTATCATTGAAGGGTGACATGGAGGCTCAACATGGGGGAGTGACATAGAGGAGTGATGTGGAGGAGCGACATGGAGGAGTGACATGGAGGAGCGACATGGAGGAGTGACATAGAGGAGTGACATGGAGGAGTGACATTGAGGACCAAGGAAGTGTGACATAGAGGAGTGACATGGAGGAGCTTTATGGAGGAGTGACATGGAGGAGTGACATTTAGGGTTGACATGGAGGATTGACATGGAGGAGTGACATGGAGTAGTGATATGGAGAAGTGAGAAGATGGAGTGACATGGAGGAGTGACATTGAGGAGCAAGGAAGAGTGACGTGGAGGAGTATCATTGAAGGGCGACATTGAGGCTCAACATGGAGGAGTGACATAGAGGAGTGATGTGGAGGAGCGACATGGAGGAGTGACATGGAGTAGCGACATGGAGGGGTGACATAGTGGAGTGACATGGAGGAGTGACATTGAGGAGCAAGGAAGAGTGACATGGAGGATTGACATGGAGTAGTGACATGTTGGAGTTATATGTAGGAGTGACATGGAGGAGTGACATGGAGGAGTGACATGGAGGATCGAAATGGAGGAGTGACATAGAGGTGTGATGTGAAGGAGTGACATGGAGGAGTGACGTGAAGGAGTTTCATTGAAGAGTGAAAAGAAGTAGCGACATGGAAGACGGACATGGAGGAGTGAATTTAAGGATCTTCATGGAGGAGTGACATGGAGAAGCAACACGGAGGCTCAACATATAGGAGTGATATTGAGGAGTGACATTGAAGGGCGACATGGAGGCTCAACATGGAGGAGTGACATAGAGGAGTGACCTAGAGGAGTTACATGGAGGAGTGACATAGAGGATTGACGTGGAGGAGCGACATGGAGAAATTACATGGAGGTGTGATATTGAGGAGCAACACGGAGGCTCATCATGTAGGAGTGATATTGAGGAGTGACATTGAAGGGCGACATGGAGGCTCAACATGGAGGAATGACATAGAGGAGTGACATGGAGGAGTGACATGGAGGAGTAACATTGAAGGGTGACATGGAGGATCAACATGGAGGAGTGACATAGAGGAGTGACATGGAGGAGCGACGTGGAAAAGCAAGATGGAGTGACATGGAGGAGTGACATAGAGGAGCAACATGGAGTGACATGGAGGAGTGACATGTAGGAGTGACATGGAGGAGTGACATGGATGAGAGACATAGAGGAGTGACATGGAAGACATGAAGAAGTGACATTGAGGAGTGATATAGAGGAGTGATGTTGTAGAGTGACATTGAGCAGTGAGAAGGAGGAGTGACATGGAGGAGCGACATGGACGAGCGATATGGAGGAGCTTCATGGAGGAGTGACATCGAGGAGTGACTTGTAGGAGTGACATAGAGGATCGACATGGAGGAGTTACATGGAGGAATGACATGGAGGAGTGACATGGAGGATCGAAATGGAGGAGTGACATAGAGGAGTGATGTGGAGGAGCGACATGGAGGAGTTACGTGAAGGAGTTTCATTGAAGAGTGAAAAGAAGTAGCGACATGGAAGACGGACATGGAGGAGTGAATTTAAGGATCGTCATGGAGGAGTGACATGGAGAAGCAACACGGAGGCTCAACATATAGGAGTGATATTCAGTAGTGACATTGAAGGGCGACATGGAGGCTCAACATGGAGGAGTGACATAGAGGAGTGACCTAGAGGAGTTACATGGAGGAGTGACATAGAGGATTGACGTGGAGGAGCGACATGGAGAAATTACATGGAGGTGTGATATTGAGGAGCAACACGGAGGCTCATCATGTAGGAGTGATATTGAGGAGTGACATTGAAGGGCGACATGGAGGCTCAACATGGAGGAATGACATAGAGGAGTGACATGGAGGAGTGACATGGAGGATCGACATGGAGGATAGACATGGAGGAGTGATATGGAGGAGTGACATAGATGAGTGACATGGAGGAGTGACATTGAGGAGCAAGGAAGAGTGACATGGAGGAGTGACATGGAGGATCTTCATGGAGGAGTGACATGGAGGAGTGACAAGTAGTAGCAACATGGAAGACGGACATGGAGGAGTGAATTTAAGGATCGTCATGGAGGAGTGACATGGAGAAGCAACACGGAGGCTCAACATATAGGAGTGATATTGAGGAGTGACATTGAAGGGCGACATGTAGGCTCAACATGGAGGAGTGACATAGAGGAGTATCATTGAAGGGTGACATGGAGGCTCAACATGGGGGAGTGACATAGAGGAGTGATGTGGAGGAGCGACATGGAGGAGTGACATGGAGGAGCGACATGGAGGAGTGACATAGAGGAGTGACATGGAGGAGTGACATTGAGGACCAAGGAAGTGTGACATAGAGGAGTGACATGGAGGAGCTTTATGGAGGAGTGACATGGAGGAGTGACATTTAGGGTTGACATGGAGGATTGACATGGAGGAGTGACATGGAGTAGTGATATGGAGAAGTGAGAAGATGGAGTGACATGGAGGAGTGACATTGAGGAGCAAGGAAGAGTGACGTGGAGGAGTATCATTGAAGGGCGACATTGAGGCTCAACATGGAGGAGTGACATAGAGGAGTGATGTGGAGGAGCGACATGGAGGAGTGACATGGAGTAGCGACATGGAGGGGTGACATAGTGGAGTGACATGGAGGAGTGACATTGAGGAGCAAGGAAGAGTGACATGGAGGATTGACATGGAGTAGTGACATGTTGGAGTGATATGTAGGAGTGACATGGAGGATTGACATGGAGGAGTGACATGGAGGATCGAAATGGAGGAGTGACATAGAGGAGTGATGTGAAGGAGTGACATGGAGGAGTGACGTGAAGGAGTTTCATTGAAGAGTGAAAAGAAGTAGCGACATGGAAGACGGACATGGAGGAGTGAATTTAAGGATCTTCATGGAGGAGTGACATGGAGAAGCAACACGGAGGCTCAACATATAGGAGTGATATTGAGGAGTGACATTGAAGGGCGACATGGAGGCTCAACATGGAGGAGTGACATAGAGGAGTGACCTAGAGGAGTTACATGGAGGAGTGACATAGAGGATTGACGTGGAGGAGCGACATGGAGAAATTACATGGAGGTGTGATATTGAGGAGCAACACGGAGGCTCATGATGTAGGAGTGATATTGAGGAGTGACATTGAAGGGCGACATGGAGGCTCAACATGGAGGAATGACATAGAGGAGTGACATGGAGGAGTGATATGGAGGAGTAACATTGAAGGGCGACATGGAGGATCAACATGGAGGAGTGACATAGAGGAGTGACATGGAGGAGCGACGTGGAAAAGCAAGATGGAGTGACATGGAGGAGTGACATAGAGGAGCAACATGGAGTGACATGGAGGAGTGACATGTAGGAGTGACATGGAGGAGTGACATGGATGAGAGACATAGAGGAGTGACATGGAAGACATGAAGAAGTGACATTGAGGAGTGATATAGAGGAGTGATGTTGTAGAGAGATATTGAGCAGTGAGAAGGAGGAGTGACATGGAGGAGCGACATGGAGGAGCGATATGGAGGAGCTTCATGGAGGAGTGACATCGAGGAGTGACTTGTAGGAGTGACATAGAGGATCGACATGGAGGAGTTACATGGAGGAATGACATGGAGGAGTGACATGGAGGATCGAAATGGAGGAGTGACATAGAGGAGTGATGTGGAGGAGCGACATGGAGGAGTGACGTGAAGGAGTTTCATTGAAGAGTGAAAAGAAGTAGCGACATGGAAGACGGACATGGAGGAGTGAATTTAAGGATCGTCATGGAGGAGTGACATGGAGAAGCAACACGGAGGCTCAACATATAGGAGTGATATTCAGTAGTGACATTGAAGGGCGACATGGAGGCTCAACATGGAGGAGTGACATAGAGGAGTGACCTAGAGGAGTTACATGGAGGAGTGACATAGAGGATTGACGTGGAGGAGCGACATGGAGAAATTACATTGAGGTGTGATATTGAGGAGCAACACGGAGGCTCATCATGTAGGAGTGATATTGAGGAGTGACATTGAAGGGCGACATGGAGGCTCAACATGGAGGAATGACATAGAGGAGTGACATGGAGGAGTGACATGGAGGAGTAACATTGAAGGGCGACATGGAGGATCAACATGGAGGAGTGACATAGAGGAGTGACATGGAGGAGCGATGTGGAAAAGCAAGATGGAGTGACATGGAGGAGTGACATAGAGGAGCAACATGGAGTGACATGGAGGAGTGACATGTAGGAGTGACATGGAGGAGTGACATAGAGGAGCAACATGGAGTGACATGGAGGAGTGACATGTAGGAGTGACATGGAGGAGTGACATGGATGAGAGACATAGAGCAGTGACGTGGAAGACATGAAGAAGTGACATGGACAAGTGATATGGAAGAGTAACATTGAGTAGTGATATAGAGGAGTGATGTTGTAGAGCGACATTGAGCAGTGAGAAGGAGGAGTGACATGGAGGAGCGACATGGAGGAGCGATATGGAGGAGCAAAATGGAGGAGTGACATGTAGGAGTGACATAGAGGAGCGACATGGAGGAGCGATATGGAGGAGCAAAATGGAGGAGTGACATGGAGGATCAACATGGAGGAGTGACATGGAGTAGTGATATGGAGTAGTGAGAAGGAGGAGTGACATGGAAGAGTGACATAGAGGAGTGACATTGAGGAGCAAGGAAGAGTGACATGGAGGAGTGACATGGAGGAGTTACATTTAGGAGTGACATGGAGGAGTTTCTTGGAGGAGTGACATGGAGGAGTGACATGGAGGAGTGACATGGAGGATCGACATGGAGGAGTGACATGGAGTAGTGATATGGAGGAGTGAGAAGGAGGAGTGATATGAAGATGTGACATGGAGGAGTGACATAGAGGAGTGACATGGACGAGTGATATTGAGGAGCAAGGAAGAGTGACATGGAGGAGTGACATGGAGGAGCAAGGAAGAGTGACATGGAGGAGTGACATGGAGGAGTTACATTTAGGAGTGACATGGAGGAGCTTCATGGAGGAGTGACATGGAGGAGCTTCATGGAGGAGTGACATGGAGGAGTGACATATAGGAGTGACATGGAGGATCGACATGGAGGAGTGACATGGAGTAGTGATATGGAGGAGTGAGAAGGAGGAGTGATATGAAGATGTGACATGGAGGAGTGACATAGAGGAGTGACATGGACGAGTGATATTGAGGAGCAAGGAAGAGTGACATGGAGGAGTGACATGGAGGAGCTTCATGGAGGAGTTACATGGAGGAGCGACATGGAGGAGCGATATGGAGGAGGAGTGACATGGAGGTGTGACATAGAGGAGTGATGTGGAGGAGCGACATGGAGGATTGACATGGAGGAATGACAAGGAGGAGTGACATAGAGGAGTGACATGGAGGAGTGACATTGAGGAGCAAGGAAGAGTGACAATGAAGAGTGACATGGTAGATCTTCATGGAGGAGTGACATGGAGGATCGACATGGAGGAGTGACATGGAGTAGTGATATGGAGGAGTGAGAAGGAGGAGTGACATGGAAGAGTGACATGGAGGAGTGACATTGAGGAGCAAGGAAGAGTGACATGGAGGAGTGACATTGAGGTGTTACATTTAGGAGTGACATGGAGGATCGACATGGAGGAGTGACATGGACTAGTGATATGGAGGAGTGAGAAGGAGGAGTGACATGGAGGAGTGAAATGGAGGAGTTACATAGAGGAGTGAAATGGAGGAATGACATTGAGGAGCAAGGAAGAGTGACATGGAGGAGTGACATGTAGGAGCTTCATGGAGGAGTGACATGGAGGAGTGACATGGAGGATCGACATGGAGGATAGACATGGAGGAGTGATATGGAGGAGTGACATAGATGAGTGACATGGAGGAGTGACATTGAGGAGCAAGGAAGAGTGACATGGAGGAGTGACATGGAGGATCTTCATGGAGGAGTGACATGGAGGAGTGACAAGTAGTAGCAACATGGAAGACGGACATGGAGGAGTGAATTTAAGGATCGTCATGGAGGAGTGACATGGAGAAGCAACACGGAGGCTCAACATATAGGAGTGATATTGAGGAGTGACATTGAAGGGCGACATGTAGGCTCAACATGGAGGAGTGACATAGAGGAGTATCATTGAAGGGTGACATGGAGGCTCAACATGGGGGAGTGACATAGAGGAGTGATGTGGAGGAGCGACATGGAGGAGTGACATGGAGGAGCGACATGGAGGAGTGACATAGAGGAGTGACATGGAGGAGTGACATTGAGGACCAAGGAAGTGTGACATAGAGGAGTGACATGGAGGAGCTTTATGGAGGAGTGACATGGAGGAGTGACATTTAGGGTTGACATGGAGGATTGACATGGAGGAGTGACATGGAGTAGTGATATGGAGAAGTGAGAAGATGGAGTGACATGGAGGAGTGACATTGAGGAGCAAGGAAGAGTGACGTGGAGGAGTATCATTGAAGGGCGACATGGAGGCTCAACATGGAGGAGTGACATAGAGGAGTGACCTAGAGGAGTTACATGGAGGAGTGACATAGAGGATTGACGTGGAGGAGCGACATGGAGAAATTACATGGAGGTGTGATATTGAGGAGCAACACGGAGGCTCATGATGTAGGAGTGATATTGAGGAGTGACATTGAAGGGCGACATGGAGGCTCAACATGGAGGAATGACATAGAGGAGTGACATGGAGGAGTGATATGGAGGAGTAACATTGAAGGGCGACATGGAGGATCAACATGGAGGAGTGACATAGAGGATCGAAATGGAGGAGTGACATAGAGGAGTGATGTGGAGGAGCGACATGGAGGAGTTACGTGAAGGAGTTTCATTGAAGAGTGAAAAGAAGTAGCGACATGGAAGACGTACATGGAGGAGTGAATTTAAGGATCGTCATGGAGGAGTGACATGGAGAAGCAACACGGAGGCTCAACATATAGGAGTGATATTCAGTAGTGACATTGAAGGGCGACATGGAGGCTCAACATGGAGGAGTGACATAGAGGAGTGACCTAGAGGAGTTACATGGAGGAGTGACATAGAGGATTGACGTGGAGGAGCGACATGGAGAAATTACATGGAGGTGTGATATTGAGGAGCAACACGGAGGCTCATCATGTAGGAGTGATATTGAGGAGTGACATTGAAGGGCGACATGGAGGCTCAACATGGAGGAATGACATAGAGGAGTGACATGGAGGAGTGATATGGAGGAGTAACATTGAAGGGCGACATGGAGGATCAACATGGAGGAGTGACATAGAGGATCGAAATGGAGGAGTGACATAGAGGAGTGATGTGGAGGAGCGACATGGAGGAGTTACGTGAAGGAGTTTCATTGAAGAGTGAAAAGAAGTAGCGACATGGAAGACGTACATGGAGGAGTGAATTTAAGGATCGTCATGGAGGAGTGACATGGAGAAGCAACACGGAGGCTCAACATATAGGAGTGATATTCAGTAGTGACATTGAAGGGCGACATGGAGGCTCAACATGGAGGAGTGACATAGAGGAGTGACCTAGAGGAGTTACATGGAGGAGTGACATAGAGGATTGACGTGGAGGAGCGACATGGAGAAATTACATGGAGGTGTGATATTGAGGAGCAACACGGAGGCTCATCATGTAGGAGTGATATTGAGGAGTGACATTGAAGGGCGACATGGAGGCTCAACATGGAGGAATGACATAGAGGAGTGACATGGAGGAGTGACATGGAGGATCGACATGGAGGATAGACATGGAGGAGTGATATGGAGGAGTGACATAGATGAGTGACATGGAGGAGTGACATTGAGGAGCAAGGAAGAGTGACATGGAGGAGTGACATGGAGGATCTTCATGGAGGAGTGACATGGAGGAGTGACAAGTAGTAGCAACATGGAAGACGGACATGGAGGAGTGAATTTAAGGATCGTCATGGAGGAGTGACATGGAGAAGCAACACGGAGGCTCAACATATAGGAGTGATATTGAGGAGTGACATTGAAGGGCGACATGTAGGCTCAACATGGAGGAGTGACATAGAGGAGTATCATTGAAGGGTGACATGGAGGCTCAACATGGGGGAGTGACATAGAGGAGTGATGTGGAGGAGCGACATGGAGGAGTGACATGGAGGAGCGACATGGAGGAGTGACATAGAGGAGTTACATGGAGGAGTGACATTGAGGACCAAGGAAGTGTGACATAGAGGAGTGACATGGAGGAGCTTTATGGAGGAGTGACATGGAGGAGTGACATTTAGGGTTGACATGGAGGATTGACATGGAGGAGTGACATGGAGTAGTGATATGGAGAAGTGAGAAGATGGAGTGACATGGAGGAGTGACATTGAGGAGCAAGGAAGAGTGACGTGGAGGAGTATCATTGAAGGGCGACATTGAGGCTCAACATGGAGGAGTGACATAGAGGAGTGATGTGGAGGAGCGACATGGAGGAGTGACATGGAGTAGCGACATGGAGGGGTGACATAGTGGAGTGACATGGAGGAGTGACATTGAGGAGCAAGGAAGAGTGACATGGAGGATTGACATGGAGTAGTGACATGTTGGAGTCATATGTAGGAGTGACATGGAGGATTGACATGGAGGAGTGACATGGAGGATCGAAATGGAGGAGTGACATAGAGGAGTGATGTGAAGGAGTGACATGGAGGAGTGACGTGAAGGAGTTTCATTGAAGAGTGAAAAGAAGTAGCGACATGGAAGACGGACATGGAGGAGTGAATTTAAGGATCTTCATGGAGGAGTGACATGGAGAAGCAACACGGAGGCTCAACATATAGGAGTGATATTGAGGAGTGACATTGAAGGGCGACATGGAGGCTCAACATGGAGGAGTGACATAGAGGAGTGACCTAGAGGAGTTACATGGAGGAGTGACATAGAGGATTGACGTGGAGGAGCGACATGGAGAAATTACATGGAGGTGTGATATTGAGGAGCAACACGGAGGCTCATGATGTAGGAGTGATATTGAGGAGTGACATTGAAGGGCGACATGGAGGCTCAACATGGAGGAATGACATAGAGGAGTGACATGGAGGAGTGACATGGAGGAGTAACATTGAAGGGCGACATGGAGGATCAACATGGAGGAGTGACATAGAGGAGTGACATGGAGGAGCGACGTGGAAAAGCAAGATGGAGTGACATGGAGGAGTGACATAGAGGAGCAACATGGAGTGACATGGAGGAGTGACATGTAGGAGTGACATGGAGGAGTGACATGGATGAGAGACATAGAGGAGTGACATGGAAGACATGAAGAAGTGACATTGAGGAGTGATATAGAGGAGTGATGTTGTAGAGAGATATTGAGCAGTGAGAAGGAGGAGTGACATGGAGGAGCGACATGGAGGAGCGATATGGAGGAGCTTCATGGAGGAGTGACATCGAGGAGTGACTTGTAGGAGTGACATAGAGGATCGACATGGAGGAGTTACATGGAGGAATGACATGGAGGAGTGACATGGAGGATCGAAATGGAGGAGTGACATAGAGGAGTGATGTGGAGGAGCGACATGGAGGAGTGACGTGAAGGAGTTTCATTGAAGAGTGAAAAGAAGTAGCGACATGGAAGACGGACATGGAGGAGTGAATTTAAGGATCGTCATGGAGGAGTGACATGGAGAAGCAACACGGAGGCTCAACATATAGGAGTGATATTCAGTAGTGACATTGAAGGGCGACATGGAGGCTCAACATGGAGGAGTGACATAGAGGAGTGACCTAGAGGAGTTACATGGAGGAGTGACATAGAGGATTGACGTGGAGGAGCGACATGGAGAAATTACATTGAGGTGTGATATTGAGGAGCAACACGGAGGCTCATCATGTAGGAGTGATATTGAGGAGTGACATTGAAGGGCGACATGGAGGCTCAACATGGAGGAATGACATAGAGGAGTGACATGGAGGAGTGACATGGAGGAGTAACATTGAAGGGCGACATGGAGGATCAACATGGAGGAGTGACATAGAGGAGTGACATGGAGGAGCGATGTGGAAAAGCAAGATGGAGTGACATGGAGGAGTGACATAGAGGAGCAACATGGAGTGACATGGAGGAGTGACATGTAGGAGTGACATGGAGGAGTGACATGGATGAGAGACATAGAGCAGTGACGTGGAAGACATGAAGAAGTGACATGGACAAGTGATATGGAAGAGTAACATTGAGTAGTGATATAGAGGAGTGATGTTGTAGAGCGACATTGAGCAGTGAGAAGGAGGAGTGACATGGAGGAGCGACATGGAGGAGCGATATGGAGGAGCAAAATGGAGGAGTGACATGTAGGAGTGACATAGAGGAGCGACATGGAGGAGCGATATGGAGGAGCAAAATGGAGGAGTGACATGGAGGAGTGACATGGAGGAGTGACATAGAGTAGTGATGTGGAGGAGCGACATGGAAGACTGACATTGAGGAGCAAGGAAGAGTAACATAGAGCAGTGACATGGAGGAACTTCATGGAGGAGTGACATGGAGGAGTTCCATGTAGGAGTGACATGGTGGATCGACATTAAGGAGTGACATGGAGTAGTGACATGGAGGAGTGTGAAGGAGGAGTGACATGGAGGAGTGACATGGAGGAGTGACATGGAGGAGCTTCATGGAGGAGTGACATCGAGGAGTGACTTGTAGGAGTGACATAGAGGATCGACATGGAGGAGTGACATGGAGGAGTGACATGAAGGAGTGACAAGGAGTAGCGACATGGAAGACGGACATGGAGGAGTGTATTTAAGGATCGTCATGGAGGAATGACATGGAGAAGCAACACGGAGGCTCAACATATAGGAGTTATATTGAGGAGTGACATTGAAGGGCGACATGGAGGCTCAACATGGAGGAGTGACATAGAGGAGTGACATGGAGGAGTGACATGTTGGAGTGATATGTAGGAGTGACATGGAGGTTTGACATGGAGGAGTTACATGGAGGATCGACATGGAGGAGTGACATAGAGGAATGACATGGAGGAGTATCATTGAAGGGCGACATGGAGGCTCAACATGGAGGAGTGACATAGAGGAGTGATGTGGAGGAGCGACATGCAGGAGTAACATAGAGGAGTGACATGGAGGAGTGACATTGAGGAGCAAGGAAGAGTGACATGGAGGAGTGACATGGAGGAGTGACATGTTGGAGTGATATGTAGGAGTGAAATGGAGGATTGACATGGAGGAGTTACATGGAGTATCGACATGGAAGAGTGACATTGAGGAGCAACATGTAGGCTCAACATGTAGGAGTATTATTGAGGAGTGACATGAAGGGATGACATAGATGATCTACATGGGGGAGTGACATGGTGGAGTGAAATGTAGGAATGACATAGAGGAGTGACATGAAGGATCGACATAGAGGAGTGACCTGGAGGAGTGACATTGAGGAGCAAGGAAGAGTGACATGGAGGAGTGACATGGAGGAACTTCATGGAGGAATGACATGGAGGAGTGCCATGTCGGAATGACATGGAGGAGTGACATGGAGGATCGACATATAGTATTCACCTGGAGGAGTGACATGGAGGAGTGACATAGAAGAGTGACGTGGAGGAGCGACATGGAGAAATGACATGGAGAAGTGATATTGAGGAGCAACACGGATGCTCAACATATAGGTGTGATATTGAGGAGTGACATTGAAGGGCGACATGGAGGCTCAACATGGAGAAGTGACATAGGGGAGTGACATGGAGGAGTGACATGGAGTAGTGACATAGAGGAGCGACATGGAGGAGTGACATGGAGGAGTGACATGTAGGAGTGACATGGAGGAGCGACATGGATGAGAAACATGGAGGAGTGACATTGAAGACATGAAGAAGTGACATGGAGGATTGATATGGAGGAGTAACATTGAGGAGTGATATAGAGGAGTGATGTGGATTAGCGACATGGAGGAGTGACATGGAGGAGTGACATGGAGGAGTGACAAGGAGGAGTGACATAGAGGAGTGACATAGAGGAGTGACATTTAGGGTTGACATGGAGGATCGACATGGACGAGTGACATGGAGTAGTGACATAGAGGAGCTTCATGGAGGAGTGAAATGGAGGAGCGACATGGAGGAGCTATATGGAGGAGTGAAATGGAGGAGTGACATGGAGGAGTGACATGGAGGAGCGAAATGGAGGAGTGACATGGAGGAGTGACATGTAGGAGCGACATGGAGGAGCGACATAGAGGAGTGATGTGTAGGAGCGACATGGAGGAGTGACATGGAGGAGCGACATGGAGGAGTGACATAGAAGAGTGACATGGAGGAGTGATATTGAGGAGCAAGGAAGAGTGACATGGAAGAGTCACATGTAGGAGTGACATGGAGGATCGACATGGAGGAGTAACATGGAGGAGTTAAATGGAGGATTGAGAAGGAGGAGTGACATGGAGGAGTGACATAGAGGAGTGAAATGGAGGAGTGACATTGAGGAGCAAGGAAGAGTGACATGGAGATGTGAAATGGAGAAGCTTCATGGAGGAGTGACATGGAGGAGTGACATGTAGGAGTGACATGGATGATCGACATGGAGGAGTGACATTAATGAGTGACATGGAGGAGTGACATAGAGGAGTGACATGGAGGATAGAAAGGGAAGAGTGACATGGAGATGCGACATTGAAGAGTGACATGGAGGTTTCACATGGAGGAATGACATGGGGGAGCAACATGGAGGAGTTACATGAAGGAGTGACATGGAGGAGCGACATTGAGCAGCAACATGGATTAGTGACATGGTGGATCGACATGGAGGAGTGACATTGCGGAGCGATATGTAGGAGTGACATGGAGGAGTGACATTGAGGAGCAAGGAAGAGTGACAAAGAGGAGTGACATAGTGGAGCGATATGGAGGATCGACATGGGGGAGTGAAATGTTTTAGTGAAATGGAAAATTGACATGGATGAGTGAAATGGAGGAGTGACATGGAGGAACTTCATGGAGGAGTGACATGGAGGAGTGACAAGTAGGAGTGACATGGAGGAGCTTCATGGAGGAGTGAAATGGAGGAGTGACATGGAGGAGTGACATGGAGGAGCGAAATGGAGGAGTGACATGGAGGAGTGACATGTAGGAGCGACATGGAGGAGCGACATAGAGGAGTGATGTGTAGGAGCGACATGGAGGAGTGACATGGAGGAGCGACATGGAGGAGTGACATAGAAGAGTGACATGGAGGAGTGATATTGAGGAGCAAGGAAGAGTGACATGGAGGAGTCACATGTAGGAGTGACATGGAGGATCGACATGGAGGAGTAACATGGAGGAGTTAAATGGAGGAGTGAGAAGGAGGAGTGACATGGAGGAGTGACATAGAGGAATGAAATGGAGGAGTGACATTGAGGAGTAAGGAAGAGTGACATGGAGATGTGACATGGAGGAGCTTCATGGAGGAGTGACATGGAGGAGTGACATGTAGGAGTGACATGGAGGATCGACATGGAGGAGTGACATTAAGGAGTGACATGGAGGAGTGACATAGAGGAGTGACATGGAGGATAGAAAGGGAAGAGTGACATTGAGAAGCGACATTGAAGAGTGACATGGAGGTTTCACATGGATGAATGACATGGGGGAGCAACATGAAGGAGTTACATGAAGGAGTGACATGGAGGAGCGACATTGATGAGCAACATGGATTAGTGACATGGTGGATCGACATGGAGGAGTGACATTGCGGAGCGACATGTAGGAGTGACATGGAGGAGTGACATTGAGGAGCAAGGAAGAGTGACAAAGAGGAGTGACATAGTGGAGCGATATGGAGGATCGACATGGGGGAGTGAAATGTTTTAGTGAAATGGAAAATTGACATGGATGAGTGAAATGGAGGAGTGACATGGAGGAACTTCATGGAGGAGTGACATGGACGAGTGACAAGTAGGAGTGACATGGAAGATCGACATGGAGGAGTGACATGGAGGAGTGACATGTTGGAGTGATATGTAGGAGTGACATGGAGGATTGACATGGAGGAGTTACATGGAGGATCGACATGGAGGAGTGACATAGAGGAATGACATGGAGGAGTATCATTGAAGGGCGACATGGAGGCTCAACATGGAGGAGTGACATAGAGGAGTGATGTGGAGGAGCGACATGCAGGAGTGACATAGAGGAGTGACATGGAGGAGTGACATTGAGGAGCAAGGAAGAGTGACATGGAGGAGTGACATGGAGGAGTGACATGTTGGAGTGATATGTAGGAGTGAAATGGAGGATTGACATGGAGGAGTTACATGGAGTATCGACATGGAAGAGTGACATTGAGGAGCAACATGTAGGCTCAACATGTAGGAGTACTATTGAGGAGTGACATGAAGGGATGACATAGATGATCTACATGGGGGAGTGACATGGAGGAGTGACATGGATGAGAGACATAGAGCAGTGACGTGGAAGACATGAAGAAGTGACATGGACAAGTGATATGGAAGAGTAACATTGAGTAGTGATATAGAGGAGTGATGTTGTAGAGCGACATTGAGCAGTGAGAAGGAGGAGTGACATGGAGGAGCGACATGGAGGAGCGATATGGAGGAGCAAAATGGAGGAGTGACATGTAGGAGTGACATAGAGGAGCGACATGGAGGAGCGATATGGAGGAGCAAAATGGAGGAGTGACATGGAGGAGTGACATGGAGGAGTGACATAGAGTAGTGATGTGGAGGAGCGACATGGAAGACTGACATTGAGGAGCAAGGAAGAGTAACATAGAGCAGTGACATGGAGGAACTTCATGGAGGAGTGACATGGAGGAGTTCCATGTAGGAGTGACATGGTGGATCGACATTAAGGAGTGACATGGAGTAGTGACATGGAGGAGTGTGAAGGAGGAGTGACATGGAGGAGTGACATGGAGGAGTGACATGGAGGAGCTTCATGGAGGAGTGACATCGAGGAGTGACTTGTAGGAGTGACATAGAGGATCGACATGGAGGAGTGACATGGAGGAGTGACATGAAGGAGTGACAAGGAGTAGCGACATGGAAGACGGACATGGAGGAGTGTATTTAAGGATCGTCATGGAGGAATGACATGGAGAAGCAACACGGAGGCTCAACATATAGGAGTTATATTGAGGAGTGACATTGAAGGGCGACATGGAGGCTCAACATGGAGGAGTGACATAGAGGAGTGACATGGAGGAGTGACATGTTGGAGTGATATGTAGGAGTGACATGGAGGTTTGACATGGAGGAGTTACATGGAGGATCGACATGGAGGAGTGACATAGAGGAATGACATGGAGGAGTATCATTGAAGGGCGACATGGAGGCTCAACATGGAGGAGTGACATAGAGGAGTGATGTGGAGGAGCGACATGCAGGAGTAACATAGAGGAGTGACATGGAGGAGTGACATTGAGGAGCAAGGAAGAGTGACATGGAGGAGTGACATGGAGGAGTGACATGTTGGAGTGATATGTAGGAGTGAAATGGAGGATTGACATGGAGGAGTTACATGGAGTATCGACATGGAAGAGTGACATTGAGGAGCAACATGTAGGCTCAACATGTAGGAGTATTATTGAGGAGTGACATGAAGGGATGACATAGATGATCTACATGGGGGAGTGACATGGTGGAGTGAAATGTAGGAATGACATAGAGGAGTGACATGAAGGATCGACATAGAGGAGTGACCTGGAGGAGTGACATTGAGGAGCAAGGAAGAGTGACATGGAGGAGTGACATGGAGGAACTTCATGGAGGAATGACATGGAGGAGTGCCATGTCGGAATGACATGGAGGAGTGACATGGAGGATCGACATATAGTATTCACCTGGAGGAGTGACATGGAGGAGTGACATAGAAGAGTGACGTGGAGGAGCGACATGGAGAAATGACATGGAGAAGTGATATTGAGGAGCAACACGGATGCTCAACATATAGGTGTGATATTGAGGAGTGACATTGAAGGGCGACATGGAGGCTCAACATGGAGAAGTGACATAGGGGAGTGACATGGAGGAGTGACATGGAGTAGTGACATAGAGGAGCGACATGGAGGAGTGACATGGAGGAGTGACATGTAGGAGTGACATGGAGGAGCGACATGGATGAGAAACATGGAGGAGTGACATTGAAGACATGAAGAAGTGACATGGAGGATTGATATGGAGGAGTAACATTGAGGAGTGATATAGAGGAGTGATGTGGATTAGCGACATGGAGGAGTGACATGGAGGAGTGACATGGAGGAGTGACAAGGAGGAGTGACATAGAGGAGTGACATAGAGGAGTGACATTTAGGGTTGACATGGAGGATCGACATGGACGAGTGACATGGAGTAGTGACATAGAGGAGCTTCATGGAGGAGTGAAATGGAGGAGCGACATGGAGGAGCTATATGGAGGAGTGAAATGGAGGAGTGACATGGAGGAGTGACATGGAGGAGCGAAATGGAGGAGTGACATGGAGGAGTGACATGTAGGAGCGACATGGAGGAGCGACATAGAGGAGTGATGTGTAGGAGCGACATGGAGGAGTGACATGGAGGAGCGACATGGAGGAGTGACATAGAAGAGTGACATGGAGGAGTGATATTGAGGAGCAAGGAAGAGTGACATGGAAGAGTCACATGTAGGAGTGACATGGAGGATCGACATGGAGGAGTAACATGGAGGAGTTAAATGGAGGATTGAGAAGGAGGAGTGACATGGAGGAGTGACATAGAGGAGTGAAATGGAGGAGTGACATTGAGGAGCAAGGAAGAGTGACATGGAGATGTGAAATGGAGAAGCTTCATGGAGGAGTGACATGGAGGAGTGACATGTAGGAGTGACATGGATGATCGACATGGAGGAGTGACATTAATGAGTGACATGGAGGAGTGACATAGAGGAGTGACATGGAGGATAGAAAGGGAAGAGTGACATGGAGATGCGACATTGAAGAGTGACATGGAGGTTTCACATGGAGGAATGACATGGGGGAGCAACATGGAGGAGTTACATGAAGGAGTGACATGGAGGAGCGACATTGAGCAGCAACATGGATTAGTGACATGGTGGATCGACATGGAGGAGTGACATTGCGGAGCGATATGTAGGAGTGACATGGAGGAGTGACATTGAGGAGCAAGGAAGAGTGACAAAGAGGAGTGACATAGTGGAGCGATATGGAGGATCGACATGGGGGAGTGAAATGTTTTAGTGAAATGGAAAATTGACATGGATGAGTGAAATGGAGGAGTGACATGGAGGAACTTCATGGAGGAGTGACATGGAGGAGTGACAAGTAGGAGTGACATGGAGGAGCTTCATGGAGGAGTGAAATGGAGGAGTGACATGGAGGAGTGACATGGAGGAGCGAAATGGAGGAGTGACATGGAGGAGTGACATGTAGGAGCGACATGGAGGAGCGACATAGAGGAGTGATGTGTAGGAGCGACATGGAGGAGTGACATGGAGGAGCGACATGGAGGAGTGACATAGAAGAGTGACATGGAGGAGTGATATTGAGGAGCAAGGAAGAGTGACATGGAGGAGTCACATGTAGGAGTGACATGGAGGATCGACATGGAGGAGTAACATGGAGGAGTTAAATGGAGGAGTGAGAAGGAGGAGTGACATGGAGGAGTGACATAGAGGAATGAAATGGAGGAGTGACATTGAGGAGTAAGGAAGAGTGACATGGAGATGTGACATGGAGGAGCTTCATGGAGGAGTGACATGGAGGAGTGACATGTAGGAGTGACATGGAGGATCGACATGGAGGAGTGACATTAAGGAGTGACATGGAGGAGTGACATAGAGGAGTGACATGGAGGATAGAAAGGGAAGAGTGACATTGAGAAGCGACATTGAAGAGTGACATGGAGGTTTCACATGGATGAATGACATGGGGGAGCAACATGAAGGAGTTACATGAAGGAGTGACATGGAGGAGCGACATTGATGAGCAACATGGATTAGTGACATGGTGGATCGACATGGAGGAGTGACATTGCGGAGCGACATGTAGGAGTGACATGGAGGAGTGACATTGAGGAGCAAGGAAGAGTGACAAAGAGGAGTGACATAGTGGAGCGATATGGAGGATCGACATGGGGGAGTGAAATGTTTTAGTGAAATGGAAAATTGACATGGATGAGTGAAATGGAGGAGTGACATGGAGGAACTTCATGGAGGAGTGACATGGACGAGTGACAAGTAGGAGTGACATGGAAGATCGACATGGAGGAGTGACATGGAGGAGTGACATGTTGGAGTGATATGTAGGAGTGACATGGAGGATTGACATGGAGGAGTTACATGGAGGATCGACATGGAGGAGTGACATAGAGGAATGACATGGAGGAGTATCATTGAAGGGCGACATGGAGGCTCAACATGGAGGAGTGACATAGAGGAGTGATGTGGAGGAGCGACATGCAGGAGTGACATAGAGGAGTGACATGGAGGAGTGACATTGAGGAGCAAGGAAGAGTGACATGGAGGAGTGACATGGAGGAGTGACATGTTGGAGTGATATGTAGGAGTGAAATGGAGGATTGACATGGAGGAGTTACATGGAGTATCGACATGGAAGAGTGACATTGAGGAGCAACATGTAGGCTCAACATGTAGGAGTACTATTGAGGAGTGACATGAAGGGATGACATAGATGATCTACATGGGGGAGTGACATGGTGGAGTGAAATGTAGGAATGACATAGAGGAGTGACATGGAGGATCGACATAGAGGAGTGACCTGGAGGAGTGATATTGAGGAGCAAGGAAGAGTGACATGGAGGAGTGACATGGAGGAACTTCATGGAGGAATGACATGGAGGAGTGCCATGTAGGAATGACATGGAGGAGAGACATGGAGGATCGACATCTAGTATTCACCTGGAGGAGTGACATGGAGGAGTGACATAGAAGAGTGACGTGGAGGAGCGACATGGAGAAATGACATGGAGAAGTGATATTGAGGAGCAACACGGATGCTCAACATATAGGTGTGATATTGAGGAGTGACATTGAAGGGCGACATGGAGGCTCAACATGGAGAAGTGACATAGGGGAGTGACATGGAGGAGTGACATGGAGTAGTGACATAGAGGAGCGACATGGAGGAGTGACATTGAGGAGCAAGGAAGAGTGACATGGAGGAGTGACATGGAGGAGCTTCATGGAGGAATGACATGGAGGAGTGCCATGTAGGAATGACATGGAGGAGTGACATGGAGGATCGACATCTAGTATTCACCTGGAGGAGTGACATGGAGGAGTGACATAGAAGAGTGACGTGGAGGAGCGACATGGAGAAATGACATGGAGAAGTGATATTGAGCAGCAACACGGATGCTCAACATATAGGAGTGATATTGAGGAGTGACATTGAAGGGCGACATGGAGGCTCAACATGGAGAAGTGACATAGGGGAGTGACATGGAGGAGTGACATGGAGTAGTGACATAGAGGAGCGACATGGAGGAGTGACATGGAGGAGTGACATGTAGGAGTGACATGGAGGAGCGACATGGATGAGAAACATGGAGGAGTGACATTGAAGACATGAAGAAGTGACATGGAGGATTGATATGGAGGAGTAACATTGAGGAGTGATATAGAGGAGTGATGTGGATTAGCGACATGGAGGAGTGACATGGAGGAGTGACATGGAGGAGTGACAAGGAGGAGTGACATAGAGGAGTGACATAGAGGAGTGACATTTAGGGTTGACATGGAGGATCGACATGGACGAGTGACATGGAGTAGTGACATAGAGGAGCTTCATGGAGGAGTGAAATGGAGGAGCGACATGGAGGAGTGACATGGAGGAGTGACATGTAGGAGCGACATGGAGGAGCGACATAGAGGAGTGATGTGTAGGAGCGACATGGAGGAGTGACATGGAGGAGCGACATGGAGGAGTGACATAGAAGAGTGACATGGAGGAGTGATATTGAGGAGCAAGGAAGAGTGACATGGAAGAGTCACATGTAGGAGTGACATGGAGGATCGACATGGAGGAGCAACATGGAGGAGTTAAATGGAGGATTGAGAAGGAGGAGTGACATGGAGGAGTGACATAGAGGAGTGAAATGGAGGAGTGACATTGAGGAGCAAGGAAGAGTGACATGGAGATGTGAAATGGAGAAGCTTCATGGAGGAGTGACATGGAGGAGTGACATGTAGGAGTGACATGGATGATCGACATGGAGGAGTGACATTAAGGAGTGACATGGAGGAGTGACATGGAGGAGTGACATGGAGGAGTGACATGGAGGATAGAAAGGGAAGAGTGACATGGAGATGCGACATTGAAGAGTGACATGGAGGTTTCACATGGAGGAATGACATGGGGGAGCAACATGGAGGAGTTACATGAAGGAGTGACATGGAGGAGCGACATTGAGGAGCAACATGGATTAGTGACATGGTGGATCAACATGGAGGAGTGACATTGCGGAGCGATATGTAGGAGTGACATGGAGGAGTGACATTGAGGAGCAAGGAAGAGTGACAAAGAGGAGTGACATAGTGGAGCGATATGGAGGATCGACATGGGGGAGTCAAATGTTTTAGTGAAATGGAAAATTGACATGGATGAGTGAAATGGAGGAGTGACATGGAGGAACTTCATGGAGGAGTGACATGGAGGAGTGACAAGTAGGAGTGACATGGAGGAGCTTCATGTAGGAGTGAAATGGAGGAGCGACATGGAGGAGCTATATGGAGGAGTGAAATGGAGGAGTGACATGGAGGAGTGACATGGAGGAGCGAAATGGAGGAGTGACATGGAGGAGTGACATGTAGGAGCGACATGGAGGAGCGACATAGAGGAGTGATGTGTAGGAGCGACATGGAGGAGTGACATGGAGGAGCGACATGGAGGAGTGACATAGAAGAGTGACATGGAGGAGTGATATTGAGGAGCAAGGAAGAGTGACATGGAGGAGTCACATGTAGGAGTGACATGGAGGATCGACATGGAGGAGTAACATGGAGGAGTTAAATGGAGGAGTGAGAAGGAGGAGTGACATGGAGGAGTGACATAGAGGAATGAAATGGAGGAGTGACATTGAGGAGTAAGGAAGAGTGACATGGAGATGTGACATGGAGGAGCTTCATGGAGGAGTGACATGGAGGAGTGACATGTAGGAGTGACATGGAGGATCGACATGGAGGAGTGACATTAAGGAGTGACATGGAGGAGTGACATGGAGGAGTGACATTGAGGAGCAACATGGATTAGTGACATGGTGGATCGACATGGAGGAGTGACATTGCGGAGCGACATGTAGGAGTGACATGGAGGAGTGACATTGAGGAGCAAGGAAGAGTGACAAAGAGGAGTGACATAGTGGAGCGATATGGAGGATCGACATGGGGGAGTGAAATGTTTTAGTGAAATGGAAAATTGACATGGATGAGTGAAATGGAGGAGTGACATGGAGGAACTTCATGGAGGAGTGACATGGACGAGTGACAAGTAGGAGTGACATGGAAGATCGACATGGAGGAGTGACATGGAGGAGTGACATGTTGGAGTGATATGTAGGAGTGACATGGAGGATTGACATGGAGGAGTTACATGGAGGATCGACATGGAGGAGTGACATAGAGGAATGACATGGAGGAGTATCATTGAAGGGCGACATGGAGGCTCAACATGGAGGAGTGACATAGAGGAGTGATGTGGAGGAGCGACATGCAGGAGTGACATAGAGGAGTGACATGGAGGAGTGACATTGAGGAGCAAGGAAGAGTGACATGGAGGAGTGACATGGAGGAGTGACATGTTGGAGTGATATGTAGGAGTGAAATGGAGGATTGACATGGAGGAGTTACATGGAGTATCGACATGGAAGAGTGACATTGAGGAGCAACATGTAGGCTCAACATGTAGGAGTATTATTGAGGAGTGACATGAAGGGATGACATAGATGATCTACATGGGGGAGTGACATGGTGGAGTGAAATGTAGGAATGACATAGAGGAGTGACATGGAGGATCGACATAGAGGAGTGACCTGGAGGAGTGATATTGAGGAGCAAGGAAGAGTGACATGGAGGAGTGACATGGAGGAACTTCATGGAGGAATGACATGGAGGAGTGCCATGTAGGAATGACATGGAGGAGTGACATGGAGGATCGACATCTAGTATTCACCTGGAGGAGTGACATGGAGGAGTGACATAGAAGAGTGACGTGGAGGAGCGACATGGAGAAATGACATGGAGAAGTGATATTGAGGAGCAACACGGATGCTCAACATATAGGTGTGATATTGAGGAGTGACATTGAAGGGCGACATGGAGGCTCAACATGGAGAAGTGACATAGGGGAGTGACATGGAGGAGTGACATGGAGTAGTGACATAGAGGAGCGACATGGAGGAGTGACATTGAGGAGCAAGGAAGAGTGACATGGAGGAGTGACATGGAGGAGCTTCATGGAGGAATGACATGGAGGAGTGCCATGTAGGAATGACATGGAGGAGTGACATGGAGGATCGACATCTAGTATTCACCTGGAGGAGTGACATGGAGGAGTGACATAGAAGAGTGACGTGGAGGAGCGACATGGAGAAATGACATGGAGAAGTGATATTGAGCAGCAACACGGATGCTCAACATATAGGAGTGATATTGAGGAGTGACATTGAAGGGCGACATGGAGGCTCAACATGGAGAAGTGACATAGGGGAGTGACATGGAGGAGTGACATGGAGTAGTGACATAGAGGAGCGACATGGAGGAGTGACATGGAGGAGTGACATGTAGGAGTGACATGGAGGAGTGACATGGATGAGAAACATGGAGGAGTGACATTGAAGACATGAAGAAGTGACATGGAGGATTGATATTGAGGAGTAACATTGAGGAGTGATATAGAGGAGTGATGTGGATTAGCGACATGGAGGAGTGACATGGAGGAGTGACATGGAGGAGTGACAAGGAGGAGTGACATAGAGGAGTGACATAGAGGAGTGACATTTAGGGTTGACATGGAGGATCGACATGGACGAGTGACATGGAGTAGTGACATAGAGGAGCTTCATGGAGGAGTGAAATGGAGGAGCGACATGGAGGAGTGACATGGAGGAGTGACATGTAGGAGCGACATGGAGGAGCGACATAGAGGAGTGATGTGTAGGAGCGACATGGAGGAGTGACATGGAGGAGCGACATGGAGGAGTGACATAGAAGAGTGACATGGAGGAGTGATATTGAGGAGCAAGGAAGAGTGACATGGAAGAGTCACATGTAGGAGTGACATGGAGGATCGACATGGAGGAGCAACATGGAGGAGTTAAATGGAGGATTGAGAAGGAGGAGTGACATGGAGGAGTGACATAGAGGAGTGAAATGGAGGAGTGACATTGAGGAGCAAGGAAGAGTGACATGGAGATGTGAAATGGAGAAGCTTCATGGAGGAGTGACATGGAGGAGTGACATGTAGGAGTGACATGGATGATCGACATGGAGGAGTGACATTAAGGAGTGACATGGAGGAGTGACATGGAGGAGTGACATGGAGGATAGAAAGGGAAGAGTGACATGGAGATGCGACATTGAAGAGTGACATGGAGGTTTCACATGGAGGAATGACATGGGGGAGCAACATGGAGGAGTTACATGAAGGAGTGACATGGAGGAGCGACATTGAGGAGCAACATGGATTAGTGACATGGTGGATCAACATGGAGGAGTGACATTGCGGAGCGATATGTAGGAGTGACATGGAGGAGTGACATTGAGGAGCAAGGAAGAGTGACAAAGAGGAGTGACATAGTGGAGCGATATGGAGGATCGACATGGGGGAGTCAAATGTTTTAGTGAAATGGAAAATTGACATGGATGAGTGAAATGGAGGAGTGACATGGAGGAACTTCATGGAGGAGTGACATGGAGGAGTGACAAGTAGGAGTGACATGGAGGAGCTTCATGTAGGAGTGAAATGGAGGAGCGACATGGAGGAGCTATATGGAGGAGTGAAATGGAGGAGTGACATGGAGGAGTGACATGGAGGAGCGAAATGGAGGAGTGACATGGAGGAGTGACATGTAGGAGCGACATGGAGGAGCGACATAGAGGAGTGATGTGTAGGAGCGACATGGAGGAGTGACATGGAGGATAGAAAGGGAAGAGTGACATGGAGAAGCGACATTGAAGAGTGACATGGAGGTTTCACATGGAGGAATGACATGGGGGAGCAACATGAAGGAGTTACATGAAGGAGTGACATGGAGGAGCGACATTGATGAGCAACATGGATTAGTGACATGGTGGATCGACATGGAGGAGTGACATTGCGGAGCGACATGTAGGAGTGACATGGAGGAGTGACATTGAGGAGCAAGGAAGAGTGACAAAGAGGAGTGACATAGTGGAGCGATATGGAGGATCGACATGGGGGAGTGAAATGTTTTAGTGAAATGGAAAATTGACATGGATGAGTGAAATGGAGGAGTGACATGGAGGAACTTCATGGAGGAGTGACATGGAGGAGTGACAAGTAGGAGTGACATGGAAGATCGACATGGAGGAGTGACATGGAGGAGTGATGTGGAGGAGCGACATGGAGGATTGAAATGGAAGAGGGACATAGAGGAGCGATATGGAGGACCGATATGTAGAAGCGAAATGGAGGAGCGACATGGAGGAGTGACATGGAGGAATGACATGGAGGATTGAAATGGTGGAGTGACATGGAGGAGTGAGAAGAAGGAGTGACATGGAGGAGTGAGAAGAAGGAGTGACATGGAGGAGTGACATTGAAGAGTGACATGTAGGATTGACATGGACGAATGACATGGGGGAGCGAAATGGAGGAGTGACATGGAGGAGTGACATGTAGGAGCGACATGGAGGAGTGACATAGAGGAGTGATGTGTAGGAGCGACATGGAGGAGTGACATGGAGGAGCAACATGGAGGAGTGACATAGAAGAGTGACATGGAGGAGTCATATTGAGGAGCAAGGAAGAGTGACATGGAGGAGTCACATGTAGGAGTGATGTGTAGGAGCGACATGGAGGAGTGACATGGAGGAGCAACATGGAGGAGTGACATAGAAGAGTGAAATGGAGGAGTGACATAGAGGAGTGAAATGGAGGAATGACATTGAGGAGAATGGAAGAGTGACATGGAGATGTGACATGGAGGAGCTTCATGGAGGAGTGACATGGAGGAGTGACATGTAGGAGTGACATGGAGGATCGACATGGAGGAGTGACATTAAGGAGTGACATGGAGGAGTGACATAGAGGAGTGACATGGAGGATAGAAAGGTAAGAGTGACATGGAGAAGCGACATTGAATAGTGACATGGAGGTTTCACATGGAGGAATGACATGGGGGAGCAACATGGAGGAGTTACATGAAGGAGTGACATGGAGGAGCGACATTGAGGAGCAACATGGATTAGTGACATGGTGGATCGACATGGAGGAGTGACATTGCGGAGCGACATGTAGGAGTGACATGGAGGAGTGACATTGAGGAGTGACATGGAGGAGCGAAATGGAGGAGTGACATGGAGGAGTGACATGTAGGAGCGACATGGAGGAGCGACATAGAGGAGTGATGTGTAGGAGCGACATGGAGGAGTGACATGGAGGAGCGACATGGAGGAGTGACATAGAAGAGTGACATGGAGGAGTGATATTGAGGAGCAAGGAAGAGTGACATGGAGGAGTCACATGTAGGAGTGACATGGAGGATCGACATGGAGGAGTAACATGGAGGAGTTAAATGGAGGATTGAGAAGGAGGAGTGACATGGAGGAGTGACATAGAGGAGTGAAATGGAGGAGTGACATTGAGGAGCAAGGAAGAGTGACATGGAGATGTGACATGGAGGAGCTTCATGGAGGAGTGACATGGAGGAGTGACATGTAGGAGTGACATGGATGATCGACATGGAGGAGTGACATTAAGGAGTGACATGGAGGAGTGACATAGAGGAGTGACATGGAGGATAGAAAAGGAAGAGTGACATGGAGAAGCGACATTGAAGAGTGACATGGAGGTTTCACATGGAGGAATGACATGGGGGAGCAACATGGAGGAGTTACATGAAGGAGTGACATGGAGGAGCGACATTGAGGAGCAACATGGATTAGTGACATGGTGGATCGACATGGAGGAGTGACATTGCGGAGCGACATGTAGGAGTGACATGGAGGAGTGACATTGAGGAGCAAGGAAGAGTGACAAAGAGGAGTGACATAGTGGAGCGATATGGAGGATCGACATGGGGGAGTGAAATGTTTTAGTGAAATGGAAAATTGACATGGATGAATGAAATGGAGGAGTGACATGGAGGAACTTCATGGAGGAGTGACATGGAGGAGTGACAAGTAGGAGTGACATGGAGGAGCTTCATGGAGGAGTGAAATGGAGGAGCGACATGGAGGAGCTATATGGAGGAGTGAAATGGAGGAGTGACATGGAGGAGTGACATGGAGGAGTGACATGTAGGAGCGACATGGAGGAGCGACATAGAGGAGTGATGTGTAGGAGCGACATGGAGGAGTGACATGGAGGAGCGACATGGAGGAGTGACATAGAAGAGTGACATGGAGGAGTGATATTGAGGTGTAAGGAAGAGTGACATGGAGGAGTCACATGTAGGAGTGACATGGAGGATCGACTTTGAGGAGTAACATGGAGGAGTTAAATGGAGGAGTGAGAAGGAGGAGTGACATGGAGGAGTGACATAGAGGAGTGAAATGGAGGAGTAACATTGAGGAGTAAGGAAGAGTGACATGGAGATGTGACATGGAGGAGCTTCATGGAGGAGTGACATGGAGGAGTGACATGTAGGAGTGACATGGAGGATCGACATGGAGGAGTGACATTAAGGAGTGACATGGAGGAGTGACATAGAGGAGTGACATGGAGGATAGAAAAGGAAGAGTGACATGGAGAAGCGACATTGAAGAGTGACATGGAGGTTTCACATGGAGGAATGACATGGGGGAGCAACATGGAGGAGTTACATGAAGGAGTGACATGGAGGAGCGACATTGAGGAGCAACATGGATTAGTGACATGGTGGATCGACATGGAGGAGTGACATTGCGGAGCGACATGTAGGAGTGACATGGAGGAGTGACATTGAGGAGCAAGGAAGAGTGACAAAGATGAGTGACATAGTGGAGCGATATGGAGGATCGACATGGGGGAGTGAAATGTTTTAGTGAAATGGAAAATTGACATGGATGAGTGAAATGGAGGAGTGACATGGAGGAACTTCATGGAGGAGTGACATGGAGGAGTGACAAGTAGGAGTGACATGGAGGAGCTTCATGGAGGAGTGAAATGGAGGAGCGACATGGAGGAGCTATATGGAGGAGTGAAATGGAGGAGTGACATGGAGGAGTGACATGGAGGAGTGACATGTAGGAGCAACATGGAGGAGCGACATAGAGGAGTGATGTGTAGGAGCGACATGGAGGAGTGACATGGAGGAGCGACATGGAGGAGTGACATAGAAGAGTGACATGGAGGAGTGATATTGAGGTGTAAGGAAGAGTGACATGGAGGAGTCACATGTAGGAGTGACATGGAGGATCGACTTTGAGGAGTAACATGGAGGAGTTAAATGGAGGAGTGAGAAGGAGGAGTGACATGGAGGAGTGACATAGAGGAGTGAAATGGAGGAGTAACATTGAGGAGTAAGGAAGAGTGACATGGAGATGTGACATGGAGGAGCTTCATGGAGGAGTGACATGGAGGAGTGACATGTAGGAGTGACATGGAGGATCGACATGGAGGAGTGACATTAAGGAGTGACATGGAGGAGTGACATAGAGGAGTGACATGGAGGATAGAAAGGGAAGAGTGACATGGAGAAGCGACATTGAAGAGTGACATGGAGGTTTCACATGGAGGAATGACATGGGGGAGCAACATGGAGGAGTTACATGAAGGAGTGACATGGAGGAGCGACATTGATGAGCAACATGGATTAGTGACATGGTGGATCGACATGGAGGAGTGACATTGCGGAGCGACATGTAGGAGTGACATGGAGGAGTGACATTGAGGAGCAAGGAAGAGTGACAAAGAGGAGTGACATAGTGGAGCAATATGGAGGATCGACATGGGGGAGTGAAATGTTTTAGTGAAATGGAAAATTGACATGGATGAGTGAAATGGAGGAGTGACATGGAGGAACTTCATGGAGGAGTGACATGGAGAAGTGACAAGTAGGAGTGACATGGAAGATCGACATGGAGGAGTGACATGGAGGAGTGATGTGGAGGAGTGACATGGAGGATAGAAAAGGAAGAGTGACATGGAGAAGTGACATTGAAGAGTGACATGGAGGTTTCACATGGAGGAATGACATGGGGGAGCAACATGGAGGAGTTACATGAAGGAGTGACATGGAGGAGCGACATTGAGGAGCAACATGGATTAGTGACATGGTGGATCGACATGGAGGAGTGACATTGCGGAGCGACATGTAGGAGTGACATGGAGGAGTGACATTGAGGAGCAAGGAAGAGTGACAAAGAGGAGTGACATAGTGGAGCGATATGGAGGATCGACATGGGGGAGTGAAATGTTTTAGTGAAATGGAAAATTGACATGGATGAGTGAAATGGAGGAGTGACATGGAGGAACTTCATGGAGGAGTGACATGGAGGAGTGACAAGTAGGAGTGACATGGAGGAGCTTCATGGAGGAGTGAAATGGAGGAGCGACATGGAGGAGCTATATGGAGGAGTGAAATGGAGGAGTGACATGGAGGAGTGACATGGAGGAGTGACATGTAGGAGCGACATGGAGGAGCGACATAGAGGAGTGATGTGTAGGAGCGACATGGAGGAGTGACATGGAGGAGCGACATGGAGGAGTGACATAGAAGAGTGACATGGAGGAGTGATATTGAGGTGCAAGGAAGAGTGACATGGAGGAGTCACATGTAGGAGTGACATGGAGGATCGACTTTAAGGAGTAACATGGAGGAGTTAAATGGAGGAGTGACAAGGAGGAGTGACATGGAGGAGTGACATAGAGGAGTGAAATGGAGGAGTAACATTGAGGAGTAAGGAAGAGTGACATGGAGATGTGACATGGAGGAGCTTCATGGAGGAGTGACATGGAGGAGTGACATGTAGGAGTGACATGGAGGATCGACATGGAGGAGTGACATTAAGGAGTGACATGGAGGAGTGACATAGAGGAGTGACATGGAGGATAGAAAGGGAAGAGTGACATGGACAAGCGACATTGAAGAGTGACATGGAGGTTTCACATGGAGGAATGACATGGGGGAGCAACATGGAGGAGTTACATGAAGGAGTGACATGGAGGAGCGACATTGATGAGCAACATGGATTAGTGACATGGTGGATCGACATGGAGGAGTGACATTGCGGAGCGACATGTAGGAGTGACATGGAGGAGTGACATTGAGGAGCAAGGAATAGTGACAAAGAGGAGTGATATAGTGGAGCGATATGGAGGATCGACATGGGGGAGTGAAATGTTTTAGTGAAATGGAAAATTGACATGGATGAGTGAAATGGAGGAGTGACATGGAGGAACTTCATGGAGGAGTGACATGGAGAAGTGACAAGTAGGAGTGACATGGAAGATCGACATGGAGGAGTGACATGGAGGAGTGATGTGGAGGAGTGACATTAAGGAGTGACATGGAGGAGTGACATAGAGGAGTGACATGGAGGATAGAAAGGTAAGAGTGACATGGAGAAGCGACATTGAATAGTGACATGGAGGTTTCACATGGAGGAATGACATGGGGGAGCAACATGGAGGAGTTACATGAAGGAGTGACATGGAGGAGTGACATTGCGGAGCGACATGTAGGAGTGACATGGAGGAGTGACATTGAGGAGTGACATGGAGGAGCGAAATGGAGGAGTGACATGGAGGAGTGACATGTAGGAGCGACATGGAGGAGTGACATTGAAGAGTGACATGTAGGATTGACATGGACGAATGACATGGGGGAGCGAAATGGAGGAGTGACATGGAGGAGTGACATGTAGGAGCGACATGGAGGAGTGACATAGAGGAGTGATGTGTAGGAGCGACATGGAGGAGTGACATGGAGGAGCAACATGGAGGAGTGACATAGAAGAGTGAAATGGAGGAGTGACATAGAGGAGTGAAATGGAGGAATGACATTGAGGAGAATGGAAGAGTGACATGGAGATGTGACATGGAGGAGCTTCATGGAGGAGTGACATGGAGGAGTGACATGTAGGAGTGACATGGAGGATCGACATGGAGGAGTGACATTAAGGAGTGACATGGAGGAGTGACATAGAGGAGTGACATGGAGGATAGAAAGGTAAGAGTGACATGGAGAAGTGACATTGAATAGTGACATGGAGGTTTCACATGGAGGAATGACATGGGGGAGCAACATGGAGGAGTTACATGAAGGAGTGACATGGAGGAGCGACATTGAGGAGCAACATGGATTAGTGACATGGTGGATCGACATGGAGGAGTGACATTGCGGAGCGACATGTAGGAGTGACATGGAGGAGTGACATTGAGGAGTGACATGGAGGAGCGAAATGGAGGAGTGACATGGAGGAGTGACATGTAGGAGCGACATGGAGGAGCGACATAGAGGAGTGATGTGTAGGAGCGACATGGAGGAGTGACATGGAGGAGCGACATGGAGGAGTGACATAGAAGAGTGACATGGAGGAGTGATATTGAGGAGCAAGGAAGAGTGACATGGAGGAGTCACATGTAGGAGTGACATGGAGGATCGACATGGAGGAGTAACATGGAGGAGTTAAATGGAGGATTGAGAAGGAGGAGTGACATGGAGGAGTGACATATAGGAGTGAAATGGAGGAGTGACATTGAGGAGCAAGGAAGAGTGACATGGAGATGTGACATGGAGGAGCTTCATGGAGGAGTGACATGGAGGAGTGACATGTAGGAGTGACATGGATGATCGACATGGAGGAGTGACATTAAGGAGTGACATGGAGGAGTGACATAGAGGAGTGACATGGAGGATAGAAAAGGAAGAGTGACATGGAGAAGCGACATTGAAGAGTGACATGGAGGTTTCACATGGAGGAATGACATGGGGGAGCAACATGGAGGAGTTACATGAAGGAGTGACATGGAGGAGCGACATTGAGGAGCAACATGGATTAGTGACATGGTGGATCGACATGGAGGAGTGACATTGCGGAGCGACATGTAGGAGTGACATGGAGGAGTGACATTGAGGAGCAAGGAAGAGTGACAAAGAGGAGTGACATAGTGGAGCGATATGGAGGATCGACATGGGGGAGTGAAATGTTTTAGTGAAATGGAAAATTGACATGGATGAGTGAAATGGAGGAGTGACATGGAGGAACTTCATGGAGGAGTGACATGGAGAAGTGACAAGTAGGAGTGACATGGAAGATCGACATGGAGGAGTGACATGGAGGAGTGATGTGGAGGAGTGACATGGAGGATAGAAAAGGAAGAGTGACATGGAGAAGTGACATTGAAGAGTGACATGGAGGTTTCACATGGAGGAATGACATGGGGGAGCAACATGGAGGAGTTACATGAAGGAGTGACATGGAGGAGCGACATTGAGGAGCAACATGGATTAGTGACATGGTGGATCGACATGGAGGAGTGACATTGCGGAGCGACATGTAGGAGTGACATGGAGGAGTGACATTGAGGAGCAAGGAAGAGTGACAAAGAGGAGTGACATAGTGGAGCGATATGGAGGATCGACATGGGGGAGTGAAATGTTTTAGTGAAATGGAAAATTGACATGGATGAGTGAAATGGAGGAGTGACATGGAGGAACTTCATGGAGGAGTGACATGGAGGAGTGACAAGTAGGAGTGACATGGAGGAGCTTCATGGAGGAGTGAAATGGAGGAGCGACATGGAGGAGCTATATGGAGGAGTGAAATGGAGGAGTGACATGGAGGAGTGACATGGAGGAGTGACATGTAGGAGCGACATGGAGGAGCGACATAGAGGAGTGATGTGTAGGAGCGACATGGAGGAGTGACATGGAGGAGCGACATGGAGGAGTGACATAGAAGAGTGACATGGAGGAGTGATATTGAGGTGCAAGGAAGAGTGACATGGAGGAGTCACATGTAGGAGTGACATGGAGGATCGACTTTAAGGAGTAACATGGAGGAGTTAAATGGAGGAGTGACAAGGAGGAGTGACATGGAGGAGTGACATAGAGGAGTGAAATGGAGGAGTAACATTGAGGAGTAAGGAAGAGTGACATGGAGATGTGACATGGAGGAGCTTCATGGAGGAGTGACATGGAGGAGTGACATGTAGGAGTGACATGGAGGATCGACATGGAGGAGTGACATTAAGGAGTGACATGGAGGAGTGACATAGAGGAGTGACATGGAGGATAGAAAGGGAAGAGTGACATGGACAAGCGACATTGAAGAGTGACATGGAGGTTTCACATGGAGGAATGACATGGGGGAGCAACATGGAGGAGTTACATGAAGGAGTGACATGGAGGAGCGACATTGATGAGCAACATGGATTAGTGACATGGTGGATCGACATGGAGGAGTGACATTGCGGCGCGACATGTAGGAGTGACATGGAGGAGTGACATTGAGGAGCAAGGAAGAGTGACAAAGAGGAGTGATATAGTGGAGCGATATGGAGGATCGACATGGGGGAGTGAAATGTTTTAGTGAAATGGAAAATTGACATGGATGAGTGAAATGGAGGAGTGACATGGAGGAACTTCATGGAGGAGTGACATGGAGAAGTGACAAGTAGGAGTGACATGGAAGATCGACATGGAGGAGTGACATGGAGGAGTGATGTGGAGGAGTGACATTAAGGAGTGACATGGAGGAGTGACATAGAGGAGTGACATGGAGGATAGAAAGGTAAGAGTGACATGGAGAAGCGACATTGAATAGTGACATGGAGGTTTCACATGGAGGAATGACATGGGGGAGCAACATGGAGGAGTTACATGAAGGAGTGACATGGAGGAGCGACATTGAGGAGCAACATGGATTAGTGACATGGTGGATCGACATGGAGGAGTGACATTGCGGAGCGACATGTAGGAGTGACATGGAGGAGTGACATTGAGGAGTGACATGGAGGAGCGAAATGGAGGAGTGACATGGAGGAGTGACATGTAGGAGCGACATGGAGGAGTGACATTGAAGAGTGACATGTAGGATTGACATGGACGAATGACATGGGGGAGCGAAATGGAGGAGTGACATGGAGGAGTGACATGTAGGAGCGACATGGAGGAGTGACATAGAGGAGTGATGTGTAGGAGCGACATGGAGGAGTGACATGGAGGAGCAACATGGAGGAGTGACATAGAAGAGTGACATGGAGGAGTCATATTGAGGAGCAAGGAAGAGTGACATGGAGGAGTCACATGTAGGAGTGATGTGTAGGAGCGACATGGAGGAGTGACATGGAGGAGCGACATGGAGGAGTGACATAGAAGAGTGAAATGGAGGAGTGACATAGAGGAGTGAAATGGAGGAATGACATTGAGGAGAATGGAAGAGTGACATGGAGATGTGACATGGAGGAGCTTCATGGAGGAGTGACATGGAGGAGTGACATGTAGGAGTGACATGGAGGATCGACATGGAGGAGTGACATTAAGGAGTGACATGGAGGAGTGACATAGAGGAGTGACATGGAGGATAGAAAGGTAAGAGTGACATGGAGAAGTGACATTGAATAGTGACATGGAGGTTTCACATGGAGGAATGACATGGGGGAGCAACATGGAGGAGTTACATGAAGGAGTGACATGGAGGAGCGACATTGAGGAGCAACATGGATTAGTGACATGGTGGATCGACATGGAGGAGTGACATTGCGGAGCGACATGTAGGAGTGACATGGAGGAGTGACATTGAGGAGTGACATGGAGGAGCGAAATGGAGGAGTGACATGGAGGAGTGACATGTAGGAGCGACATGGAGGAGCGACATAGAGGAGTGATGTGTAGGAGCGACATGGAGGAGTGACATGGAGGAGCGACATGGAGGAGTGACATAGAAGAGTGACATGGAGGAGTGATATTGAGGAGCAAGGAAGAGTGACATGGAGGAGTCACATGTAGGAGTGACATGGAGGATCGACATGGAGGAGTAACATGGAGGAGTTAAATGGAGGATTGAGAAGGAGGAGTGACATGGAGGAGTGACATATAGGAGTGAAATGGAGGAGTGACATTGAGGAGCAAGGAAGAGTGACATGGAGATGTGACATGGAGGAGCTTCATGGAGGAGTGACATGGAGGAGTGACATGTAGGAGTGACATGGATGATCGACATGGAGGAGTGACATTAAGGAGTGACATGGAGGAGTGACATAGAGGAGTGACATGGAGGATAGAAAAGGAAGAGTGACATGGAGAAGCGACATTGAAGAGTGACATGGAGGTTTCACATGGAGGAATGACATGGGGGAGCAACATGGAGGAGTTACATGAAGGAGTGACATGGAGGAGCGACATTGAGGAGCAACATGGATTAGTGACATGGTGGATCGACATGGAGGAGTGACATTGCGGAGCGACATGTAGGAGTGACATGGAGGAGTGACATTGAGGAGCAAGGAAGAGTGACAAAGAGGAGTGACATAGTGGAGCGATATGGAGGATCGACATGGGGGAGTGAAATGTTTTAGTGAAATGGAAAATTGACATGGATGAGTGAAATGGAGGAGTGACATGGAGGAACTTCATGGAGGAGTGACATGGAGGAGTGACAAGTAGGAGTGACATGGAGGAGCTTCATGGAGGAGTGAAATGGAGGAGCGACATGGAGGAGCTATATGGAGGAGTGAAATGGAGGAGTGACATGGAGGAGTGACATGGAGGAGTGACATGTAGGAGCGACATGGAGGAGCGACATAGAGGAGTGATGTGTAGGAGCGACATGGAGGAGTGACATGGAGGAGCGACATGGAGGAGTGACATAGAAGAGTGACATGGAGGAGTGATATTGAGGTGTAAGGAAGAGTGACATGGAGGAGTCACATGTAGGAGTGACATGGAGGATCGACTTTGAGGAGTAACATGGAGGAGTTAAATGGAGGAGTGAGAAGGAGGAGTGACATGGAGGAGTGACATAGAGGAGTGAAATGGAGGAGTAACATTGAGGAGTAAGGAAGAGTGACATGGAGATGTGACATGGAGGAGCTTCATGGAGGAGTGACATGGAGGAGTGACATGTAGGAGTGACATGGAGGATCGACATGGAGGAGTGACATTAAGGAGTGACATGGAGGAGTGACATAGAGGAGTGACATGGAGGATAGAAAAGGAAGAGTGACATGGAGAAGCGACATTGAAGAGTGACATGGAGGTTTCACATGGAGGAATGACATGGGGGAGCAACATGGAGGAGTTACATGAAGGAGTGACATGGAGGAGCGACATTGAGGAGCAACATGGATTAGTGAAATGGTGGATCGACATGGAGGAGTGACATTGCGGAGCGACATGTAGGAGTGACATGGAGGAGTGACATTGAGGAGCAAGGAAGAGTGACAAAGAGGAGTGACATAGTGGAGCGATATGGAGGATCGACATGGGGGAGTGAAATGTTTTAGTGAAATGGAAAATTGACATGGATGAGTGAAATGGAGGAGTGACATGGAGGAACTTCATGGAGGAGTGACATGGAGGAGTGACAAGTAGGAGTGACATGGAGGAGCTTCATGGAGGAGTGAAATGGAGGAGCGACATGGAGGAGCTATATGGAGGAGTGAAATGGAGGAGTGACATGGAGGAGTGACATGGAGGAGTGACATGTAGGAGTAACATGGAGGAGCGACATAGAGGAGTGATGTGTAGGAGCGACATGGAGGAGTGACATGGAGGAGCGACATGGAGGAGTGACATAGAAGAGTGACATGGAGGAGTGATATTGAGGTGTAAGGAAGAGTGACATGGAGGAGTCACATGTAGGAGTGACATGGAGGATCGACTTTGAGGAGTAACATGGAGGAGTTAAATGGAGGAGTGAGAAGGAGGAGTGACATGGAGGAGTGACATAGAGGAGTGAAATGGAGGAGTAACATTGAGGAGTAAGGAAGAGTGACATGGAGATGTGACATGGAGGAGCTTCATGGAGGAGTGACATGGAGGAGTGACATGTAGGAGTGACATGGAGGATCGACATGGAGGAGTGACATTAAGGAGTGACATGGAGGAGTGACATAGAGGAGTGACATGGAGGATAGAAAGGGAAGAGTGACATGGAGAAGCGACATTGAAGAGTGACATGGAGGTTTCACATGGAGGAATGACATGGGGGAGCAACATGGAGGAGTTACATGAAGGAGTGACATGGAGGAGCGACATTGATGAGCAACATGGATTAGTGACATGGTGGATCGACATGGAGGAGTGACATTGCGGAGCGACATGTAGGAGTGACATGGAGGAGTGACATTGAGGAGCAAGGAAGAGTGACAAAGAGGAGTGACATAGTGGAGCGATATGGAGGATCGACATGGGGGAGTGAAATGTTTTAGTGAAATGGAAAATTGACATGGATGAGTGAAATGGAGGAGTGACATGGAGGAACTTCATGGAGGAGTGACATGGAGAAGTGACAAGTAGGAGTGACATGGAAGATCGACATGGAGGAGTGACATGGAGGAGTGATGTGGAGGAGTGACATGGAGGATAGAAAAGGAAGAGTGACATGGAGAAGCGACATTGAAGAGTGACATGGAGGTTTCACATGGAGGAATGACATGGGGGAGCAACATGGAGGAGTTACATGAAGGAGTGACATGGAGGAGCGACATTGAGGAGCAACATGGATTAGTGACATGGTGGATCGACATGGAGGAGTGACATTGCGGAGCGACATGTAGGAGTGACATGGAGGAGTGACATTGAGGAGCAAGGAAGAGTGACAAAGAGGAGTGACATAGTGGAGCGATATGGAGGATCGACATGGGGGAGTGAAATGTTTTAGTGAAATGGAAAATTGACATGGATGAGTGAAATGGAGGAGTGACATGGAGGAACTTCATGGAGGAGTGACATGGAGGAGTGACAAGTAGGAGTGACATGGAGGAGCTTCATGGAGGAGTGAAATGGAGGAGCGACATGGAGGAGCTATATGGAGGAGTGAAATGGAGGAGTGACATGGAGGAGTGACATGGAGGAGTGACATGTAGGAGCGACATGGAGGAGCGACATAGAGGAGTGATGTGTAGGAGCGACATGGAGGAGTGACATGGAGGAGCGACATGGAGGAGTGACATAGAAGAGTGACATGGAGGATTGATATTGAGGTGCAAGGAAGAGTGACATGGAGGAGTCACATGTAGGAGTGACATGGAGGATCGACTTTAAGGAGTAACATGGAGGAGTTAAATGGAGGAGTGACAAGGAGGAGTGACATGGAGGAGTGACATAGAGGAGTGAAATGGAGGAGTAACATTGAGGCGTAAGGAAGAGTGACATGGAGATGTGACATGGAGGAGCTTCATGGAGGAGTGACATGGAGGAGTGACATGTAGGAGTGACATGGAGGATCGACATGGAGGAGTGACATTAAGGAGTGACATGGAGGAGTGACATAGAGGAGTGACATGGAGGATAGAAAGGGAAGAGTGACATGGACAAGCGACATTGAAGAGTGACATGGAGGTTTCACATGGAGGAATGACATGGGGGAGCAACATGGAGGAGTTACATGAAGGAGTGACATGGAGGAGCGACATTGATGAGCAACATGGATTAGTGACATGGTGGATCGACATGGAGGAGTGACATTGCGGAGCGACATGTAGGAGTGACATGGAGGAGTGACATTGAGGAGCAAGGAAGAGTGACAAAGAGGAGTGATATAGTGGAGCGATATGGAGGATCGACATGGGGGAGTGAAATGTTTTAGTGAAATGGAAAATTGACATGGATGAGTGAAATGGAGGAGTGACATGGAGGAACTTCATGGAGGAGTGACATGGAGAAGTGACAAGTAGGAGTGACATGGAAGATCGACATGGAGGAGTGACATGGAGGAGTGATGTGGAGGAGTGACATTAAGGAGTGACATGGAGGAGTGACATAGAGGAGTGACATGGAGGATAGAAAGGTAAGAGTGACATGGAGAAGCGACATTGAATAGTGACATGGAGGTTTCACATGGAGGAATGACATGGGGGAGCAACATGGAGGAGTTACATGAAGGAGTGACATGGAGGAGCGACATTGAGGAGCAACATGGATTAGTGACATGGTGGATCGACATGGAGGAGTGACATTGCGGAGCGACATGTAGGAGTGACATGGAGGAGTGACATTGAGGAGTGACATGGAGGAGCGAAATGGAGGAGTGACATGGAGGAGTGACATGTAGGAGCGACATGGAGGAGTCACATGGAGGAGTGATGTGGAGGAGCGACATGGAGGAGTGACATGGAAGATCGACATGGAGGAGTCACATGGAGGAGTGATGTGGAGGAGCGACATGGAGGATTGAAATGGAAGAGGGACATAGAGGAGCGATATGGAGGACCGATATGTAGAAGCGAAATGGAGGAGCGACATGGAGGAGTGACATGGAGGAATGACATGGAGGATTGAAATGGCGGAGTGACATGGAGGAGAGACATGGAGGAGTGACATGTAGGAGCAACATGGAGGAGCGACATAGAGGAGTGATGTGTAGGAGCGACATGGAGGAGTGACATGGAGGAGCGACATGGAGGAGTGACATAGAAGAGTGACATGGAGGAGTGATATTGAGGAGCAAGGAAGAGTGACATGGAGGAGTCACATGTAGGAGTGACATGGAGGAGTGACTTGGAGTAGTGACATGGAAGACGGACATGGAGGAGTGAATTTAAGGATCGTCATGGAGGAATGACAAGGAGAAGTGACATGTAGGAGTGACATGGTGGAGTAAAATGTAGGAGTGACATTGAGTAGCAACATGGAGAAGTGACATGGAGTAGTGAAATTGAGGAGTGACGTGGAGGAGCGAATAGAGGATTGACATAGAGGAATGACATGGAGGAGCGATGTGGAGCAGCAAGAAGGAGTGACATGTAGGAGTGATATGGAGGAGTGACGTGGAGGAGTGACATTGAGGATCGACATGGAGGCTCAACATGTAGGAGTGATATTGATGAGTGAAATGAAGGGGTGACATAGAATAGTGACATGTGTGAGCAAGAAAGAGTGACAAGGAGGAGTGATATGGAGGAGCAACATGGAGAATTGACATGGAGGAGTTACATGGTGGAGTGATATTGAGGAGTGACATGGAGGAGTGACATGGCAGAGCAAGGAGGAGTGACATGGAGGAGGTACGTGGAGGATCTACAGGGAGGAGTGACATGGAGGATCAACATGGAAGATTGACATGGCAGAGCAAGGAGGAGTGACATGGAGGAGTTACATGGAGGAGTGAAATGGATGGTTGACATGAAGGAGTTATATAGAGGAGCAACATGGATTAGTGACATGGTGAATCGACATAGAGGAATGACATGGAGGAGCAACATGGAGGAGTGACAAGGAGGAGTGAAATGGAGGCTTGACATGGAGGAGTGACATTGCGGCGCGACATGGAGGAGTTACATGGAGGAGTAACATGGTGGAGTGATATTGAGGAGTGACATGGAGGAGTGACATGGCAGAGCAAGGAGGAGTGACATGGAGGATTGACATGGAGGAGTTACATGGAGGAGTGAAATGGAGGATTGACATGAAGGAGTGATATAGAGGAGCAACATGGATTAGTGACGTGATGGATCGACATGGAGGAATGACATGGAGGAGCAACATGGAGGAGTTATACGGAGGAGTGAAACGAAAGCTCGACATGGAGGAGTGACATTGCGTAGCGACATGGAGGAGTTACATGGAGGAGTGACATTTAGGAGTGACATGAAGGAGTGACATTGAGGAGCAAGGAAGAGTGACAAAGAGGAGTGACATGGTGGAGCGATATGGAGGAGTGACATGGAGGAGCGACATGGAGGAGTGACATAGAAGAGTGACATGGAGGAGTGATATTGAGGAGCAAGGATGAGTGACATGGAGGATCGACATGGAGGAGTAACATGGAGGAGTTAAATGGAGGAGTGAGAAGGAGGAGTAACATGGAGGAGTGACATAGAGGAGTTAAATGGAGGAGTGACATTGAGGAGCAAGGAAGAGTGACATGGAGGATCGACATGGAGGAGTAACATGGAGGAGTTAAATGGAGGAGTGAGAAGGAGGAGTAACATGGAGGAGTGACATGGAGGAGCTTCATGGAGGAGTGACATGGAGGAGTGACATGTAGGAGTGACATGGAGGATCGACATGGAGGAGTGACATTAAGGAGTGACATGGAGGAGTGACATAGAGGAGTGACATGGAGGATAGAAAGGGAAGAGTGACATGGAGAAGCGACATTGAAGAGTGACATGGAGGTTTCACATGGAGGAATGACATGGGGGAGCAACATGGAGGAGTGACATTAAGGAGTGACATGGAGGAGTGACATAGAGGAGTGACATGGAGGATAGAAAGGGAAGAGTGACATGGAGAAGCGACATTGAAGAGTGACATGGAGGTTTCACATGGAGGAATGACATGGGGGAGCAACATGGAGGAGTGACATTAAGGAGTGACATGGAGGAGTGACATAGAGGAGTGACATGGAGGATAGAAAGGGAAGAGTGACATGGAGAAGCGACATTGAAGGTGGAGGTTTCACATGGAGGAATGACATGGGGGAGCAACATGGAGGAGTTACATGAAGGAGTGACATGGAGGAGCGACATTGATGAGCAACATGTATTAGTGACATGGTGGATCGACATGGAGGAGTGACATTGCGGAGCAACATGTAGGAGTGACATGGAGGAGTGACATTGAGGAGCAAGGAAGAGTGACAAAGAGGAGTGACATAGTGGAGCGATATGGAGGATCGACATGGGGGAGTGAAATGTTTTAGTGAAATGGAAAATTGACATGGATGAGTGAAATGGAGGAGTGACATGGAGGAACTTCATGGAGGAGTGACATGGAGGAGTGACAAGTAGGAGTGACATGGAAGATCGACATGGAGGAGTGACATGGAGGAGTGATGTGGAGGAGCGACATGGAGGATTGAAATGGAAGAGGGACATAGAGGAGCGATATGGAGGACCGATATGTAGAAGCGAAATGGAGGAGCGACATGGAGGAGTGACATGGAGGAATGACATGGAGGATTGAAATGGCGGAGTGACATGGAGGAGTGAGAAGAAGGAGTGACATGGAGGAGTGAGAAGAAGGAGTGACATGGAGGAGTGACATAGAGGAGTGACATGTAGGAGCGACATGGAGGAGCGACATAGAGGAGTGATGTGTAGGAGCGACATGGAGGAGTGACATGGAGGAGCGACATGGAGGAGTGACATAGAAGAGTGACATGGAGGAGTGATATTGAGGAGCAAGGAAGTGTGACATGGAGGAGTCACATGTAGGAGTGACATGGAGGATCGACATGGAGGAGTAACATGGAGGAGTTAAATGGAGGAGTGAGAAGGAGGAGTGACATGGAGGAGTGACATAGAGGAGTGAAATGGAGGAGTGACATTGAGGAGAATGGAAGAGTGACATGGAGATGTGACATGGAGGAGCTTCATGGAGGAGTGACATGGAGGAGTGACATGTAGGAGTGACATGGAGGATCGACATGGAGGAGTGACATAGAGGAGTGACATGGAGGATAGAAAGGGAAGAGTGAAATGGAGAAGCGACATTGAAGAGTGACATGGAGGTTTCACATGGAGGAATGACATGGGGGAGCAACATGGGGGAGTTACATGAATGAGTGACATGGAGTAGCGACATTGAGGAGCAACATGGATTAGTGACATGGTGGATCGACATGGAGGAGTGACATTGCGGAGCGACATGTAGGAGTGACATGGAGGAGTGACATTGAGGAGCAAGGAAGAGTGACAAAGAGGAGTGACATAGTGGAGCGATATGGAGGATCGACATGGGGGAGTGAAATGTTTTAGTGAAATGGAAAATTGACATGGATGAGTGAAATGGAGGAGTGACATGGAGGAACTTCATGGAGGAGTGACATGGAGGAGTGACAAGTAGGAGTGACATGGAAGATCGACATGGAGGAGTGACATGGAGGAGTGATGTGGAGGAGCGACATGGAGGATTGAAATGGAAGAGGGACATAGAGGAGCGATATGGAGGAACGATATGTAGGAGCGAAATGGAGGAGCGACATGGAGGAGTGACATGGAGGAATGACATGGAGGATTGAAATGGCGGAGTGACATGGAGGAGTGAGAAGAAGGAGTGACATGGAGGAGTGAGAAGAAGGAGTGACATGGAGGAGTGACATTGAAGAGTGACATGTAGGATTGACATGGACGAATGACATGGGGGAGCAACATGGATGAGTGACATTGAGGAGCAAGGAAGAGTGACAAAGAGGAGTGACATGGTGGAGCAATATTGAGGATCGACATGGGGGAGTGACAAGGAGTAGTGATATGAAGGAGTGAGAAGGAGGAGTGACATGGAGGAGTGACATAGAGGAGTGACATGGAGGAGTGACATTGAGGAGCAAGGAAGAGTGACATGGAGGAGCTTCATGGAGGTGTGACATGGATGAGTGACATTGAGGAGCAAGGAAGAGTGACAAAGAGGAGTGACATGGTGGAGCAATATTTAGGATCGACATGGGGGAGTTACAAGGAGTAGTGATATGAAGGAGTGAGAAGGAGGAGTGACATGGAGGAGTGACATAGAGGAGTGACATGGAGGAGTGACATTGAGGAGCAAGGAAGAGTGACATGGAGGAGCTTCATGGAGGTGTGACATGGAGGAGTGACATGTAGGAGTGACATGGAGGATCGATATGGAGGAGTGACATGGAGGAGTGACAAGGAGTAGCGACATGGAAGACGGACATGGAGGAGTGAATTTAAGGATCGTCATGGAGGAATGACATGGCGAAGTGACATGTAGGAGTGACATGGAGGAGTTAAATGTAGGAGTGACATTGAGTAGCAACATGGCACTACATTGAGTAGTGACATTGAGGAGTGATGTGGAGTAGCGAATAGAGGATTGACATAGAGGAATGACATGGTGTAGCGATGTGGAGCAGCAAGAAGGAGTGACATGTAGGAGTGATATGGAGGAGTGACTTGGAGGAGTGACATGTAGGAGTGACATGGGGGAGCAACATGGATGAGAGACATGGAAGAGTGACATTGAGGAGTGACATGGAGAAGTGACAAAGAGGAGTGACGTGGAGGAGTGACATTGAGGAGCGACATGGAGGCTCAACATGTAGGAGAGATATTGATGAGTGAAATGAAGGGGTGACATAGAATAGTGACATGTGTAAGCAAGAAAGAGTGACAAGGAGGAGTGATATGGAGGAGCGACATGGAGAATTGACATGGAGGAGTTACATGGTGGAGTGATATTGAGGAGTGAAATGGAGGAGTGACATGGCAGAGCAAGGAGGAGTGACATGGAGGAGGTACGTGGAGAATCGACAGGGAGGAGTGACATGGAGGATCAACATGGAAGATTGACATGGCAGAGCAAGGAGGAGTGACATGGAGGAGTTATATGGAGGAGTGAAATGGAGGGTTGACATGAAGGAGTTATATAGAGGAGCAACATGGATTAGTGACATGGTGAATCAACATAGAGGAATGACATGGAGGAGCAACATGGAGGAGTTACACGGAGGAGTGAAATGGAGGCTTGACATGGAGGAGTGACATGGAGGAGCGACATGGAGGAGTTACATGGAGGAGTAACATGTAAGAGTGACATAGAAGAGTGACATGGGTGAGCAAGAAAGAGTGACAAGGAGGAGTGATATGGAGGAGCGACATGGAGAATTGACATGGAGGAGTGACATGGTGGATTGATATTGAGGAGTGACATGGAGGAGTGACATGCCAGAGCAAGGAGGAGTGACTTGGAGGAGGTACGTGTAGGATCGACAGGGAGGAGTGAAATGGAGGATCAATATGGAAGATTGACATGGCAGAGCAAGGAGGAGTGACATGGAGGAGTGAAATGGAGAGTTGACATGAAGGAGTGTTATAGAGGAGCAACATGGATTAGTGACATGATGGATCGACATGGAGGAATGACATGGAGGAGCAACATGGAGGAGTTATACGGAGGAGTGAAACGGAAGCTCGACATGGAGGAGTTGAGTGACATGGAGGCACTCCATGTCACGTAGAGAAGTGACATAGGAAGTGAAGTGGGGGAACAACAGGGAGCAGTTATATGGAGGAGTGACATGGAATAGTGACATGGAGGAGCAAGGAGGACTGACATTGAGGAGTTACATAGAGGAGCGACATGGACGACTGACAATGAGGAGCAAGGAAGAATGACAAGGAGGAGTGACATGGAGGAGCTTCATGGAGGAGTGACATGTCGGAGTGACATGGAGGAGTGACATGGAGGATCAACATAGAGAAGTGACATTGAGGAGCGACATGGAGGCTCAACATGTAGGAGTGATATTGAGGAGTGTCAAGGAGGGGCTACATAGAAGAGTGACATGGAGGAGCAAGAAAGAGTGACTAGGAGGAGTGACATGGAGAAGCGACATTATGGATCGACTTGGGGGAGTGACATGGTTGAGTGAAATGAAAAAATTTGCATGGAGGTTTGACCTGGAGGAGTGATATTGAAGAGCGACATGAAGGAGTGACATTGAGGAGCAAGGAGGAGTGACATGGAGGATTGACATGGAGCAGTTAATTGGAGGATTGACATGGAAGAGTAACATAGTGGAGCGACATAGAGGCTCAACATGGAGGAGTGATATAGAGGAGTGACATGGAGGAGTGATATTGAGGAGCAAGGAAGAGTGACATAGAGCAGTGACATGGATGAGCTTCATGGAAGAGAGACATGGAGGAGTGCCATGTAGGAATGACATGGAGGAGTGATATGGAGGATCGACATAGAGGAGTGACCTGGAGGAGTGACATTGAGGAGCAAGGAAGAGTGACATGGAGGAGTGACATGGAGGAGCTTCATGGAGGAATGACATGGAGGAGTGCCATGTAGGAATGACATGGAGGAGTGACATGGAGGATCGACATCTAGTATTCACCTGGAGGAGTGACATGGAGGAGTGACATAGAAGAGTGACGTGGAGGAGCGACATGGAGAAATGACATGGAGAAGTGATATTGAGGAGCAACACGGAGGCTCAACATATAGGAGTGATATTGAGGAGTGACATTGAAGGGCGACATGGAGGCTCAACATGGAGAAGTGACATAGGGGAGTGACATGGAGGAGTGACATGGAGTAGTGACATAGAGGAGTGACATGGAGGAGTGACATAGAGGAGTGACATGTAGGAGTGACATGGAGGAGCGACATGGATGAGAGATATGGAGGAGTGACATTGAAGACATGAAGAAGTGACATGGAGGATTGATATGGAGGAGTAACATTGAGGAGTGATATAGAGGAGTGATGTGGATTAGCGACATGGAGGAGTGACATGGAGGAGCGACATGGAGGAGCTATATGGAGGAGTGAAATGGAGGAGTGACATGGAGGAGTGACATGTAGGAGCGACATGGAGGAGCGACTTAGAGGAGTGATGTGTAGGAGCGACATGGAGGAGTGACATGGAGGAGCGACATGGAGGAGTGACATAGAAGAGTGACATGGAGGAGTGATATTGAGGAGCAAGGAAGAGTGACATGGATGAGTCACATGTAGGAGTGACATGGAGGATCGACATGGAGGAGTAACATGGAGGAGTTAAATGGAGGATTGAGAAGGAGGAGTGACATGGAGGAGTGACATAGAGGAGTGAAATGTAGGAGTGACATTGAGGAGCAAGGAAGAGTGACATGGAGATGTGACATGGAGGAGCTTCATGGAGGAGTGACATGGAGGAGTGACATGTAGGAGTGACATGGAGGATCGACATGGAGGAGTGACATTAAGGAGTGACATGGAGGAGTGACATGGAGGAGTTAAATGGAGGATTGAGAAGGAGGAGTGACAAGGAGGAGTGACATAGAGGAGTGAAATGGAGGAGTGACATTGAGGAGCAAGGAAGAGTGACATGGAGATGTGACATGGAGGAGCTTCATGGAGGAGTGACATGGAGGAGTGACATTTAGGAGTGACATGGAGGATCGACATGGAGGAGTGACATTAAGGAGTGACATGGAGGAGTGACATAGAGGAGTGACATGGAGGATAGAAAGGGAAGAGTGACATGGAGAAGCGACATTGAAGAGTTACATGGAGGTTTCACATGGAGGAATGACATGGGGGAGCAACATGGAGGAGTTACATGAAGGAGTGACATGGAGGAGCGACATTGAGGAGCAACATGGATTAGTGACATGCTGGATCGACATGGAGGAGTGACATTGCGGAGCGACATGTAGGAGTGACATGGAGGAGTGACATGGAGTAGTGACATAGAGGAGTGACATGGAGGAGTGACATAGAGGAGTGACATGTAGGAGTGACATGGAGGAGCGACATGGATGAGAGATATGGAGGAGTGATATTGAAGACATGAAGAAGTGACATGGAGGATTGATATGGAGGAGTAACATTGAGGAGTGATATAGAGGAGTGATGTGGATTAGCGACATGGAGGAGTGACATGGAGGAGCGACATGGAGGAGCTATATGGAGGAGTGAAATGGAGGAGTGACATGGAGGAGTGACATGTAGGAGCGACATGGAGGAGCGACTTAGAGGAGTGATGTGTAGGAGCGACATGGAGGAGTGACATGGAGGAGCGACATGGAGGAGTGACATAGAAGAGTGACATGGAGGAGTGATATTGAGGAGCAAGGAAGAGTGACATGGAGGAGTCACATGTAGGAGTGACATGGAGGATCGACATGGAGGAGTAACATGGAGGAGTTAAATGGAGGATTGAGAAGGAGGAGTGACATGGAGGAGTGACATAGAGGAGTGAAATGGAGGAGTGACATTGAGGAGCAAGGAAGAGTGACATGGAGATGTGACATGGAGGAGCTTCATGGAGGAGTGACATGGAGGAGTGACATGTAGGAGTGACATGGAGGATCGACATGGAGGAGTGACATTAAGGAGTGACATGGAGGAGTGACATGGAGGAGTTAAATGGAGGATTGAGAAGGAGGAGTGACAAGGAGGAGTGACATAGAGGAGTGAAATGGAGGAGTGACATTGAGGAGCAAGGAAGAGTGACATGGAGATGTGACATGGAGGAGCTTCATGGAGGAGTGACATGGAGGAGTGACATGTAGGAGTGACATGGAGGATCGACATGGAGGAGTGACATTAAGGAGTGACATGGAGGAGTGACATAGAGGAGTGACATGGAGGATAGAAAGGGAAGAGTGACATGGAGAAGCGACATTGAAGAGTGACATGGAGGTTTCACATGGAGGAATGACATGGGGGAGCAACATGGAGGAGTTACATGAAGGAGTGACATGGAGGAGCGACATTGAGGAGCAACATGGATTAGTGACATGGTGGATCGACATGGAGGAGTGACATTGCGGAGCGACATGTAGGAGTGACATGGAGGAGTGACATGGAGTAGTGACATAGAGGAGTGACATGGAGGAGTGACATAGAGGAGTGACATGTAGGAGTGACATGGAGGAGCGACATGGATGAGAGATATGGAGGAGTTACATTGAAGACATGAAGAAGTGACATGGAGGATTGATATGGAGGAGTAACATTGAGGAGTGATATAGAGGAGTGATGTGGATTAGCGACATGGAGGAGTGACATGGAGGAGCGACATGGAGGAGCTATATGGAGGAGTGAAATGGAGGAGTGACATGGAGGAGTGACATGTAGGAGCGACATGGAGGAGCGACTTAGAGGAGTGATGTGTAGGAGCGACATGGAGGAGTGACATGGAGGAGCGACATGGAGGAGTGACATTGAAGAGTGACATGGAGGAGTGATATTGAGGAGCAAGGAAGAGTGACATGGAGGAGTCACATGTAGGAGTGACATGGAGGATCGACATGGAGGAGTAACATAGAGGAGTTAAATGGAGGAGTGAGAAGGAGGAGTGACATAGAGGAGTGACATAGAGGAGTGAAATGGAGGAGTGACATTGAGTAGCAAGGAAGAGTGACATGGAGATGTGACATGGAGGAGCTTCATGGAGGAGTGACATGGAGGAGTGACATGTAGGAGTGACATGGAGGATCGACATGGAGGAGTGACATTAAGGAGTGACATGGAGGAGTGACAGAAAGGAGTGACATGGAGGATAGAAAGGGAAGAGTGACATGGAGAAGCGACGTTGAAGAGTGACATGGAGGTTTCACATGGAGGAATGACATGGGGGAGCAACATGGAGGAGTTACATGAAGGAGTGACATGGAGGAGCGACATTGAGGAGCAACATGGATTAGTGACATGGTGGATCGACATGGAGGAGTGACATTGCGGAGCGACATGTAGGAGTGACATGGAGGAGTGACATTGAGGAGCAAGGAAGAGTGACAAAGAGGAGTGACATAGTGGAGCGATATGGAGGATCGACATGGCGGAGTGAAATGTTTTAGTGAAATGGAAAATTGACATGGATGAGTGAAATGGAGGAGTGACATGGAGGAACGTCATGGAGGAGTGACATGGAGGAGTGACAAGTAGGAGTGACATGGAAGATCGACATGGAGGAGTGACATGGAGGAGTGATGTGGAGGAGCGACATGGAGGATTGAAATGGAAGAGGGACATAGAGGAGCGATATGGAAGACCGATATGTAGGAGCGAAATGGAGGAGCGACATGGAGGAGTGACATGGAGGAATGACATGGAGGATTGAAATGGCGGAGTGACATGGAGGAGTGAGAAGAAGGAGTGACATGGAGGAGTGAGAAGAAGGAGTGACTTGGAGGAGTGACATTGAAGAGTGACATGTAGGATTGACATGGACGAATGACATGGGGGAGCAACATGGATGAGTGACATTGAGGAGCAAGGAAGAGTGACAAAGAGGAGTGACATAGTGGAGCGATATGGAGGATCGACATGGCGGAGTGAAATGTTTTAGTGAAATGGAAAATTGACATGGATGAGTGAAATGGAGGAGTGACATGGAGGAACTTCATGGAGGAGTGACATGGAGGAGTGACAAGTAGGAGTGACATGGAAGATCGACATGGAGGAGTGACATGGAGGAGTGATGTGGAGGAGCGACATGGAGGATTGAAATGGAAGAGGGACATAGAGGAGCGATATGGAGGACCGATATGTAGGAGCGAAATGGAGGAGCGACATGGAGGAGTGACATGGAGGAATGACATGGATGGTTGAAATGGCGGAGTGACATGGAGGAGTGAGAAGAAGGAGTGACATGGAGGAGTGAGAAGAAGGAGTGACTTGGAGGAGTGACATTGAAGAGTGACATGTAGGATTGACATGGACGAATGACATGGGGGAGCAACATGGATGAGTGACATTGAGGAGCAAGGAAGAGTGACAAAGAGGAGTGACATGGTGGAGCAATATTGAGGATCGACATGGGGGAGTGACAAGGAGTAGTGATATGAAGGAGTGAGAAGGAGGAGTGACATGGAGGAGTGACATAGAGGAGCTTCATGGAGGAGTGACATGGAGGAGTGACATGTAGGAGTGACATGGAGGATTGACATGGAGGAGTGACATTAAGGAGTGACATGGAGGAGTGACATAAAGGAGTGACATGGAGGATAGAAAGGGAAGAGTGACATGGAGAAGCGACATTGAAGAGTGACATGGAGGTTTCACATGGAGGAATGACATGGGGGAGCAACATGGAGGAGTTACATGAAGGAGTGACATGGAGGAGCGACATTGAGGAGCAACATGGATTAGTGACATGGTGGATCGACATGGAGGAGTGACATTGCGGAGCGACATGTAGGAGTGACATGGAGGAGTGACATTGAGGAGCAAGGAAGAGTGACAAAGAGGAGTGACATAGTGGAGCGATATGGAGGATCGACATGGCGGAGTGAAATGTTTTAGTGAAATGGAAAATTGACATGGATGAGTGAAATGGAGGAGTGACATGGAGGAACTTCATGGAGGAGTGACATGGAGGAGTGTCAAGTAGGAGTGACATGGAAGATCGACATGGAGGAGTGACATGGAGGAGTGATGTGGAGGAGCGACATGGAGGATTGAAATGGAAGAGGGATATAGAGGAGCGATATGGAAGACCGATATGTAGGAGCGAAATGGAGGAGCGACATGGAGGAGTGACATGGAGGAATGACATGGAGGATTGAAATGGCGGAGTGACATGGAGGAGTGAGATGAAGGAGTGACATGGAGGAGTGAGAAGAAGGAGTGACTTGGAGGAGTGACATTGAAGAGTGACATGTAGGATTGACATGGACGAATGACATGGGGGAGCAACATGGATGAGTGACATTGAGGAGCAAGGAAGAGTGACAAAGAGGAGTGACATAGTGGAGCGATATGGAGGATCGACATGGCGGAGTGAAATGTTTTAGTGAAATGGAAAATTGACATGGATGAGTGAAATGGAGGAGTGACATGGAGGAACTTCATGGAGGAGTGACATGGAGGAGTGACAAGTAGGAGTGACATGGAAGATCGACATGGAGGAGTGACATGGAGGAGTGATGTGGAGGAGCGACATGGAGGATTGAAATGGAAGAGGGACATAGAGGAGCGATATGGAGGACCGATATGTAGGAGCGAAATGGAGGAGCGACATGGAGGAGTGACATGGAGGAATGACATGGAGGGTTGAAATGGCGGAGTGACATGGAGGAGTGAGAAGAAGGAGTGACATGGAGGAGTGAGAAGAAGGAGTGACTTGGAGGAGTGACATTGAAGAGTGACATGTAGGATTGACATGGACGAATGACATGGGGGAGCAACATGGATGAGTGACATTGAGGAGCAAGGAAGAGTGACAAAGAGGAGTGACATGGTGGAGCAATATTGAGGATCGACATGGGGGAGTGACAAGGAGTAGTGATATGAAGGAGTGAGAAGGAGGAGTGACATGGAGGAGTGACATAGAGGAGTGACATGGAGGAGTGACATTGAGGAGCAAGGAAGAGTGACATGGAGGAGCTTCATGGAGGTGTGACATGGAGGAGTGACTTGTAGGAATGACATGGAGGATCGATATGGAGGAGTGACATGGAGGAGTGACAAGGAGTAGCGACATGGAAGACGGACATGAAGGAGTGAATTTAAGGATCGTCATGGAGGAATGACATGGAGAAGTGACATGTAGGAGTGACATGGAGGAGTAAAATGTAGGACTGACATTGAGTAGCAACATGGCACTACATTGAGTAGTGACATTGAGGAGTGATGTGGAGTAGCGAATAGAGGATTGACATAGAGGAATGACATGGTGTAGCGATGTGGACCAGCAAGAAGGAGTGACATGTAGGAGTGATATGGAGGAGTGATTTGGAGGAGTGACATGTAGGAGTGACATGGGGGAGCAACATGGATGAGAGACATGGAAGAGTGTCATTGAGGAGTGACATGGAGAAGTGACAAAGAGGAGTGACGTGGAGGAGTGACATTGAGGAGCGACATGGAGGCTCAACATGTAGGAGAGATATTGATGAGTGAAATGAAGCGGTGACATAGAATAGTGAGTGGTGCTGAGATTTCTGCTAGAGGGTATTTTGTAGATGATAACCAGTCAGGCACTTCAGTTTTGTAAACAATCCCTGTAAGCAAGAAAGAGTGACAAGGAGGAGTGATATGGAGAAGCGACATGGAGAATTGACATGGAGGAGTTACATGGTGGAGTGATATTGAGGAGTGAAATGGAGCAGTGACATGGCAGAGCAAGGAGGAGTGACATGGAGGAGGTACGTGGAGAATCGACAGGGAGGAGTGACATGGAGGATCAACATGGAAGATTGACATGGCAGAGCAAGGAGGAGTGACATGGAGGAGTTATATGGAGGAGTGAAATGGAGGGTTGACATGAAGGAGTTATATAGAGGAGCAACATGGATTAGTGACATGGTGAATCAACATAGAGGAATGACATGGAGGAGCAACATGGAGGAGTTACACGGAGGAGTGAAATGGAGGCTTGACATGGAGGAGTGACATTGCGGAGCGACATGGAGGAGTTACATGGAGAAGTAACATGTAAGAGTGACATAGAAGAGTGACATGGGTGAGCAAGAAAGAGTGACAAGGAGGAGTGATATGGAGGAGCGACATGGAGAATTGACATGGAGGAGTGACATGGTGGAGTGATATTGAGGAGTGACATGGAGGAGTGACATGGCAAAGCAAGGAGGAGTGACATGGAGGAGGTATGTGTAGGATCGACAGGGAGGAGTGAAATGGAGGATCAACATGGAAGATTGACATGGCAGAGCAAGGAGAAGTGACATGGAGGAGTGAAATGGAGAGTTGACATGAAGGAGTGATATAGAGGAGCAACATGGATTAGTGACATGATGGATCGACATGGAGGAATGACATGGAGGAGCAACATGGAGGAGTTATACGGAGGAGTGAAACGGAAGCTCGACATGGAGGAGTGACATTGCGGAGCGACATGGAGGAGTTACATGGAGGAGTGACATTTCGGAGTGACATGGAGGAGTGACATTGAGGAGCAAGGAAGAGTGACAAAGAGGAGTGACATGGTGGAGCGATATGGAGGATCGACATGGGGGAGTGACATGGATGAGTGACATTGAAGAGCAAGGAAGAGTGACAAAGAGGAGTGACATGGTGGAGCGATATTGAGGATCGACATGGGGGAGTGACAAGGAGTAATGATATGAAGGAGTGAGAAGGAGGAATGACATGGAGGAGTGACATAGAGGAGTGACATGGAGGAGTGACATTGCGGAGCAAGGAAGAGTGAAATGGAGGAGCTTCATGGAGGTGTGACATGGAGGAGTGACATGTAGGAGTGACATGGAGGATCGACATGGAGGAGTGACATGGAGGAGTGACAAGGAGTAGTGACATGGAAGACGGACATGGAGGAGTGAATTTAAGGATCGTCATGGAGGAATGATATGGAGAAGTGACATGTAGGAGTGACATGGAGGAGTAAAATGTAGGAGTGACATTGAGTAGCAACATGGAGAAGTGACATGGAGTAGTGACATTGAGGAGTGACGTGGAGGAGCGAATAGAGGATTGACATAGAGGAATGACATGGAGGAGCGATGTGGAGCAGCAAGAAGGAGTGACATGTAGGAGTGATATGGAGGAGTGACTTGAAGGAGTGACATGTAGGAGTGACATGGGGGAGCAACATGGATGAGAGACATGGAAGAGTGACATTGAGGAGTGACATGGAGAAGTGACATAGAGGAATGACGTGGAGGAGTGACATTGAGGATCGACATGGAGGCTCAACATGTAGGAGTGATATTGATGAGTGAAATGAAGGGGTGACATAGAATAGTGACATGTGTGAGCAAGAAAGAGTGACAAGGAGGAGTGATATGGAGGAGCGACATGGAGAATTGACATGGAGGAGTTACATGGTGGAGTGATATTGAGGAGTGACATGGAGGAGTGACATGGCAGAGCAAGGAGGAGTGACATGGAGGAGGTACGTGGAGGATCGACAGGGAGGAGTGACATGGAGGATCAACATGGAAGATTGACATGGCAGAGCAAGGAGGAGTGACATGGAGGAGTTACATGGAGGAGTGAAATGGAGGGTTGACATGAAGGAGTTATATAGAGGAGCAACATGGATTAGTGACATGGTGAATCGACATAGAGGAATGACATGGAGGAGCAACATGGAGGAGTGACAAGGAGGAGTGAAATGGAGGCTTGACATGGAGGAGTGACATTGCGGCGCGACATGGAGGAGTTACATGGAGGAGTAACATGGTGGATTGATATTGAGGAGTGACATGGAGGAGTGACATGGCAGAGCAAGGAGGAGTGACATGGAGGATTGACATGGAGGAGTTACATGGAGGAGTGAAATGGAGGGTTGACATGAAGGAGTGATATAGAGGAGCAACATGGATTAGTGACATGATGGATCGACATGGAGGAATGACATGGAGGAGCAACATGGAGGAGTTATACGGAGGAGTGAAACGGAAGCTCGACATGGAGGAGTGACATTGCGTAGCGACATGGAGGAGTTACATGGAGGAGTGACATTTAGGAGTGACATGGAGGAGTGACATTGAGGAGCAAGGAAGAGTGACAAAGAGGAGTGACATGGTGGAGCGATATGGAGGATCAATATGGGGGAGTGACATGGATAAGTGACATTGAGGAGCAACATGGAAAAGTGACATGGAGGAGTGACATTGAGGAGTGACGTGGAGTAGCGAATAGAGGAGTGACAGAGGAATGACATGGAGGAGTGACGTGGAGCAGCCAGAAGGAGTGACATGTAGGAGTGATATGGAGGAGTGACTTGGAGGAGTGACATGTAGGAGTGACATGGGGGAGCAACATGGATGAGAGACATGGAAGAGTGACATGGAGGGTTGACATGAAGGAGTGATATAGAGGAGCAACATGGATTAGTGACATGGTGGAATGACATGGAGGAGCAACATGGAGGAGTTACACGGAGGAGTGAAATGGAGGATCGACATGGAGGAGTGAAATGGAGGAGCGACATGGAGGAGCGACATGGAGGAGTTACATGGAGGAGTAACATGTAGGAGTGACATAGAAGAGTAACATGGGTGAGCAAGAAAGAGTAACAAGGAGGAGTGATATGGAGGAGCGACATGGAGAATTGACATGAAGGAGTGACATGGTGGAGTGATATTGAGGAGTGACATGGAGGAGTGACATGGCAGAACAAGGAGGTACGTGGAGGATCGACAGGGAGGAGTGACATGGAGGATCAACATGGAAGATTGACATGGCAGAGCAAGGAGGAGTGACATGGAGGAGTTACATGGAGGAGTGAAATGGAGGGTTGACATGGAGGAGTTACATGGAGGAGTGACATGTAGGAGTGACATGGAGGAGTGACATTGAGGAGCAAGGAAGAGTGACAAAGAGGAGTGACATGGTGGAGCGATATGGAGGATCGACATGGGGGAGTGACATGGAGTAGTGATATGGAGGAGTGAGAAGGAGGAGTGACATGGAGGAGTGACATGGAGGAGTGACATGGAGGAGTGACATTGAGGAGCAACGAAGAGTGACATGGAGGAGTGACATGGAGGAGCTTCATGGAGGAGTGACATGGAAGAGTGACTTGTAGGCGTGACAAGGAGGAGTGACATGGAGGAGTGACAAGGAGTAGCAACATGGAAGACGGACATGGAGAAGTGAATTTAAGCATCGTCATGGAGGAGTGACATGGAGAAGTGACATGGAGGAGTGACATTGAAGAGAAAGGAAGAGTGACATAGAGGAGCTTCATGGAGGAGCTTTATGGAGGAGTGACATGGAGGAGTGACATTTAGGAGTGACATGGAGGAGTGACATGGAGGATCGACAGGGCGTAGTGACATGGAGTATCAACATAGAAGATTGACATGGCAGAGCAAGGAGGAGTAACATGGAGGAGTTACATGGAGGAGTGAAATGGAGGGTTGACATGGAGGAGTGACATTGCGGAGCAACATGGAGGAGTTACATGGAGGAGTGATATGTAGGAGTCACATGGAGGAGTGAAATTGAGGAGCAAGGAAGAGTGACAAAGAGGAGTGTCATGGAGGAGTGACATGGAGAAGTGACATGGAGGAGTGACATGTTGGAGTGATATGTAGGAGTGACATGGAGGATTGACATGGAGGAGTGACATGGAGGAGTGACATGGAAGAGCGATATGGAGGAGCGAAATGGAGGAGTGACATGTAGGAGTGACATGAATGAGGAGTGACATGGAGGAGCGACAAGGAGGAGTGACATAGAAAATTGACATTGAGGAGCAAGGAATAATGACATGGAGGAGTGACATAGAGGAGCAAGGAAGAGTGACATAGAGGAGTGAAATGGAGGAGCTTCATGGAGGAGTGACATGGAGTAGTGACATGGAGGAATGACATGGAGGAGTGACATGGAGGAGCGACATGGAGGAGCGATATGGAGGAGCGAAATGGAGGAGTGACATGGAGGAGTGATATGAAGGAGAAGTGACATAGAGGAGTGACATAGAGCAGTGACATGAAGGAGGAGTGACATGGAGGAGTGACATAGAGGAGTGATGTGGAGGAGCGACATGGAGGAGTGACATGGAGGAGTGACATAGAGGAGTGACATGGAGGAGTGACATTGAGGAGCAAGGAATAGTGACATGGAGGAGTGACATGGAGCAGTGACATGTAGGAGTGACATGGAGGTGTGACGTGGAGGATCGAAAGGGAGGAGTGACATTGAGAAGCGACATTGAAGAATGACATGGAGGAGTGAATTTAAGGATCGTCATTGAGGACTGACATGGAGAAGTGACATGTAGGAGTGACTTGGGGGAGTGACATGGAGGAGTGACATTGAGGAGCAACATCGAGAAGTGACATGGAGGAGTGACATTGAGTAGTGACGTGGAGGAGCGAAATAGATGAGTGACATAGTGGAATGACATGGAGGAGCGACGTGGAGGAGCGACATGGAGGAGCGATATGGAGGAGCGAAATGGAGGAGTGACATTGAGGAGGAGTGACATGGAGGAGTGACTTGAAGGAGGAGTGACATGGAGGAGTTACATGGAGAAGTGACAGAGGAGTGACGCGGAGGAGTGACATTGAGGAGCGACATGGAGGCTCAACATGTAGGAGTGATATTGATGAGTGAAATGAAGGGGTGACATAGAAGAGTGACATGAGTGAGCAAGAAAGAGGGACAAGGAGGAGTTATATGGAGGAGCGACATGGAGAATTTACATGGAGAAGTGACATGGTGGAGTGATATTGAGGAGTGATATGGAGGAGTGACATGGCAGAGCAAGGAGGAGTGACATGGAGGAGGTACGTGGAGGATCGACAGTGCGGAGTGACATGGAGGATCAACATAAAAGATTGACATGGCAGAGCAAGGAGGAGTGACATGGAGGATTTACATGGAGGAGTGAAATGTAGGGTTGACAAGGAGGAGTGACATTGCGGAGCGACATGGAGGAGTTACATGGAGGAGTGATATGTATGAGTCATATGTGTTGAGTAGCAACACGGAGGCTCAACATGTAGGAGTGATATTGAGTAGTGACATTGAAGGGTGACATGTAGGCTCAACATGGAGGAGTGACATAGAGGAGTGACATGGAGGAGTGACATAGAGGAGCGACATGGAGGAGTTACATGGAGGAGTGACATGTAGGAGTGACATGGAGGAGCGACATGGATGTGAGACATGGAGGAGTGACATGGAAGCCATGAAGAAGTGACATGGAGGAGTGATATGGAGGAGTTACATTGAGGAGTGACATAGAGGAGTGATGTGGATGAGTGACATTGAGGATTGAAATGGTGGAGGGACATGGAGGAGCAATATGGAGGAGCAAAATGGAGGAACGACATGGAGGAGTGACATGGAGGAGTGACATGGAGGAGTGAGAAGGAGGAGTGACATGGAGGAGCGACATGGAGGAGCGATATGGAGGAGCGAAATGGAGGAGTGACATGGAGGAGTGACTTGAAGGAATGAGATTGAGGCGTGAAATGGCGCAGTGACATAGAGGAGTGACATAGTGGAGTGATGTGGAGGAGCAACATGGAGGATTGACATGGAGGAGCGATTAGGAGGAGTGACATAGAGGAGTGACATGGAGGAGTGATATTGAGGAGCAAGGAAGAGTGACATGGAGGAGTGACATGGATGAGCTTCATGGAGGAGTGACATGGAGGATCGACATGGAGGAGTGACATAGAGGAGTGACATGGAGGAGTGACATTGAGGAGCAAGGAAGAGAGACATGGAGGAGTTACATGGAGGAGCTTCATGGAGGAGTGACATGAAGGAGTGACATGTAGGAGTGACATGGAGGATCGACATGGAGGAGTGACATTAAATCAAATCAAATCAATTTATTTTTGTATAGCGTCAAATCACAACAGAAGTTATCTCAAGACGCTTTATATATAGAGCAGGTCTATGACCATACACCATCGTTTAGAGACCCAACAGGATCCACCAAGCGCACTGTGGCCAGGAAAAACTCCCCGATTACTGGGAAGAAACCTGGAGCAGAACCGGGCGCAGGGCGGGCGGCCATCTGCCGAGACTGGCTGGGGGGATAGATAGATAGAGTGTGAGAGAGAGAGAGAGAGAGAGAGAGAGAGAGAGAGAGAGAGAGAGAGAGAGAGATAGAGAGAGAGAGATATAGAAGCAGCCACAATAGCAGTCTAGCAGCTGTAATAGCTAATACAAGTAGGGCTGATAACACAAAACCAATAGTGGTGGATGGAAAGAGTGATAATACAACTATCGGAAAGCCAGCACTGTCCAGCATCTCTCCTCAGTACGTCCATGTGTATTGGTGTGGGACGTCCCTGCGATCGATGCCCGTGCGTTGGTTCCTGCAGCATCAGCATGCTTGCTGGGAGCTCTTGATGTCTTTGGCAGTGATTGAGAAGTGTTATTCTCCAGGCTGCCACATTGTCACTAGGTGTTGGAAATCCCTCGTTAGCATTGGTATTCCCTCGTACAGACGTAGTTAATTAGGGATGGTAGCAGTTGGTGTCAAGCAGGCACTGACGTGGCAGCAGATGCAGCCACAATACCGGAGACCACCAAGATCCAGGTGAAACCCTGCTCCAAGTGTGCCCATGCTCCAGGTATAACCTCGCTCCCGGTGTGATCCCGCTCCAGGTATGACCTCACTCCAGGTGTGACCCCGCTCCACGGTTAGCTGCGAGACAAGGAGGCACAAGGACTCCCGGGAAGGAATGAAGTTAGTAACAACATGGACATGGGACATGAGTATATACAGAAGGAGAGGGGAGCTCAGTGTGTCATAGGAAGTTCCTTATGACAGTGTGTCATAGGAAGTCCCCCGGCAGTCTATGCCTATAGCATCTTAAGTATAAGCGTTATCAAAGAGGAAAGTCTTTAGCCTACTCTTAAATGTAGAGACGGTGTCTGCCTCCCGGACTGAAACTGGGAGCTGGTTCCAGAGAAGAGGAGCTTGATAGCTGAAGGCTCTGGCTCCCATTCTACTTTTGGAGACTCTAGGAACCTCAAGTAACCCTGCATTCTGTGAGCGCAGTGCTCTAGTGGGGTAGTAGGGTACTATGAGCTCTTTAAGATATGATGGGGCCTGACCGTTTAGCGCTTTGTAGGTGAGGAGGACGATTTTAAAATCTATTCTGGATTTTACAGGCAGCCAGTGCAGAGAAGCTAATACAGGCGTAATATGATCTCTTTTTCTAGTTCTAGTCAGTACACGTGCTGCAGCATTCTGGATCAACTGGAGAGTTTTCAGAGACTTATTGGAGCAGCCTGATAATAAGGAATTGCAGTAATCGAGTCTAGAGGTAACAAATGCATGGACTAATTTTTCTGCATCATTTTGACACAGGATGTGCCTGATCTTCGCAATGTTATGTAGATGAAAGAAGGCAGTCCGTGAGGTTTGTTTTATGTGAGAGTTAAAGGACATATCCTGGTCGAAGACAACTCCCAGATTCCTTACGGTGGTGCTGGAGGCCAGGGCAATGCCATCTATAGTAACTATATCATTAGATAATTTGTTTCGGAGGCGCTCAGGGCCAAGTACAATAACTTCAGTTTTGTCTGAGTTTAACATCATGAAATTGCAGGTCATCCAGGTTTTTATGTCCTTAAGGCATGCTTGAAGTTTAGTTAACTGGTTTGTTTCGTCTGGCTTGATTGATAGATATAACTGGGTATCATCTGCATAACAATGAAAGTTTATGGAGTGTTTTCTAATAACATTGCCTAAGGGAAGCATATATAAGGTAAATAGAATTGGTCCAAGTACAGAACCCTGTGGAACTCCGTGACTAACTTTGGTGTACATGGAGGACTCATCGTTGACATGTACAAACTGAGATCGATCTGATAAATAGGACTTAAACCAACTTAGTGCAGTTCCTTTAATGCCAATTAAATGTTCCAGTCTTTGTAATAGGATGTCATGATCAATGGTGTCGAAAGCAGCACTGAGATCTAGCAAGACAAGTACAGATACAAGTCCTTTGTCCGATGCCATTAGAAGGTCATTTGTAATTTTCACTAGTGCTGTCTCTGTGCTATGGTGCACTCTAAATCCTGACTGATAATCTTCGAATAAATGATTGTTCTGTAGAGTATTTTGGAGGTAAAGGAAAGGTTAGATATAGGTCTATAGTTGGCTAGGACCTCTGGATCAAGAGTGGGCTTTTTAAGAAGAGGTTTAATTACAGCTACTTTAAAGGACTGTGGTACATAGCCTGTTAGTAAAGACACATTGATCATATCCAGTAAAGAGGTGCTAACTAGAGGTAAAACTTCTTTTAGCAGTCTAGTTGGAATAGGGTCTAGGAGACAGGTAGATGATTTAGATGAGGAGATCAGTGAGGTTAATTTGTGGAGATCGATAGGAGAAAAGCAGTCTAAATATATATCAGGTTGTACAGCTGTTTCTAAGGTTCCTAAGTTTGAGGATAAATTGGTACCAGTTGACGGTAGGAGGTGATTAATTTTGTCTCTAATAGTTATGATTTTATCATTAAAGAAACTCATGAAGTCACTACTACTGAGGGTTGTAGGAATACATGGCTCAATAGAGCTGTGACTTTCTGTCAGCCTGGCTACAGTGCTGAATAGAAACCTGGGGTTGTTCTTATTTGTCTCTATTAATGATGAGTAATGGGCTGCTCTGGCATCACAGAGAGCCTTCCTATATGTTTTAAGACTATCTTGCCAGACTAAATGAGATTCTTCCTGTTTGGTGGAATGCCATATCCTTTCCAGTTTCCTCGATGCTTGCTTTAGTTTGCGTGTTTGAGGGTTATACCATGGAGCTGACTTCCTTTGTTTTATTAACTTCTTTTTTAGAGGGGCAACAGAATCAAGTGTGACTCGCAGTGAGTCTGTAGCACTATCTACAAGATGATCAATTTGGGTAGGGCTAAAGTTATCATACGAGCCCTCTGTTATATTGAGACATGGTATTGAATTTAATGCTGATGGAATCACTTCCTTAAATTTAGCTACAACACTATCGGATAGACATCTAGTGTACACACTTTTATCTAATGGTGTATAGTCTAGTAATAAGAATTCAAAAGTGATTAAATAATGGTCTGATAAAAGAGAGTTCTGTGGAAAAACAATTAAATGTTCAATTTCAACGCCATATGACATAACAAGGTCGAGGGTGTGGTTAAAGCGGTGAGTGGGTTTATGCATGTTCTGCGAGAAACCAATTGAATCTAATAAAGAGATAAACGCAGTACTGAGGCTATCATTATCAACGTCCACATGAATATTAAAACCACCTACTATAATGACTTTATCTGTTTTCAGGACTAAGCCTGATAGAAACTCTGAGAATTCAGATAGAAATTCAGAATATGGGCCTGGAGCGCGGTACACTATAACAAATAAAATTGGCTGTAGTGCTTTCCAGGTTGGGTGTGAAAGACTAAGAACAAGGCTTTCAAATGAGTTATAATTTAGTTTAGTTTTAGGGTTTATTAATAGGCTTGAGTCAAAGATGGCTGCAACTCCACCTCCTCGGCCGGTGTCTCGAGTAATGTGAGTATTAATATGACTCGGGGGAGTGGATTCGTTTAGGCTGACATATTCTTCCTGACACAGCCAGGTTTCAGTAAGACAAAATAAATCAATGTGATTATCTGATATTAAATAATTTACTAGTAGAGCTTTAGATGACAGAGATCTGATATTTAAGAGTCCACATTTAATTCTCCTGTTTTGTTGCTTTATTGCAGTACTAGTGTTAGATTTTATTAGATTATTATGTTTAACTCCTCTTCTGTTTACTTTTGATTTAATTAATTTAGGTGGGGCAGACACAGTCTCAGTTAGGTTTGGGGTTAAGCTATGGGTGGGTAACTGCTCTAATGGAAGCGCAGAGAAGTGTGTAAGACTACAGCTCTGTGTCCTGGAATGACCTCTGGTTTGTCATGGATTTGTTCCACCAACAATCTTGGTCAGATTTCTGGATAAGAGAGCTGCACCATCCAAAGTAGGATGAATGCCGTCTCTCCTAATCAGACCAGGAATTCCCCAGAAAGGGTTCCAATTGTCAATGAAGCCCACATCGTTTGCTGGACACCACCTCGACAGCCAGCTGTGGAATGACTTCATGCGGCTATACATGTCGTCACTGGTCAAATTGGAGAGGGGACCAGAGAAAACTACGGAGTCCGACATTGTTTTTGCATATGCACACACCGATTGGACATTAACTTTAGTGACCTCCGATCGACGTAACCGGGTGTCATTACCGCCGACGTGAATAACAATCTTACTGTATTTACGTTTATCCTTAGCCAGCAGTTTCAAAACGGATTCAATGTCGCTCGCTCTGGCCCCCGGGATGCAATTAACTATGGCAGCTGACTTCGCTAACTTCACGTTCCGCAAAATGGAGCTGCCGATAACCAGAGTTGGTTTCTCAGCGGGTGTGTCGCTGAGAGGGGAATATCTGTTAGAAACGTGAAGTGGTTGGTGGTTAACCGTGGGCTTCAGGGTACGACTATGCGTCCTTCGGACAGTCACCCAGCCTCCCGGCTGCTCGGGGGTTGCCGGGGGACGGCTAGCAGAAGCTAAGCTTGGCCGGTCTGCACCGGCTAGGGGCTGGCTAACTACAGAAGAAGCTAAAGCTAAAGTGCAGAACCGGGCTTCTAACTCACTAACCCTCGCCTCCAATGCAGCGAATGCACTACACCTAATACATGTACCATTAGCTCTAAAGGAGGCAGAGGAATAACTAAACATAAGACACACAGAGCAGGGGAGAGCAGAAGAAGGAGAGAGAACAGGAGAGCAGGGGAAAGCAGGAGAGGGAGAGAGAACAGGAGAGCAGGGGAGAGGAGAAGCCATTGCTAACGGCTAAGCTACTGCTAAGCTACTGTTATGCTACGATACGATAGCCCAGCTAGCGTTAGCCGAGCTGAATATGTGTGGTTAAGTCTCTAAAGAGGAGTGAGTTGTGAGCGCTTAAGCAGAATTAGTGTAGATATAAATGTAGCGGGTATTTAGCCGCTGTAGTGAAGAGTATATGACTATATTGCCCTGGATGTGCTAGAGCAGCTACAGAACACAGCAGCACACAGAAAGACATCCACTTCCAGGAGCTACATGGAGGAGCGACATCGCGGAGCGACATGGAGGACTGACATGGAGGAGTGACATGGAGGAGTGATATGGAAGACAGGGAGGAGTGACATGGAGGGTTGACATGGAGGAGTGACATGGAGGAGGAATATGGAGGATTGACATTCTCGAGTAACTTTCAGGAGGGACATTCTGGAGTGACATGGAGGTATCGACATTGAGTAGTGACATGGAGGAGTGACAAGAAGGAGCGACACGGAAGAGTGACATGGAGGAGCAACATAGAGGATTGACAGAGAGGTGTAACATGAAGGATCTGCATGGAGGAGTGACATGGAAGTGTGACATGGAGGAGTGACATGGAGGAGTGACATGTAGGTTTGACATGGAGGAGTTACATGGAGGAATGACGTGGAGGAGCGACATGGAAGAGCGACATGGAAGAGTGACATGGAAGAGCGACATGGAGGAGTGACCTGGAGGAGCAACATAGAGGATTGACATAGAGGTGTAACATGAAGGATCTGCATGGAGGAGCTACATGGAGGAGTAACATGGTGGAGTGACATGGAAGACATGGAGTAGTGACATGGTGGAGCAACATGGAGGATCGAAATGGAGGATTGACATGGAGCAGTGACATGGAGGAGTGACATAGAATTGTTACATGGAGGAGTGACATGGAGGATCGACAAGGAGGAGAGACATGGAGGAGCGACATGGAATTGTTACATGGAGGAGTGACATGGAGGATCGACATGGAGGAGTGACATGGAGGAGCGACATGGTGGAGTGACATGGAGGAGTGAAATGTAGGATTGACATGGAGGAGTTACATGGAGGAGTGACGTGGAAGACAGGGAGGAATGATATGGAGGAGCACAATTGATGATCGACATGGAGCAATGACATGGAGGAAGGACATGGAGGAGTGACATGGAAGAGCGACATGGAGGAGTAACATGTAGGATCGACATGCAGGATTGACATGGAGGAGTGACATGGAGGAGTGTCATGGAAGACATGGAGGAGTGACATGGAGGAATTACTTGGAGAAGTCACAGGAAGGAGGGACATGGAGGAGCGACATTCTGGGTTGACATGGTGGATCGACATGGAGGAGTGATATGGAGGATTGATATGGAGGAGTGACATGGAGTAGCAAGTTGGAGGAGTGACATGGAGGATCGACATGGAGGAGCGACATGGAGGAGGGACATGGAGGAGCTACATTCTGGGTTGACATTCTGGAGTGACATTCTGGAGTGACATGGAGGAGTGACATGGAGGAACAAGGATGAGCGACATGGTGGGTCGACATGGAGTAGCAACTTGTAGGAGTGACATGGAGGATCGACATGGAGGAGTGACATTGAGGCACTCCTCAATGTCGACATTAAGGAGTGACATTGAGGAGAGACTTGGAGGAGGGACATGGAGGAGGGAAATTTTGGAGTGATGAGGAGGAGCGACATGGAGGAGTGACATGGAGGTTTAACAATCTGGAGTTAAATTCTGGAATGGCATTCTGGAGTGACATGGAGGAGCGACATGGAGGAATGACATGGAGGAGTGATATGGAGGAGCAAGGAGGAGCGACATGGAGGATCGATATGAATAAGTGACATGGAGGAACGACACGGTGGAGTGACATGGAAGACATGGAGCAGTGAAATGGAGGAGCAACATGGAGGATCGACATGGAGGATCGACATGGAGGAGTGACATGGAGGAGCAACATGGAAGAGCGACATGGAGGAACTACATGAAGGAGCAATATGGTAGAGCGACTAGGAGGAGCTACATGGAGGAGCAACATCGCGGAGCGACATGGAGGACTGACATGGAGGAGTGACATGGAGGAGTGATATGGAAGACAGGGAGGAGTGACATGGAGGAGTGACATGGAGGAGGAATATGGAGGATTGACATTCTCGAGTGACTTTCAGGAGGGACATTCTGGAGTGACATGAAGGTATCGACATTGAGTAGTGACATGGAGGAGTGACAAGAAGGAGCGACACGGAAGAGTGACATGGAGGAGCAACTTGGAGGATTGACAGAGAGGTGTAACATGAAGGATCTGTATGGAGGAGCTACATGGAGGAGTAACATGGTGGAGTGACATGGAAGACATGGAGTAGTGACATGGTGGAGCAACATGGAGGATCGAAATGGAGGATCGACATGAAGCAGTGACATGGAGGAGTGACATGGAAGTATGACATGGAGGAGTGACATGGAGGATCGACATGGATGAGTGACATGGAGGAGCGACATGGTGGAGTGATGTGGAGGAGTGACATTCTGGAGTGACATGGAGGAGTGAAATGGAGGAGCGACAAGGAGGAGTGACATGGAGGAGTGACATGGTGGAGCTTCAGTCTCACTTTTTTATGATTTGGTGTCCTCCGGGGTTGTCTTCCATTAAGTCCACTTTGGCTCAAACAGGAGACAACTGCTCATGGACTACTACTAAAACACTATGAATACTATAGAACTAACTAGCATTGTTAGAAAAATAATTATTAATGGGACAAATTTCTTGGGTATTTTAGCGTGCGATCAACTGCCTAAACACATCAGGCTGCTTGGAGATGGTCTTATAGCCTTTACTTTTAACATGCTTGTCTATAATTTTCTTTCTAATCTCCTGAGACAACTCTCTCCTTAGCTTTCTGTGGTCCATGTTCAGTGTGGTACACACCATGATACCAATGTTTAATGTGTCCCTATGGTCAAATTATTTTCAATCTTTTCTAGGGGTACCATCATTTTTGTCCAGGCCAGTTTCATTAGTTTGTTTTTTAAAATGATTCTGAACCAAAATTCAAAAACATTAGCTGATTTTCATTAGTTCATTTTCAGTAATTTTTTATTTATTATTACTTTTTGTCAGTTTCAACTTATTTCAGTGACCATTGTTTTTTTTTATTCTTTCTTTAACGGAAGGGTACCAACAATTTTGACTACGTGTGTAGATACACACACACACATACAGTATATACATATGTCTATATCCACACCCGCTTACATATAGATATCCACTTAGACACATTCGCTTACACAGTTATCTATTCTATTTTACAGACAAAAAACAAAAAAAAAAAAAAAGGACATATTTACATCCCTTTAGTAGACCTTTTATCGACATTACTTATTAATTAATTTTGTTTAACTCCAATCCTCACCCTGACTCAAAGTAGCCCACCCATGCTCAAAAATGATATTCTGTTCTTTATTTCTATTAACATCCCTCTCAAGAACCCACTGATGTTTCAAAAACATTTTGAAACGTTCAGTGTTTAACTGTTGTCTTTTTATAGCTTTAAATATAAATGTTTTCCCCATCGTAATGATGATGTTGTTCAGGTCTTTTCCTTTTTTCATCATCCCTTAAATCACCAAACATTATAGATAAAGGACAACTATAGAAATTTGATTTGTAGACTGAGATCCACTTTTCAACATTAATCCAAAATAAGGCAACTTCCTTACAATACCAAAATAAATGAATGTCTGACTCCTCTTCCTCCTCACACAATCTACATATGTCACATTGTTGGATGCCCCATTTTTTTTTAGCATTCTCTTAGTAGGCAAGAATTTGTAGATTAGTTTTAGTTGTAAAATTCTAATGGAGACATCAAAAGAAGTTGTGTAAATAAATGCATATACTTTCCTCCATGGGATACATTTGTCTAACAAATACTCCCATTTTGACTGGATAGCTACTGGTGCAGTAGTCTTGATTTCGCCCCCACTATTCAAGAGGTCATTTATAAATAATATTCCTTTTTCAAACATTGATTCAATAAAGATACGGTGATCATTAATCAACATATTTCTATTATACCACAACACTTGGCTCTGGATTTCATAACTTCACTCTGGTTGATGATATTGGTATTGAAACCAACTGACTATGGCCTCTTCCAAAAAGCCGGATAAGAATGGAAATTACTTTCTCTTTAATATAGTGAACTGAAAAGCAGTTAACTGGAGGTAAGGATAGAGTTCTTTGCGGAACAGAGGATGAGCAGACCTCAATCATTTTGCTGAAAACCACTACGGATTTAAGATACACTTTGGTATAAGGGATGCTTTTAGTGCAAAGTTGAGTGCCTTAAGGTTTAACAATTTAAGTCCACAGTGTTTGTAATCATTATACAGATAAGCTCTTTTAATTTTGTCAGGCTTCCAACCCCATATGAAATTGAACACATTTTGCTCATATTTTTTAAACAACTCCTCTCCTGGGGTAGGAGGACCACGTGAGGATATAGATAAACTGAGGAATCACTAAGGAATTTATCACTGTTATTTTTTCCATATAAAGTTAAGTTAGTCATTCCCCAAACTTTTAATTTTCTGTCGACTGTATGTAGCTTTCTAACAAAGTTTTCCTTCGTGATAAGGTCCATGTCTTTAGGGATATGTATACCAAGGACATCTATTGGGCCATCTGACCATTTTAGTGGGCAGATTACTATAGATATTAAAATTTGTACCTTTCAGAGATCCAATTCACAGCACAGTACATTTATCATAGTTAGGTTTTAGTCCGGAAATTACTGAGAAGTTATTCAACTCTTTAACTAATGCAGTAAAGGATGCAACATTTGGTTGATTTTGAAAGTTTACATCGTCCGCATACATTGATATTTTTGATTCCAAACTATTTATTCTCAAACCTTCTATGTTGTTATTCATTCTTACTTTTTGTGCTAAGATTTCTATAGCTATAATAAATAGATACGCAGACAGTGGACATCCAATAATTATCTGGAGCAGGTTCGAATCCCACTTGGTACAAAGTCTGTGATACATTGTCAAAGATAATGAGCTATTTGGGAATCAAGAAATGTGAGTCTTAGTTTGTTATTTACTTCTTCTGATTATCATTAGATTAGACTAGTCTGGTTATATCAAGTTCTTGACTTACTTAAAGCTATTAACCAATTATATTAGAGTTAAGCCGTTGCTACCAAATTCCCAATGGATCATTATTGGACTAATGTCATCTAAAGTTGCATAAAGCGTGTTGATACCTCATTGCGTTATGAATCTGTTGACCAATGAACTTTAAGAGGGCAGGGCTCAGCACATCAGTAGACCTAACTTCACAAGCCTTTGGCCCATCGTCTCCAAACTTGAGGCGTACCAAAGCATTTTCCGCTTGACACATAGGGGGCGCCACAAATATCAGAAACTTGTATCGCAAGATCCGGTGGACAGAATTTGATCAAATTTGGTGCACATACTCTGGGGGCAAGTATTAACCAAGATCTATAGTGTCATATTGATCAGTGCATGTGGGCGTGGCCTATTTAGCATTTTATGCTAAATTATGCCTTTGCTCAATTTGCTGTGAGCTGGAATGAGCTAGAGACATGAGACTTGGTACCATAACTGTACATGATGTCATAATGCTTCACATAAAATATGAAAACAATTGGCCACATGGTGGCGCTATAACAATTTTCAAGGCCAGCCCCCTCACACCATAAGTCCTATCAATTTGAAATTTGACAGACATGTGCTGCTGAATGTGATCTACAAAAAAGTCTCTTGGACCACGAAAGTCCGCCGACTAAATTTTCCGCCATGCTGAAAGTTTCATTCAAATCGACCACTAGGCGGGCGCTTTGAGCGATAAAGGCTATAACCCGCGAAATGCCGCTTGCGGCTTTAATTCATTTTAAATTGATATAACTATGTGGATGTGGAAATATGTTTTATATATTTCATGTTTATTCTTTTACAATGTCTGTGTTGAAATGTACCACTATACAATCACAATGTACAACTCTAGTTTTCATCACTAAGCCAAAGAATGCATTTCTCCTCAAGAAACGTGGAAAGTGGATTCATATGAAAAATGTGAAATTTCTTCACAGAAAAACATTTCTTGCATTGGAAACACACAAAAAAGGATAAATATGAAAGGGAACAGAGTTTTCCAAAATCTAATATGATAGTTTTGGACTCCAGGCATCAAACTGTCAGTCTGAGCTGAATTCCATGTAAAACCCTAGTTTTCATCACTAAACTCGCTTAATATGTCTTTCTCACCCAAAACCACTCAGGAACGCATTTCTCCTCTAGAAACACTGAAATGTGCATTTATATGAAGAATATGTGATTTATTTACAGAAACACATCTGTTATACTGGAAACATACAAAAAAGAGACAGAATATGAAAATAAACATTGTTTTCTCAAATTTTACATTAGAATTCGCTTCCAAGTATCAAATCTTCATTCTGAGCTCAATTCTATGCAAAACTCTTGTTTTCATCACTAAACTCGCTTAATATGTCTTTCTCATCCAAAACCACTCAGGAACGCATTTCTCCTCAAGAAACACTGAAACGTGCATTTATATGAAGAATATGTGATTTATTTACAGAAACACATCTGTTATACTGGAAACATACAAAACAGGATGAAAATGAAAGGGAATATATTTTTACAATTTTTTTACATAATAGTTGGCTTTTCTGCATCAAACCTTCACACTGACCTCAATTCCATGTAAAACTTTAGTTTTCATCACTAAACTTGCTTAAACTGTTTTAAAAAAAATCCATTGTATGATATGTCGAAAAATTTCTTGGAAAAAAAGTCAAAGTATAGTTTTTCAAAAAATGTCATGAAAAAAAAGTTATAGTATAGCATTTTGAAATTTTTTGGAAAAAAATACAATATTGTATATATCATATTTTGAAAAAAATAATGCAAAAAGTCTAATTCTAATTCAAAATTTCCAAATTCAGCCCGTGACGTTGTGGTCAGCTGCACTGTCCCGATGAAAAAAAGCATACACTTGTTGTGTGCCGCCACTTTTTTTGAGTTATCGGTATGAATCATGCCCCTTGTTTCATTTTCTTCATCCCCAGCGTGACAGAAGCCACAGCGCTGGCCGCCATCTCCCGGGCTGGCCCGAAGAGGGGACCTGTCCCGATGGGAAAAACTCTCCTCGTCTGCAGCCTGCGAGGAAGTGGAACAGGCGTCTTCCGATTTGCCACGAGATCCCGCCTTGGCCCTCCCTCAAACCTTCCACTGACCTACTTTGTGGAGGCAATGAGTCTGAATCATTGGCCAAAAAAAAGTCAATAGAAGTTTTTTCAGACTTCTATTGTCCGATCTTTTTCAGACTTTTTTTTCAGAAATTTTCAGATCTTTTTTTTCGGACAGTTTTTTCATACTTCTTTTGTCCAACATTTCTCAGATATTTTTTCCAGACTTTTTTTGTCCGACAATTTTCAGATCTTTTTTTTCAGATATTTTTTTTCAGACTTTTTTTCAAACTTCTTTTATCCGACATTTTTCAGACTTCTTTTGTCCGACACTTTTCAGACTTTTTTTCGGGCTTTTTTTCAGATCTTTTTTTTCGGACAGTTTTTTTCAGAATTCTTTTGTCCGACATTTTTCAGACATTTTCAGAACTTTTTTTTCGGACAGTTTTTTCAGACTTCTTTTGTCCGACATTTTTCAGATATTTTTTCCAGACTTTTTTTGTCCGACAATTTTCAGATCTTTTTTTTTTCAGACATTTTCAGATCTTTTTTTTCGGACAGTTTTTTCAGATTTTTTTTGTCCGACATTTTTCAGATATTTTTTTCAGATCTTTTTTTTCAGACTTTTTTTTCAGAAATTTTCAGATATTTTTTTTCGGACAGTTTTTTCAGACTTCTTTTGTCCGATCTTTTTCAGATATTTTTTTTCAGACTTTATTTTCAGAAATTTTCAGATCTTTTTTTTCGGACAGTTTTTTCAGACTTCTTTTGTCCGATCTTTTTCAGATCTTTTTTTTCAGACTTTTTTTTCAGACATTTTCAGATCTTTTTTTCCAGACTTTTTTTGTCCGACAATTTTCAGATCTTTTTTTTTTCAGACATTTTCAGATCTTTTTTTTCAAACTTTTTTTGTCCGACATTTTCAGATCTTTTTTTTCAGACTTTTTTTATCCGACATTTTTCAGATATTTTTTTCAAACTTTTTTTATCCCACATTTTTCAGATATTTTTTTCAGACTTTTTTTGTCTGAAATTTTTCAGACATTTTTTTCAGACATTTTCAGATCTTTTTTTTCGGACAGTTTTTATCCGACATTTTTCAGTTTTTTTTTTCAGATCTTTTTTTTTGGACAGTTTTTTCAGACTTCTTTTATCCGACATTTTCCAGACTTTTTTTGTCCGACATTTTTTAGACTTTTTTTTTCAGACATTTTCAGAACTTTTTTTTCGGACAGTTTTTTCAGACTTCTTTTGTCCGACATTTTTCAGATATTTTTTCCAGACTTTTTTTGTCCGACAATTTTCAGATATTCTTTTCAGACATTTTCAGATCTTTTTTTTCGGACAGTTTTTATCCGACATTTTTCAGTTTTTTTTTTCAGATCTTTTTTTTTGGACAGTTTTTTCAGACTTCTTTTATCCGACATTTTCCAGACTTTTTTTGTCCGACATTTTTTAGACTTTTTTTTTCAGACATTTTCAGAACTTTTTTTTCGGACAGTTTTTTCAGACTTCTTTTGTCCGACATTTTTCAGATATTTTTTCCAGACTTTTTTTGTCCGACAATTTTCAGATATTCTTTTTTTCAGACATTTTCAGATCTTTTTTTTCGGACAGTTTTTTCAGACTTTTTTTGTCCGACATTTTTCAGATCTTTTTTTTCAGACTTCTTTTGTCCGACATTTTTTGTCCGACATTTTTCAGAGATTCTTTTGTCCGACATTTTTCAGATCTTTTTTTTCAGACTTTTTTTGTCCGACATTTTTCAGAGATTCTTTCCAGACTTTTTTTGTCCGACAATTTTCAGATCTTTTTGTTCAGACTTTTTTTGTCCGACATTTTTCAGACTTTTTTTGTCCGACATTTTTCAGATCTTTTTTTTCAGACTTCTTTTGTCCGACATTTTTCAGATCTTTTTTTTCAGACTTCTTTTGTCCGACATTTTTCAGACCTTTTTTTTCAGACTTCTTTTGTCCGACATTTTTCAGACTTTTTTTGTCCGACATTTTTCAGATCTGTTTTACAGACATTTTCAGATCTTTTTTTTCAGACTTTTTTTGTTCGACAATTTTGAGATCTTTTTTTTTAAACTTTTTTTGTCCAACATTTTTCAGATATTTTTTTCAGATATTTTTTTTCATATTTTTTTTCAAACTTCTTTTGTCCGACATTTTTCAGACTTCTTTTCAGAGATTCTTTCCAGACTTTTTTTGTCCGACAATTTACAGATCTTTTTTTTCAGACTTTTTTTGTTCGACATTTTTCAGATCTTTTTTTTCAAACTTCTTTTGTCCGAAATTTTTCAGACTTTTTTTGTCCGACATTTTTCAGATCTTTTTTTTCAGACTTCTTTTGTCTGACATTTTCAGATATTTTTTTTCAGACTTTTTTTGTCCGACATTTTCAGATATTTTTTTGTCCAACATTTTTCAAATCTTTTTTTCAGACTTTTGTTTCAGACATTTTCAGATATTTTTTTTTTAGGACATTTTTTTCAGCCATTTTCAGATATTTTTTTTCAGACTTTTTTTGTCTGAAATTTTTCAGACTTTTTTTTCAGACATTTTCAGATCTTTATTTTCGGAATGTTTTTTCGGACTTCTTTTGTCTGACATTTTTCATATATTTTATTCAGATTTTTTTTTCAGACATTTTTTATCCGACATTTTTCAGTCTTTTTTTTCAGATCTTTTTTTTCGGACAGTTTTTTCAGACTTCTTCTGTCCGACATTTTTCAGATATTTTTTCCAGACTTTTTTTGTCCGACAATTTTCAGATCTTTTTTTTTTAGGACATTTTTTTCAGCCATTTTCAGATATTTTTTTTCGGACAGTTTTTTCAGACTTCTTTTGTCCGACATTTTTCAGATATTTTTTCCAGACTTTTTTTGTCCGACAATTTTCAGATATTTTTTTTGTCCGACAATTTTCAGATCTTTTTTTTCAGACTTTTTTTTCAGACTTCTTTTATCCGACATTTTTCAGATATTTTTTTCAGACTTTTTTTGTCCGACAATTTTCAGATCTTTTTTTTTTAGGACATTTTTTTCAGCCATTTTCAGATCTTTTTTTTCGGACAGTTTTTTCAGACTTCTTTTGTCCGACATTTTTCAGATATTTTTTCCAGACTTTTTTTGTCCGACAATTTTCAGATATTTTTTTTGTCCGACAATTTTCAGATCTTTTTTTTCAGACTTTTTTTTCAGACTTCTTTTATCCGACATTTTTCAGATATTTTTTTCAGACTTTTTTTTTCAGACAATCTTCAGATCTTTTTTTTCAATATAATTAAAGTTGTTACACAGTGTGGAAAAGTGTTCAATCATTTCTCTTTGTTGAGTGGAAAGTGCCTGATGTGTTCCATGGCGTTCCTGGAGGTGGAAGCAGAGCATAGTTAGCTGCATGTGGGATTCTTCTGTTGTTGAGGGAAGATAAAAACTAAGGGACATTTGGAGTTTAGGGTAAAGAAACACACTAGCTACACTTGTAAACATTACATTTAATTAGTTTTGCATTACATTACATTAAGTTAGTTTGTTTTTGTGTGAATTTATTATTATTATTCGTTGTCTGCCGAATAAGCGCAATTTGCCGTGAGCTGGAATGAGATGGAAACATGAAACTTGGCATAGGAACTGGAATGATGTGCAGCTGCTTCTCAAGAACTATGACCCCAATCGGCCACATGATGGCGCTGTAATTAACGCCCAAACACGCGATTTTGAAAAGGCCATGCCCCTCACACCGTAAGTCTGATTGACTTGAAACTCGACACACATGTCTAGCTCCGTGTGATCTACAAAAGAGCTGCTCAGACCACTAGCTAGATTTTCCGCCATATTGGATTTTTTGAAAAACAGATTTTTGACATCTCCTCCTAAACCGTAGGTCCGATTGCTACCAAATTTTCTGTGGATCATTATTGGACTAATATCATCTAAAGTTTCATAAAGCGTGTTGATACCTCATTGCGTTATGAATCTGTTGACCAACAAACTTTTCAATTGGAGGGGCTTAGCAGGAAATTAGCCATAATTCATTGACCATTAGTCAAATCATCATCTTGGTAGATATCTTCAGTACATATTTGGGAAGAGGCATACCAAAGCGTTTTCTGCTTGACACATAGGGGGCGCCACAAATATCCGAAACTTGTATCGCAAGATCCGGTGGACAGAATTTGATCAAATTTGGTGCACATACTCTGGGGGCAAGTATTAACCAAGATCTATAGTGTCATATTGATCGGTGCATGTGGGCGTGGCCTATTTAGCATTTTATGCTAAATTATGCCTTTGCTCAATTTGCTGTGAGCTGGAATGAGCTAGAGACATGAGACTTGGTACCATAACTGTACATGATGTCATAATGCTTCACATAAAATATGAAAACAATTGGCCACATGGTGGCGCTATAACAATTTTCAAGGCCAGCCCCCTCACACCATAAGTCCTATCAATTTGAAATTTGACAGACATGTGCTGCTGAATGTGATCTACAAAAAAGTCTCTTGGACCACGAAAGTCCGCCGACTAAATTTTCCGCCATGCTGAAAGTTTCATTCAAATCGACCACTAGGCGGGCGCTTTGAGCGATAAAGGCTATAACCCGCGAAATGCCGCTTGCGGCTTTAATTCATTTTAAATTGATATAACTATGTGGATGTGGAAATATGTTTTATATATTTCATGTTTATTCTTTTACAATGTAATTGTAACCTGTGTTGAAATGTACCACTATACGATCACAATGTACAACTCTAGTTTTCATCACTAAGCCAAAGAATGCATTTCTCCTCAAGAAACGTGGAAAGTGGATTCATATGAAAAATGTGAAATTTCTTCACAGAAAAACATTTCTTGCATTGGAAACACACAAAAAAGGATAAATATGAAAGGGAACAGAGTTTTCCAAAATCTAATATGATAGTTTTGGACTCCAGGCATCAAACTGTCAGTCTGAGCTGAATTCCATGTAAAACCCTAGTTTTCATCACTAAACTCGCTTAATATGTCTTTCTCACCCAAAGCCACTCAGGAACGCATTTCTCCTCTAGAAACACTGAAATGTGCATTTATATGAAGAATATGTGATTTATTTACAGAAACACATCTGTTATACTGGAAACATACAAAAAAGAGACAGAATATGAAAAGAAACATTGTTTTCTGAAATTTTACATTAGAATTCGCTTCCAAGTATCAAATCTTCATTCTGAGCTGAATTCTATGCAAAACTCTTGTTTTCATCACTAAACTCGCTTAATATGTCTTTCTCATCCAAAACCACTCAGGAACGCATTTCTCCTCTAGAAACACTGAAACGTGCATTTATATAAGGAATATGTGATTTAATTACAGAAACACATCTGTTATACTGGAAACATACAAAAAAGAGACAGAATATGAAAAGAAACATTGTTTTCTCAAATTTTACATTAGAATTCGCTTCCAAGTATCAAATCTTCATTCTGAGCTCAATTCTATGCAAAACTCTTGTTTTCATCACTAAACTCGCTTAATATGTCTTTCTCATCCAAAACCACTCAGGAACGCATTTCTCCTCAAGAAACACTGAAACGTGCATTTATATAAGGAATATGTGATTTATTTACAGAAACACATCTGTTATACTGGAAACATACAAAAAAGAGACAGAATATGAAAAGAAACATTGTTTTCTCAAATTTTACATTAGAATTCGCTTCCAAGTATCAAATCTTCATTCTGAGCTGAATTCCATGTAAAACGCTAGTTTTCATCACTAAACTCGCTTAATATGTCTTTCTCACCCAAAACTACTCAGGAACGCATTTCTCCTCAAGAAACACTGAAATGTGCATTTATATGAAGAATATGTGATTTATTTACAGAAACACATCTGTTATACTGGAAACATACAAAACAGGATGAAAATGAAAGGGAATATATTTTTACAATTTTTTTACATAATAGTTGGCTTTTCTGCATCAAACCTTCACACTGACCTCAATTCCATGTAAAACTTTAGTTTTCATCACTAAACTTGCTTAAACTGTTTTAAAAAAAATCCATTGTATGATATGTCGAAAGATTTCTTGGAAAAAAAGTCAAAGTATAGTTTTTCAAAAAATGTCATGAAAAAAAAGTTATAGTATAGCATTTTGAATTTTTTTGGAAAAAAATACAATATTGTATATATCATATGTTGAAAAAAATAATGAAAAAAGTCTAATTCTAATTCAAAATTTCCAAATTCAGCCCGTGACGTTGTGGTCAGCTGCACTGTCCCCGATGAAAAAAAGCATACACTTGTTGTGTGCCGCCACTTTTTTTGAGTTATCGGTATGAATCATGACCCTCATTTCATTTTCTTCATCCCCAGCGTGACAGAAGCCACAGCGCTGGCCGCCATCTCCCGGGCTGGCCCGAAGAGGGGACCTGTCCCGATGGGAGAAACTCTCCTCGTCTGCAGCCTGCGAGGAAGTGGAACAGGCGTCTTCCGATTTGCCACGAGATCCTGCCTTGGCCCTCCCTCAAACCTTCCACTGACCTACTTTGTGGAGGCAATGAGTCTGAATCATTGGCCAAAAAAAAAGTCAATAGAAGTTTTTTCAGACTTCTGTTGTCCGATCTTTTTCAGATCTTTTTTTTCAGACTTTTTTTTCAGAAATTTTCAGATCTTTTTTTTCGGACAGTTTTTTCAGACTTCTATTGTCCGATCTTTTTCAGATCTTTTTTTTCAGACTTTTTTTTCAGACTTTTTTTTCAGAAATTTTCAGATCTTTTTTTTCGGACAGTTTTTTCAGACTTCTTTTGTCCGATCTTTTTCAGATCTTTTTTTTCAGAAATTTTCAGATATTTTTTTTCGGACAGGTTTTTCAGACTTCTTTTGTCCGATCTTTTTCAGATATTTTTTTTCAGACTTTTTTTGTCCAACATTTTTCAGATATTTTTTTCAGATATTTTTTTTCAGACTTTTTTTCAAACTTCTTTTGTCCGACATTTTTCAGACTTCTTTTGTCCGACACTTTTCAGACTTTTTTTCGGGCTTTTTTTCAGATCTTTTTTTTCGGACAGTTTTTTCAGAATTCTTTTGTCCGATATTTTTCAGACTTTTTTTTCAGATCTTTTTTTTCGGACAGTTTTTTCAGACTTCTTTTGTCCGACATTTTTCAGATATTTTTTTCATATCTTTTTTTTCAGACTTTTTTTTCAGACATTTTCAGATATTTTTTTTCAGACTTTTTTTATCCGACATTTTTCAGATATTTTTTTCAGACTTTTTTTGTCTGAAATTTTTCAGACTTTTTTTTCAGACATTTTCAGATCTTTTTTTCGGACAGTTTTTTCGGACTTCTTTTGTCCGACATTTTTCAGATATTTTATTCAGATCTTTTTTTGTCCGACAATTTTCAGATCTTTTTTTTCAGATATTTTTTTGTTCAACATTTTTCAGATCTTTTTTTCAGATCTTTTTTTTAAACATTTTTTTCAGATCTTTTTTTGTCCGACATTTTCAGATCTTTTTTTTCAGACTTTTTTTTCAGACATTTTCATATTTTTTTTTTCGGACAGTTTTTTCATAATTCTTTTGTCCGACATTTTTCAGACTTCTTTTGTCCGACATTTTTCAGTCTTTTTTTTTCAGACATTTTCAGATCTTTTTTTTCGGACAGTTTTTTCAGACTTCTTTTGTCCGACATTTTTCAGATATTTTTTCCAGACCTTTTTTGTCCGACAATTTTCAGACTTTTTTTGTCTGTCATTTTTCGGACTTTTTTTGTCTGACATTTTCAGATCTTTTTTTTCAGACTTTTTTTGTCCGACATTTTCAGATCTTTTTTTTCAGACTTTTTTTGTCCGACATTTTTCAGTTCTTTTTTTTCGGACAGTTTTTTTCAGACTTCTTTTGTCCAACATTTTTCAGATATTTTTTTTCAGATTTTTTTTGTAAGACAATTTTCAGATCTTTTTTTTCAAACTTTTTTTGTCCAACATTTTTCAGATCTTTTTTTCAGATCTTTTTTTTCAGACTTTTTTTGTCCGACATTTTTCAGACATTTTTTGTCCAACATTTTTCAGATCTTTTTTTTCAGATTTTTTTGTCCGACATTTTTCAGACATTTTTTGTCCGACATTTTTCAGATATTTTTTTTCAGACTTTTTTGGTCCGACATTTTCAGATCTTTTTTTTCAGACTTCTTTTGTCCGACATTTTTCAGACTTTTTTTGTCCGACATTTTTCAGATCTTTTTTTTCAGACTTCTTTTGTCCGACATTTTTTGTCCGACATTTTTCAGAGATTCTTTTGTCCGACATTTTTCAGATCTTTTTTTTCAGACTTTTTTGGTCCGACATTTTCAGATCTTTTTTTTCAGACTTCTTTTGTCCGACATTTTTCAGATCTTTTTTTTCAGACTTCTTTTGTCCGACATTTTTTGTCCGACATTTTTCAGAGATTCTTTTGTCCGACATTTTTCAGATCTTTTTTTTCAGACTTTTTTTGTCCGACATTTTTCAGAGATTCTTTCCAGACTTTTTTTGTCCGACAATTTTCAGATCTTTTTGTTCAGACTTTTTTTGTCCGACATTTTTCAGACTTTTTTTGTCCGACATTTTTCAGATCTTTTTTTTCAGACTTCTTTTGTCCGACATTTTTCAGATCTTTTTTTTCAGACTTCTTTTGTCCGACATTTTTCAGACCTTTTTTTTCAGACTTCTTTTGTCCGATATTTTTCAGATATTTTTTTCAGACTTCTTTTGTCCGACATTTTTCAGATATTTTTTTCAGAATTCTTTTGTCCAACAATTGTCAGATCTTTTTTTTCAGAGTTCTTTTGTCCGACATTTTTCAGATCTTTTTTTTGGTCTTTGTTCCAGACTTTTTTTCAGATCTTTTTTTTCAGACAGTTTTTTCAGACTTCTTTTGTCCGACATTTTTCAGATATTTTTTCCAGACTTTTGTTGTCCGACATTTTTCAGATCTTTTGTTTCAGATATTTTTTTTCAGACTTTTTTTCAGACTTTTTTTCGGGCTTTTTTTTCCAGACTTTGTTTCAGATCTTTTTTTTCGGACGTTTTTTTCAGACTTCTTTTGTCCGACATTTTTCAAATCTTTTGTTTCAGATCTTTTTTTTCAGACATTTTCAGATCTTTTTTTTCAGACTTTTTTTTCAGACATTTTCAGATCTTTTTTTTCGGACAGTTTTTTCAGACGTCTTTTGTCCGACATTTTTCAGATCTTTTATTCAGATCTTTTTATTCAGACATTTTTTATCCGACATTTTTCAGATCTTTTATTCAGATCTTTTTTTTCAGACATTTTTTATCCGACATTTTTCAGATCTTTTTTTTCAGACATTTTTTTTCAGACATTTTTCAGATCTTTTTGTTCAGACTTTTTTTGTCCAACATTTTTCAGATCTTTTTTTCAGATCTTTTTTTTCAGACTTTTTTTCAAACTTCTTTTGTCCGACATTTTTCAGACTTCTTTTGTCCGACACTTTTCAGACTTTTTTTCGGGCTTTTTTTCAGATCTTTTTTTTCGGACAGTTTTTTCAGAATTCTTTTGTCCGACATTTTTCAGACTTTTTTTTTCAGATCTTTTTTTTCAGACTTTTTATTCAGACATTTTCAGATCTTTTTTTTCGTACTTTTTTTATCCGACATTTTTCAGATATTTTTTTCAGACTTTTTTTGTCTGAAATTTTTCAGACTTTTTTTTCAGACATTTTCAGATCTTTTTTTTCGGACAGTTTTTTCGGACTTCTTTTGTCCGACATTTTTCAGATATTTTATTCAGATCTTTTTTTGTCCGACATTTTTCAGTCTTTTTTTTCAGACATTTTCAGAACTTTTTTTTCGGACAGTTTTTTCAGACTTCTTTTGTCCGACATTTCTCAGATATTTTTTCCAGACTTTTTTTGTCCGACAATTTTCAGATCTTTTTTTTCAGATATTTCTTTTCAGACTTTTTTTCAAACTTCTTTTGTCCGACATTTTTCAGACTTTTTTTCGGGCTTTTTTTTCCAGACTTTTTTTCAGATCTTTTTTTTCGGACGGTTTTTTCAAACTTCTTTTGTCCGACATTTTTCAGACTTTTTTTCGGGCTTTTTTTTTCAGACATTTTCATATTTTTTTTTTCGGACAGTTTTTTCAGAATTCTTTTGTCCGACATTTTTCAGACTTCTGATGTCCGACATTTTTCAGATCTTTTTTTTCAGACTTTTTTTTCAGATATTTTCATATTTTTTTTTTCGGACAGTTTTTTCAGAATTCTTTTGTCCGACATTTTTCAGATTTCTTTTGTCCGACATTTTTCAGTCTTTTTTTTCAGACATTTTCAGATCTTTTTTTGTCTGTCATTTTTCGGACTTTTTTTGTCTGACATTTTTCAGATATTTTTTTTCAGACTTCTTTTGTCCGACATTTTTCAGATATTTTTTTCAGACTTCTTTTGTCCGACATTTTTCAGATATTTTTTTCAGACTTCTTTTGTCCAACAATTGTCAGATCTTTTTTTTCAGACTTCTTTTGTCCGACATTTTTCAGACTGTTTTTGTCCGACATTTTTCAGATCTTTTTTTTGGTCTTTTTTCCAGACTTTTTTTTCAGACAGTTTTTTCAGACTTCTTTTGTCCGACATTTTTCAGATATTTTTTCCAGACTTTTGTTGTCCGACATTTTTCAGATCTTTTGTTTCAGATCTTTTTTTTCAGACATTTTCAGATCTTTTTGTCGGACAGTTTTTTCAGACTTCTTTTGTCCGACATTTTCAGATCTTTTTTTTCAGACTTTTATTGTCCGACAATTTTCAGATCTTTTTTTTCAGACATTTTCAGATCTTTTTTTTCGGACAATTTTTTCAGACTTCTTTTGTCCGACATTTTTCAGATCTTTTATTCAGATCTTTTTTTTCAGACATTTTCAGATCTTTTTTTTCAGACTTCTTTTGTCCGAGATTTTCAAATCTTTTTTTTCAGACTTTTATTGTCCGACAATTTTCAGATCTTTTTTTTCAGACATTTTCAGATCTTTTTTTTCGGACAGTTTTTTTCAGACATTTTCAGATCTTTTTTTTCGGACAATTTTTTCAGACTTCTTTTGTCCGACATTTTTCAAATATTTTATTCAGATCTTTTTTTTCAGACAGTTTTTATCCGACATTTTTCAGATCTTTTTTTTCAGACTTTTTTTGTCCGACATTTTTCAGATCTTTTTTTTCAGACTTTTTTTTCAGACATTTTCAGATCTTTTTTTTCAGACTTTATTTTCAGAAATTTTCAGATATTTTTTTTCGGACAGTTTTTTCAGACTTCTTTTGTCTGACATTTTTCAGATCTTTTTGTTCAGAATTTTTTTTTCAGACATTTTTTATCCGACATTTTTCAGATATTTTTTTCCAGACTTTTTTTGTCCGACAATTTTCAGATATTTTTTTTTCAAACATTTTCAGATATTTTTTTTCAGACTTTTTTTTCAGACATTTTCAGATCTTTTTTTTCGGACAGTTTTTTCAGACGTCTTTTGTCCGACATTTTTCAAATATTTTATTCAGATATTTTTTTTCAGACATTTTTTATCCGACATTTTTCAGATCTTTTTTTTCAGACTTTTTTTGTCCGACATTTTTCAGATCTTTTATTCAGATCTATTTTTTCAGACATTTTTTATCCGACATTTTTCAGATCTTTTTTTCCAGACTTTTTTTGTCCGACATTTTTCAGATCTTTTATTCAGATCTTTTTTTTCAGACATTTTTTTTCAGATATTTTTCAGATCTTTTTGTTCAGACTTTTTTGTCCGACATTTTTTAGATTTTTATTCAGACTTTTTTTTGTCTGAAATTTTTCAGACTTTTTTTTCAGACATTTTCAGATCTTTTTTTTCAGACTTTATTTTCAGAAATTTTCAGATATTTTTTTTCGGACAGTTTTTTCACACTTCTTTTGTCCGACATTTTTCAGATATTTTTTTCAGACTTTTTTTGTCCGATATTTTTCAGATCCTTTTTTCAGATCTTTTTTTTGGACAGTTTTTTCAGACTTCTTTTATCCGACATTTTTCAGATATTTTTTTTCAGACTTTTTTTTCAGACATTTTTAGTTCTTTTTTTTGGACAGTTTTTTCAAACTTTTTTTGTCCGTCATTTTTCAGATATTTTTATCAGTTAATTTGTTTCAGACTTTTTTTTCAGACTCTTTTTGTTTGACATTTTTCAGATATACTTTCTAGACTTTTTTTGTCCGACAATTTTCAGATCTTTTTTTCAGACTTTTTTTGTCCGAAATTTTTCAGACTTCTTTTGTCCGACATTTTTCAGACTTTTTTTGTCCGACTTTTTTCAAATCATTTATTCACATCTTTTTTTCAGACTTTTGTTTCAGACATTTTCATATTTTTTTTTTTGGACAGTTTTTTCATAATTCTTTTGTCCGACATTTTTCAGACTTCTTTTGTCTGACATTTTTCAGACTTTTTTTGTCTGACAATTTTCAGATCTTTTTTTTCAGACTTCTTTTGTCCGACATTTTCAGATCTTTTTTTTCAGACTTTTTTTGTCCGACATTTTTCAGATCTTTTTTTTCAGATTTTTTTTGTAAGACAATTTTCAGATCTTTTTTTTCAAACTTTTTTTGTCCAACATTTTTCAGATCTTTTTTTCAGATCTTTTTTTTCAGACTTTTTTTGTCCGACATTTTTCAGACATTTTTTGTCCGACATTTTTCAGATCTTTTTTTTCAGATTTTTTTGTCCGACATTTTTCAGACATTTTTTGTCCGACATTTTTCAGATATTTTTTTTCAGACTTTTTTGGTCCGACATTTTCAGATCTTTTTTTTCAGACTTCTTTTGTCCGACATTTTTCAGACTTTTTTTGTCCGACATTTTTCAGATCTTTTTTTTCAGACTTCTTTTGTCCGACATTTTTTGTCCGACATTTTTCAGAGATTCTTTTGTCCGACATTTTTCAGATCTTTTTTTTCAGACTTTTTTTGTCCGACATTTTTCAGAGATTCTTTCCAGACTTTTTTTGTCCGACAATTTTCAGATCTTTTTGTTCAGACTTTTTTTGTCCGACATTTTTCAGACTTTTTTTGTCCGACATTTTTCAGATCTTTTTTTTCAGACTTCTTTTGTCCGACATTTTTCAGATCTTTTTTTTCAGACTTCTTTTGTCCGACATTTTTCAGACCTTTTTTTTCAGACTTCTTTTGTCCGACATTTTTCAGACTTTTTTTGTCCGACATTTTTCAGATCTGTTTTTCAGACATTTTCAGATCTTTTTTTTCAGACTTTTTTTGTTCGACAATTTTGAGATCTTTTTTTTTAAACTATTTTTGTCCAACATTTTTCAGATCTTTTTTTCAGATATTTTTTTTCATATTTTTTTTCAAACTTCTTTTGTCCGACATTTTTCAGACTTCTTTTCAGAGATTCTTTCCAGACTTTTTTTGTCCGACAATTTACAGATCTTTTTTTTCAGACTTTTTTTGTTCGACATTTTTCAGATCTTTTTTTTCAAACTTCTTTTGTCCGAAATTTTTCAGACTTTTTTTGTCCGACATTTTTCAGATCTTTTTTTTCAGACTTCTTTTGTCTGACATTTTCAGATCTTTTTTTTCAGACTTCTTTTGTCCGACATTTTCAGATCTTTTTTTTCAGACTTCTTTTGTCTGACATTTTCAGATCTTTTTTTTCAGACTTCTTTTGTCCGACATTTTCAGATCTTTTTTTGTCCAACATTTTTCAAATCTTTTTTTCAGACTTTTGTTTCAGACATTTTCATATTTTTTTTTTCGAACAGTTTTTTCAGAATTCTTTGGTCCGACATTTTTCAGACTTCTTTTGTCCGACATTTTTCAGATCTTTTTTTTCAGACTTCTTTTGTCCGAAATTTTTCAGACTTTTTTTGTCCGACATTTTTCAGATCTTTTTTTTCAGATTTTTTTGTCCGACATTTTTCAGATCTTTTTTTTCAGATTTTTTTGTCCGACATTTTTCAGACTTCTTTTGTCCGACATTTTTCAGATCTTTTTTTTCAGACTTCTTTTGTCCGACATTTTTCAGAGATTCTTTTGTCCGACATTTTTCAGATCTTTTTTTTCAGACTTCTTTTGTCCGACATTTTTCAGACTTTTTTTGTCCGACATTTTTCAGACTTTTTTTGTCCGACATTTTTCAGATCTTTTTTTTCAGACTTCTTTTGTCCGACATTTTTCAGATCTTTTTTTTCAGACTTCTTTTGTCCGACATTTTTCAGACCTTTTTTTTCAGACTTCTTTTGTCCGACATTTTTCAGACTTTTTTTGTCCGACATTTTTCAGATCTGTTTTTCAGACATTTTCAGATCTTTTTTTTCAGACTTTTTTTGTTCGACAATTTTGAGATCTTTTTTTTTAAACTTTTTTTGTCCAACATTTTTCAGATCTTTTTTTCAGATATTTTTTTTCATATTTTTTTTCAAACTTCTTTTGTCCGACATTTTTAAGACTTCTTTTCAGAGATTCTTTCCAGACTTTTTTTGTCCGACAATTTACAGATCTTTTTTTTCAGACTTTTTTTGTTCGACATTTTTCAGATCTTTTTTTTCAAACTTCTTTTGTCCGAAATTTTTCAGACTTTTTTTGTCCGACATTTTTCAGATCTTTTTTTTCAGACTTCTTTTGTCTGACATTTTCAGATCTTTTTTTTCAGACTTCTTTTGTCCGACATTTTCAGATCTTTTTTTGTCCAACATTTTTCAAATCTTTTTTTCAGACTTTTGTTTCAGACATTTTCATATTTTTTTTTTCGAACAGTTTTTTCAGAATTCTTTGGTCCGACATTTTTCAGACTTCTTTTGTCCGACATTTTTCAGATCTTTTTTTTCAGACTTCTTTTGTCCGAAATTTTTCAGACTTTTTTTGTCCGACATTTTTCAGATCTTTTTTTTCAGATTTTTTTGTCCGACATTTTTCAGATCTTTTTTTTCAGATTTTTTTGTCCGACATTTTTCAGACTTCTTTTGTCCGACATTTTTCAGATCTTTTTTTTCAGACTTCTTTTGTCCGACATTTTTCAGACCTTTTTTTTCAGACTTCTTTTGTCCGACATTTTTCAGAATTTTTTTGTCCGACATTTTTCAGATCTGTTTTTCAGACATTTTCAGATCTTTTTTTTCATACTTTTTTTGTTCGACAATTTTGAGATCTTTTTTTTTAAACTTTTTTTGTCCAACATTTTTCAGATCTTTTTTTCAGATATTTTTTTTCATATTTTTTTTCAAACTTCTTTTGTCCGACATTTTTCAGACTTCTTTTCAGAGATTCTTTCCAGACTTTTTTTGTCCGACAATTTACAGATCTTTTTTTTCAGACTTTTTTTGTTCGACATTTTTCAGATCTTTTTTTTCAGACTTCTTTTGTCCGAAATTTTTCAGACTTTTTTTGTCCGACATTTTTCAGATCTTTTTTTTCAGACTTCTTTTGTCTGACATTTTCAGATCTTTTTTTTCAGACTTTTTTTGTCCGACATTTTCAGATCTTTTTTTGTCCAACATTTTTCAAATCTTTTTTTCAGACTTTTGTTTCAGACATTTTCATATTTTTTTTTTCGGACAGTTTTTTCAGAATTCTTTGGTCCGACATTTTTCAGACTTCTTTTGTCCGACATTTTTCAGATCTTTTTTTTCAGACTTCTTTTGTCCGAAATTTTTCAGACTTTTTTTGTCCGACATTTTTCAGATCTGTTTTTCAGACATTTTCAGATCTTTTTTTTCAGACTTTTTTTGTTCGACAATTTTGAGATCTTTTTTTTTAAACTTTTTTTGTCCAACATTTTTCAGATCTTTTTTTCAGATATTTTTTTTCATATTTTTTTTCAAACTTCTTTTGTCCGACATTTTTCAGACTTCTTTTCAGAGATTCTTTCCAGACTTTTTTTGTCCGACAATTTACAGATCTTTTTTTTCAGACTTTTTTTGTTCGACATTTTTCAGATCTTTTTTTTCAGACTTCTTTTGTCCGACATTTTTCAGATCTTTTTTTTCCAGACTTTTTTTGTCCGACATTTTTCAGATATTTTTTTCCAGACTTTTTTTGTCCGACATTTTTCAGAATTTTTTTTTTCCGACATTTTTCAGATATTTTTTTCAGACATTTTCAGATATTTTTTTTCAGACTTTTTTTGTCCGAAATTTTTCAGTTATTTTTTTCAGATCTTTTCTTTTTCCAACAATTTCAGATATTTTTTTCAGACTTCTTTTGTCCGACATTTTTCAGACTTTTTTTTCTGACATTTTCAGATCTTTTTTTTCAACTTTTTTTTCAGACATTTTCAGATATTTTTTTTCAGACTTTTTTTCAAACTTCTTTTGTCCGACATTTTTCAGACTTCTTTTGTCCGACATTTTTCAGACTTTTTTTCGGGCTTTTTTCAGATCTTTTTTTTCAGATTTTTTTTCAGACATTTTCAGATCTTTTTTTTCGGACAGTTTTTTCAGACTTCTTTTGTCCGACATTTTTCAGAGATTCCTTCCAGACTTTTTTGGTCCGACATTTTCATATCTTTTTTTTCAGACTTTTTTTGTCCGACATTTTTCAGATCTTTTTTTTCAGACAGTTTTTGTTCGACTTTTTTCAGATATTTTTTTCAGAATTTTTTTTGTCCGACAATTTTCAGATCTTTTTTTTTAGGACTTTTTTTTCAGACTTTTTTTCGGGCTTTTTGTCCGACATTTTTCAGATCTTTTTTTCAGATAATTTTTTTTCAGATCTTTTTTTCAGATATTTTTTTTTTGGACAGTTTTTTCTTCTGTCCGACATTTTTCAGATATTTTTTCCAGACTTTTTTTATCCGACATTTTTCAGATATTTTTTTTTGGACAGTTTTTTCATCTGTCCGACATTTTCAGATCTTTTTTTTCAGACTTTTTTTGTCCGACATTTTTCAGACTTCTTTTGTCCGACAATTTTCAGATCTTTTTTTTCGGACAGTTATTTCAGACTTCTTTTGTCCAACATTTTTCAGATATTTTTTCCAGACTTTTTTTGTCCGACAATTTTCAGATCTTTTTTTTCAATATAATTAAAGTTGTTACACAGTGTGGAAAATTGTTCAATCATTTCTCTTTGTTGAGCGGAACGTGCCCGATGTGTTCCATGGCGTTCCTGGAGGTGGAAGCAGAGCATAGTTAGCTGCATGTGGGATTCTTCTGTTGTTGAGGGAAGATAAAAACTAAGGGACATTTGGAGTTTAGGGTAAAGAAACACACTAGCTACACTTGTAAACATTACATTAAGTTAGTTTGTTTTTGTGTGAATTTATTATTATTATTCGTTGTCTGCCGAATAAGTGCAATTTGCCGTGAGCTGGAAAGAGATGGAAACATGAAACTTGGCGTAGGAACTGGAATGATGTGCAGCTGCTTCTCAAGAACTATGACCCCAATCGGCCACATGGTGGCGCTGTAATTAACGCCCAAACATGTGATTTTGGAAAGGCCACGCCCCTCAAACCGTAAGTCCGATTGACTTGAAATGTGACACATATGTGCAACTCCGTGTGATCTACAATAAAGCCTCTTGGACCTCCAAAGTGCACCTGGAAATATTTTCCGCCATATTGGATTTTTTGAAAAACACATTTTTGACATCTCCTCCTAAACCGTAGGTCCGATTGCTACCAAATTTTCTGTGGATCATTATTGGACTAATGGCATCTAAAGTTGCATAAAGCGTGTTGATACCTCATTGCGTTATGAATCTGTTGACCAATGAACTTTAAGAGGGCAGGGCTCAGCATCAGTAGACCTAACTTCACAAGCCTTTGGCCCATCGTCTCCAAACTTGAGGCGTACCAAAGCATTTTCCGCTTGACACATAGGGGGCGCCACAAATATCAGAAACTTGAATCGCAAGATCCGGTGGACAGAATTTTATCAAATTTGGTGCACATACTCTGGGGGCAAGTATTAACCAAGATCTATAGTGTCATATTGATCGGTGCATGTGGGCGTGGCCTATTTAGCATTTTATGCTAAATTATGCCTTTGCTCAATTTGCTGTGAGCTAGAGACATGAGACTTGGTACCATAACTGTACATGATGTCATAATGCTTCACATAAAATATGAAAACAATTGGCCACATGGTGGCGCTATAACAATTTTCAAGGCCAGCCCCCTCACACCATAAGTCCTATCAATTTGAAATTTGACAGACATGTGCTGCTGAATGTGATCTACAAAAAAGTCTCTTGGACCACGAAAGTCCACCGACTAAATTTTCCGCCATGCTGAAAGTTTTATTCAAATCGACCACTAGGCGGGCGCTTTGAGCGATAAAGGCTATAACCCGCGAATTGCCGCTTGCGGCTTTAATTCATTTTAAATTGATATAACTATTTGGATGTGGAAATATGTTTTATATATTTCATGTTTATTCTTTTACAATGTCTGTGTTGAAATGTACCACTATACAATCACAATGTACAACTCTAGTTTTCATCACTAAGCCAAAGAATGCATTTCTCCTCAAGAAACGTGGAAAGTGGATTCATATGAAAAATGTGAAATTTCTTCACAGAAAAACATTTCTTGCATTGGAAACACACAAAAAAGGATAAATATGAAAGGGAACACAGTTTTCCAAAATCTAATATGATAGTTTTGGACTCCAGGCATCAAACTGTCAGTCTGAGCTGAATTCCATGTAAAACGCTAGTTTTCATCACTAAACTCGCTTAATATGTCTTTCTCACCCAAAAACACTCAGGAACGCATTTCTCCTCTAGAAACACTGAAATGTGCATTTATATGAAGAATATGTGATTTATTTACAGAAACACATCTGTTATACTGGAAACATACAAAAAAGAGACAGAATATGAAAAGAAACATTGTTTTCTCAAATTTTACATTAGAATTCGCTTCCAAGTATCAAATCTTCATTCTGAGCTGAATTCCATGTAAAACGCTAGTTTTCATCACTAAACTCGCTTAATATGTCTTTCTCACCCAAAACCACTCAGGAACGCATTTCTCCTCTAGAAACACTGAAATGTGCATTTATATGAAGGATATGTGATTTATTTACAGAAACACATCTGTTATACTGGAAACATACAAAAAAGAGACAGAATATGAAAAGAAACATTGTTTTCTCAAATTTTACATTAGAATTCGCTTCCAAGTATCAAATCTTCATTCTGAGCTGAATTCCATGTAAAACGCTAGTTTTCATCACTAAACTCGCTTAATATGTCTTTCTCACCCAAAACTACTCAGGAACGCATTTCTCCTCTAGAAACACTGAAATGTGCATTTATATGAAGAATATGTGATTTATTTACAGAAACACATCTGTTATACTGGAAACATACAAAAAAGAGACAGAATATGAAAAGAAACATTGTTTTCTCAAATTTGACATTAGAATTCGCTTCCAAGTATCAAATCTTCATTCTGAGCTGAATTCCATGTAAAACGCTAGTTTTCATCACTAAACTCGCTTAATATGTCTTTCTCACCCAAAACTACTCAGGAACGCATTTCTCCTCAAGAAACACTGAAACGTGCATTTATATGAAGAATATGTGATTTATTTACAGAAACACATCTGTTATACTGGAAACATACAAAAAAGAGACAGAATATGAAAAGAAACATTGTTTTCTCAAATTTTACATTAGAATTCGCTTCCAAGTATCAAATCTTCATTCTGAGCTGAATTCCATGTAAAACGCTAGTTTTCATCACTAAACTCGCTTAATATGTCTTTCTCACCCAAAACTACTCAGGAACGCATTTCTCCTCAAGAAACACTGAAATGTGCATTTATATGAAGAATATGTGATTTATTTACAGAAACACATCTGTTATACTGGAAACATACAAAAAAGAGACAGAATATGAAAAGAAACATTGTTTTCTGAAATTTTACATTAGAATTCGCTTCCAAGTATCAAATCTTCATTCTGAGCTGAATTCCATGTAAAACGCTAGTTTTCATCACTAAACTCGCTTAATATGTCTTTCTCACCCAAAACTACTCAGGAACGCATTTCTCCTCAAGAAACACTGAAATGTGCATTTATATGAAGAATATGTGATTTATTTACAGAAACACATCTGTTATACTGGAAACATACAAAAAAGAGACAGAATATGAAAAGAAACATTGTTTTCTCAAATTTTACATTAGAATTCGCTTCCAAGTATCAAATCTTCATTCTGAGCTCAATTCTATGCAAAACTTTTGTTTTCATCACTAAACTCGCTTAATATATCTTTCTCACCCAAAAGCACTCAGGAACGCATTTCTCCTCTAGAAACACTGAAATGTGCATTTATATGAAGAATATGTGATTTATTTACAGAAACACATCTGTTATACTGGAAACATACAAAACAGGATGAAAATGAAAGGGAATATATTTTTACAATTTTTTTACATAATAGTTGGCTTTTCTGCATCAAACCTTCACACTGACCTCAATTCCATGTAAAACTTTAGCTTTCACCACTAAACTTGCTGAAACTGTTTAAAAAAAAATCCATTGTATGATATGTCGAAAAATTTCTTGGAAAAAAAGTCAAAGTATAGTTTTTCAAAAAATGTCATGAAAAAAAAGTTATAGCATTTTGAAATTTTTGGGAAAAAAACACAATATTGTATATATCATATGTTGAAAAAAATAATGAAAAAAGTCTAATTCTAATTCAAAATTTCCAAATTCAGCCCGTGACGTTGTGGTCAGCTGCACTGTCCCCGATGAAAAAAAGCATACACTTGTTGTGTGCCGCCACTTTTTTTGAGTTATCGGTATGAATCATGCCCCTCGTTTCATTTTCTTCATCCCCAGCGTGACAGAAGCCACAGCGCTGGCCGCCATCTCCCGGGCTGGCCCGAAGAGGGGACCTGTCCCGATGGGAGAAACTCTCCTCGTCTGCAGCCTGCGAGGAAGTGGAACAGGCGTCTTCCGATTTGCCACGAGATCCCGCCTTGGCCCTCCCTCAAACCTTCCACTGACCTACTTTGTGGAGGCAATGAGTCTGAATCATTGGCCAAAAAAAAAGTCAATAGAAGTTTTTTCAGAATTCTATTGTCCGATCTTTTTCAGATCTTTTTTTTCAGACTTTTTTTTCAGAAATTTTCAGATCTTTTTTTTCGGACAGTTTTTTTCAGACTTCTTTTGTCCAACATTTTTCAGATATTTTTTTTCAGATTTTTTTTGTCCGACAATTTTCAGATCTTTTTTTTCAAACTTTTTTTGTCCGACATTTTTCATACATTTTTTGTCCGACATTTTTCAGATCTTTTTTTTCAGATTTTTTTGTCCGACATTTTTCAGATATTTTTTTCAGACTTTTTTTGTCCGACATTTTTCAGATATTTTTTTCAGACTTTTTTTGTCCGACATTTTTCAGACTTTTTTTGTCCGACATTTTTCAGATCTTTTTTTACAGACTTTTTTTGTCCGACAATTTCAGATCTTTTTTTTCAGACTTTTTTTGTCCGACATTTTCAGATCTTTTTTTGTCCGACATTTTTCAAATCTTTTTTTCAGACTTTTGTTTCAGACATTTTCATATTTTTTTTTTCGGACAGTTTTTTCAGAATTCTTTGGTCCGACATTTTTCAGACTTCTTTTGTCCGACATTTTTCAGACTTCTTTTGTCCGACATTTTTCAGACTTTTTTTGTCCGACATTTTTCAGATATTTTTTTACAGACTTTTTTTGTCCGACAATTTCAGATCTTTTTTTTCAGACTTTTTTTGTCCGACATTTTCAGATCTTTTTTTCAGATCTTTTTTTTCAGACTTTTTTTGTCCGACATTTTTCATACATTTTTTTGTCCGACATTTTTCAGATCTTTTTTTTTCAGATTTTTTTGTCCGACATTTTTCAGATATTTTTTTCAGACTTTTTTTGTCCGACATTTTTCAGACTTTTTTTGTCCGACATTTTCAGATCTTTTTAATCCGACATTTTTCAAATCTTTTTTTCAGACTTTTGTTTCAGACATTTTCATATTTTTTTTTTCGGACAGTTTTTTCAGAATTCTTTGGTCCGACATTTTTCAGACTTCTTTTGTCCGACATTTTTCAGACTTCTTTTGTCCGACATTTTTCAGATCTTTTTTTTCAGACTTTTTTTTCAGACATTTTCAGATCTTTTTTTTCAGACTTTTTTTTCAGACATTTTCAGATATTTTTTTTCAGACTTTTTTTCAAACTTCTTTTGTCCGACATTTTTCAGACTTCTTTTGTCCGACATTTTTCAGACTTTTTTTCGGGCTTTTTTCAGATCTTTTTTTTCAGATTTTTTTGTCCGACATTTTTCAGATCTTTTTTTCAGATCTTTTTTTTTCAGATTTTTTTTCAGACATTTTCAGATCTTTTTTTTCGGACAGTTTTTTCAGACTTCTTTTGTCCGACATTTTCAGATCTTTTTTTGTCCGACATTTTTCAAATCTTTTTTTCAGACTTTTGTTTCAGACATTTTCATATTTTTTTTTTCGGACAGTTTTTTCAGAATTCTTTGGTCCGACATTTTTCAGACTTCTTTTGTCCGACATTTTTCAGACTTCTTTTGTCCGACATTTTTCAGATCTTTTTTTTCAGACTTTTTTTTCAGACATTTTCAGATCTTTTTTTTCAACTTTTTTTTCAGACATTTTTCAGACTTTTTTTCGGGCTTTTTTCAGATCTTTTTTTTCAGATTTTTTTGTCCGACATTTTTCAGATCTTTTTTTCAGATCTTTTTTTTTCAGATTTTTTTTCAGACATTTTCAGATCTTTTTTTTCGGACAGTTTTTTCAGACTTCTTTTGTCCGACATTTTTCAGACTTTTTTTGTCCGACATTTTTCAGATCTTTTTTTTCAGACTTTTTTTATCCGACAATTTTCAGATCTTTTTTTTCAGACTTTTTTTGTCCGACATTTTTCAGATCTTTTTTTACAGACTTTTTTTGTCCGACAATTTCAGATCTTTTTTTTCAGACTTTTTTTGTCCGACATTTTCAGATCTTTTTTTGTCCGACATTTTCAGATCTTTTTTTGTCCAACATTTTTCAGATCTTTTTTTCAGATCTTTTTTTTCAGACTTTTTTTTTCCGACATTTTTCATACATTTTTTGTCCGACATTTTTCAGATCTTTTTTTTCAGATTTTTTGTCCGACATTTTTCAGATATTTTTTTCAGACTTTTTTTGTCCGACATTTTTCAGATATTTTTTTTCAGACTTTTTTTGTCCGACATTTTTCAGACTTTTTTTGTCCGACATTTTTCAGATCTTTTTTTACAGACTTTTTTTGTCCGACAATTTCAGATCTTTTTTTTCAGACTTTTTTTGTCCGACATTTTCAGATCTTTTTTTGTCCGACATTTTTCAAATCTTTTTTTCAGACTTTTGTTTCAGACATTTTCATATTTTTTTTTTCGGACAGTTTTTTCAGAATTCTTTGGTCCGACATTTTTCAGACTTCTTTTGTCCGACATTTTTCAGATATTTTTTTACAGACTTTTTTTGTCCGACAATTTCAGATCTTTTTTTTCAGACTTTTTTTGTCCGACATTTTCAGATCTTTTTTTCAGATCTTTTTTTTCAGACTTTTTTTGTCCGACATTTTTCATACATTTTTTGTCCGACATTTTTCAGATCTTTTTTTTCAGATTTTTTTGTCCGACATTTTTCAGACATTTTTTGTCCGACATTTTTCAGATCTTTTTTTTTTCAGATTTTTTTGTCCGACATTTTTCAGATATTTTTTTCAGACTTTTTTTGTCCGACATTTTTCAGATCTTTTTTTTCAGACTTTTTTTGTCCGACATTTTTCAGACTTTTTTTGTCCGACATTTTCAGATCTTTTTTTGTCCGACATTTTTCAAATCTTTTTTTCAGACTTTTGTTTCAGACATTTTCATATTTTTTTTTTCGGACAATTTTTTCAGAATTCTTTGGTCCGACATTTTTCAGACTTCTTTTGTCCGACATTTTTCAGATCTTTTTTTTCAGACTTTTTTTTCAGACATTTTCAGATCTTTTTTTTCAGACATTTTCAGATATTTTTTTTCAGACTTTTTTTCAAACTTCTTTTGTCCGACATTTTTCAGACTTCTTTTGTCCGACATTTTTCAGACTTTTTTTCGGGCTTTTTTCAGATCTTTTTTTTCAGATTTTTTTGTCCGACATTTTTCAGATCTTTTTTTCAGATCTTTTTTTTTCAGATTTTTTTTCAGACATTTTCAGATCTTTTTTTTCGGACAGTTTTTTCAGACTTCTTTTGTCCGACATTTTTCAGACTTTTTTTGTCCGACATTTTTCAGATCTTTTTTTTCAGACTTTTTTTATCCGACAATTTTCAGATCTTTTTTTTCAGACTTCTTTTGTCCGACTTTTTTCAGATCTTTTTTTTCAGATGTTTTTTCAGACATTTTCAGATCTTTTTTTTCGGACAGTTTTTTCAGACTTCTTTTGTCCGACATTTTTCAGAGATTCTTTCCAGACTTTTTTGGTCCGACATTTTCATATCTTTTTTTTCAGACTTTTTTTGTCCGACATTTTTCAGACTTTTTTTGTCCGACATTTTCATATCTTTTTTTTCAGACTTTTTTTGTCCGACAATTTTCAGATCTTTTTTTTCAGACTTCTTTTGTCCGACATTTTTCAGACTTTTTTTGTCCGACATTTTTCAGATCTTTTTTTCAGATCTTTTTTTTTAGACTTCTTTTGTCCGACATTTTTCAGACTTTTTTTGTCCGACATTTTTCAGACTTTTTTTGTCCGACATTTTTCAGACTTTTTTTGTCCGACATTTTTCAGATCTTTTTTTCAGATCTTTTTTTTTTTCCAACAATTTCAGATCTTTTTTTCAGACTTTTTTTGTCCGACATTTTTCAGACTTTTTTTGTCCGACATTTTTCAGACTTCTTTTGTCCGACATTTTTCAGACTTTTTTTGTCCGACATTTTTCAGATCTTTTTTTTCAGACTTTTTTTATCCGACAATTTTCAGATCTTTTTTTTCAGACTTTTTTTGTCCGACATTTTTCAGATCTTTTTTTACAGACTTTTTTTGTCCGACAATTTCAGATCTTTTTTTTCAGACTTTTTTTGTCCGACATTTTCAGATCTTTTTTTGTCCGACATTTTCAGATCTTTTTTTGTCCAACATTTTTCAGATCTTTTTTTCAGATCTTTTTTTTCAGACTTTTTTTTTCCGACATTTTTCATACATTTTTTGTCCGACATTTTTCAGATATTTTTTTTCAGACTTTTTTTGTCCGACATTTTTCAGACTTTTTTTGTCCGACATTTTTCAGATCTTTTTTTACAGACTTTTTTTGTCCGACATTTTTCAAATCTTTTTTTCAGACTTTTGTTTCAGACATTTTCATATTTTTTTTTTCGGACAGTTTTTTCAGAATTCTTTGGTCCGACATTTTTCAGACTTCTTTTGTCCGACATTTTTCAGATATTTTTTTACAGACTTTTTTTGTCCGACAATTTCAGATCTTTTTTTTCAGACTTTTTTTGTCCGACATTTTCAGATCTTTTTTTCAGATATTTTTTTTCAGACTTTTTTTGTCCGACATTTTTCATACATTTTTTGTCCGACATTTTTCAGATCTTTTTTTTCAGATTTTTTTGTCCGACATTTTTCAGACATTTTTTGTCCGACATTTTCAGATCTTTTTTTCAGATCTTTTTTTTTTTCCAACAATTTCAGATCTTTTTTTCAGACTTCTTTTGTCCGACATTTTTCAGACTTTTTTTGTCCGACATTTTTCAGACTTCTTTTGTCCGACATTTTTCAGACTTTTTTTGTCCGACATCTTTCAGATATTTTTTTTCAGATTTTTTTGTCCGACATTTTTCAGATCTTTTTTTTCAGACTTCTTTTGTCCGACATTTTTCAGATATTTTTTTCAGACTTCTTTTGTCCGACATTTTTCAAACTTTTTTTGTCCGACATTTTTCAGATCTTGTTTTTCAGACTTCTTTTGTCCGACATTTTTCAGACTTTTTTTTTCCGACATTTTTCAGATCTGTTTTTCAGACATTTTCAGATCTTTTTTTTCAAACTTTTTTTGTCCGACATTTTTCAGATATTTTTTTTCAGACTTCTTTTGTCCGACATTTTTCAGACTTTTTTTGTCCGACATTTTTCAGATCTTTTTTTTCAGACTTCTCTTGTCCGACATTTTTCAGATATTTTTTTTCAGACTTCTTTTGTCCGACATTTTTCAGATATTTTTTTCAGACATTTTCAGATATTTTTTTTCAGACTTTTTTTGTCCGAAATTTTTCAGATTTGTTTTTCAGACTTTTTTTCGCGCTTTTTGTCCGACATTTTTCAGATCTTTTTTTTTTCCAACAATTTCAGATCTTTTTTTCAGACTTCTTTTGTCCGACATTTTTCAGACTTTTTTTTCTGACATTTTCAGATCTTTTTTTTCAACTTTTTTTTCAGACATTTTCAGATATTTTTTTTCAGACTTTTTTTCAAACTTCTTTTGTCCGACATTTTTCAGACTTCTTTTGTCCGACATTTTTCAGACTTTTTTTCGGGCTTTTTTCAGATCTTTTTTTTCAGATTTTTTTGTCCGACATTTTTCAGATCTTTTTTTCAGATCTTTTTTTTTCAGATTTTTTTGTCCGACATTTTTCAGATCTTTTTTTCAGATCTTTTTTTGTCCGACATTTTTCAGATCTTTTTTTTCAGACTTCTTTTGTCCGACATTTTCAGATTTGTTTTTCAGACTTTTTTTCGCGCTTTTTGTCCGACATTTTTCAGATCTTTTTTCAGATAATTTTTTTCAGATTTTTTTTCAGACATTTTCAGATCTTTTTTTTCGGACAGTTTTTCCAGACTTCTTTTGTCCGACATTTTTCAAATCGTTTATTCACATCTTTTTTTCAGACTTTTGTTTCCGACATTTTTCAGACTTTTTTAGTCCGACATTTTTCAGATCTTTTTTTTCAGATTTTTTTTGTCCGACAATTTTCAGATCTTTTTTTCAGATTTTTTTGTCCGACAATTTTCAGATCTTTTTTTTCAGACTTCTTTTGTCCGACATTTTTCAGACTATTTTTGTCTGACATTTTTCAGATCTTTTTTTTCAGACTTCTTTTGTCCGACATTTTCAGATTTGTTTTTCAGACTTTTTTTCGCGCTTTTTGTCCGACATTTTTCAGATCTTTTTTCAGATAATTTTTTTCAGATTTTTTTTCAGACATTTTCAGATCTTTTTTTTCGGACAGTTTTTCCAGACTTCTTTTGTCCGACATTTTTCAGATCTTTTTTTTTTTCCAACAATTTCAGATCTTTTTTTCAGACTTCTTTTGTCCGACATTTTCAGATCTTTTTTTCAGATCTTTTTTTTCAGACTTTTTTTGTCCGACATTTTCAGATCTTTTTTTGTCCGACATTTTTCAAATCGTTTATTCACATCTTTTTTTCAGACTTTTGTTTCAGACATTTTCATATTTTTTTTTTCAGACAGTTTTTTCAGAATTCTTTGGTCCGACATTTTTCAGATCTTTTTTTCAGACTTTTTTTGTCCGACATTTTTCAGATCTTTTTTTTCAGACTTCTTTTGTCCGACATTTTTCAGACTTCTTTTGTCCGACATTTTTCAGACTTTTTTTGTCCGACATTTTTCAAATCTTTTTTTTCAGACTTCTTTTTCCGACATTTTTCAGACTTTTTTTGTCCGACATTTTTCAGATCTTTTTTTTCAGATTTTTTTTGTCCGACAATTTTCAGATCTTTTTTTTCAGACTTCTTTTGTCCGACAATTTTCAGATCTTTTTTTTCAGACTTCTTTTGTCCGACATTTTTCAGACTATTTTTGTCTGACATTTTTCAGATCTTTTTTTTCAGACTTCTTTTGTCCGACATTTTCAGATATTTTTTTTCAGACTTTTTTTGTCCGACATTTTTCAGATTTTTTTTTCAGACTTTTTTTCGCGCTTTTTGTCCGACATTTTTCAGATCTTTTTTCAGATAATTTTTTTCAGACATTTTCAGATCTTTTTTTTCGGACAGTTTTTTCAGACTTCTTTTGTCCGACATTTTTCAGAGATTCTTTCCAGACTTTTTTGGTCCGACATTTTCATATCTTTTTTTTCAGACTTTTTTTGTCCGACAATTTTCAGATCTTTTTTTTCAGACTTCTTTTGTCCGACATTTTTCAGACTTTTTTTGTCCGACATTTTTCAAATCGTTTATTCACATCTTTTTTTCAGACTTTTGTTTCAGACACTTTCATATTTTTTTTTTCGGACAGTTTTTTCAGAATTCTTTGGTCCGACATTTTCAGATCGGTGGCGCTATAACAATTTTCAAGGCCAGCCCCCTCACACCATAAGTCCTATCAATTTGAAATTTGACAGACATGTGCTGCTGAATGTGATCTACAAAAAAGTCTCTTGGACCACGAAAGTCCACCGACTAAATTTTCCGCCATGCTGAAAGTTTTATTCAAATCGACCACTAGGCGGGCGCTTTGAGCGATAAAGGCTATAACCCGCGAATTGCCTCTTGCGGCTTTAATTCATTTTAAATTGATATAACTATTTGGATGTGGAAATATGTTTTATATATTTCATGTTTATTCTTTTACAATGTAATTGTAACCTGTGTTGAAATGTACCACTATACGATCACAATGTACAACTCTAGTTTTCATCACTAAGCCAAAGAATGCATTTCGCCTCAAGAAACACTGAAAAGTGGATTCATATGAAAAATGTGAAATTTCTTCACAGAAAAACATTTCTTGCATTGGAAACACACAAAAAAGGATAAATATGAAAGGGAACACAGTTTTCCAAAATCTAATATGATAGTTTTGGACTCCAGGCATCAAACTGTCAGTCTGAGCTGAATTCCATGTAAAACGCTAGTTTTCATCACTAAACTCGCTTAATATGTCTTTCTCACCCAAAACCACTCAGGAACGCATTTCTCCTCTAGAAACACTGAAATGTGCATTTATATGAAGAATATGTGATTTATTTACAGAAACACATCTGTTATACTGGAAACATACAAAAAAGAGACAGAATATGAAAAGAAACATTGTTTTCTCAAATTTTACATTAGAATTCGCTTCCAAGTATCAAATCTTCATTCTGAGCTGAATTCCATGTAAAACGCTAGTTTTCATCACTAAACTCGCCTAATATGTCTTTCTCACCCAAAACTACTCAGGAACGCATTTCTCCTCAAGAAACACTGAAACGTGCATTTATATGAAGAATATGTGATTTATTTACAGAAACACATCTGTTATACTGGAAACATACAAAAAAGAGACAGAATATGAAAAGAAACATTGTTTTCTCAAATTTGACATTAGAATTCGCTTCCAAGTATCAAATCTTCATTCTGAGCTCAATTCTATGCAAAACTTTTGTTTTCATCACTAAACTCGCTTAATATATCTTTCTCACCCAAAAGCACTCAGGAACGCATTTCTCCTCTAGAAACACTGAAATGTGCATTTATATGAAGAATATGTGATTTATTTACAGAAACACATCTGTTATACTGGAAACATACAAAACAGGATGAAAATGAAAGGGAATATATTTTTACAATTTTTTTACATAATAGTTGGCTTTTCTGCATCAAACCTTCACACTGACCTCAATTCCATGTAAAACTTTAGTTTTCATCACTAAACTTGCTGAAACTGTTTTAAAAAAAATCCATTGTATGATATGTCGAAAAATTTCTTGGAAAAAAAGTCAAAGTATAGTTTTTCAAAAAATGTCATGAAAAAAAAGTTATAGCATTTTGAAATTTTTGGGAAAAAAATACAATATTGTATATATCATATGTTGAAAAAAATAATGAAAAAAGTCTAATTCTAATTCAAAATTTCCAAATTCAGCCCGTGACGTTGTGGTCAGCTGCACTGTCCCCGATGAAAAAAAGCATACACTTGTTGTGTGCCGCCACTTTTTTTGAGTTATCGGTATGAATCATGCCCCTCGTTTCATTTTCTTCATCCCCAGCGTGACAGAAGCCACAGCGCTGGCCGCCATCTCCCGGGCTGGCCCGATGGGAGAAACTCTCCTCGTCTGCAGCCTGCGAGGAAGTGGAACAGGCGTCTTCCGATTTGCCACGAGATCCCGCCTTGGCCCTCCCTCAAACCTTCCACTGACCTACTTTGTGGAGGCAATGAGTCTGAATCATTGGCCAAAAAAAAAGTCAATAGAAGTTTTTTTCAGACTTCTATTGTCCGATCTTTTTCAGATCTTTTTTTCAAACTTTTTTTTCAGATCTTTTTTTTCAGACTTTTTTTTCAGAAATTTTCAGATCTTTTTTTTCGGACAGTTTTTTTCAGACTTCTTTTGTCCAACATTTTTCAGATATTTTTTTTCAGATTTTTTTTGTCCGACAATTTTCAGATCTTTTTTTTCAAACTTTTTTTGTCCAACATTTTTCAGATCTTTTTTTCAGATCTTTTTTTTCAGACTTTTTTTGTCCGACATTTTTCATACATTTTTTGTCCGACATTTTTCAGATCTTTTTTTTCAGATTTTTTTGTCCGACATTTTTCAGACATTTTTTGTCCGACATTTTTCAGATCTTTTTTTTTTCAGATTTTTTTATCCGACATTTTTCAGACATTTTTTTCAGACTTTTTTTGTCCGACATTTTTCAGATCTTTTTTTTCAGACTTTTTTTGTCCGACATTTTTCAGACTTTTTTTGTCCGACAATTTTAGATCTTTTTTTTCAGACTTTTTTTGTCCGACATTTTCAGATCTTTTTTTGTCCGACATTTTTCAAATCTTTTTTTCAGACTTTTGTTTCAGACATTTTCATATTTTTTTTTTCGGACAGTTTTTTCAGAATTCTCTGGTCCGACATTTTTCAGATCTTTTTTTTCAGACTTTTTTTTCAGACATTTTCAGATCTTTTTTTTCAGACTTTTTTTTCCGACATTTTTCATACATTTTTTGTCCGACATTTTTCAGATCTTTTTTTTCAGATTTTTTTGTCCGACATTTTTCAAATCTTTTTTTCAGACTTTTGTTTCAGACATTTTCAGATCTTTTTTTTCAGACTTTTTTTTCAGACATTTTTCAGACTTCTTTTGTCCGACATTTTTTAGACTTTTTTTGTCCGACATTTTTCAGATCTTTTTTTTCAGACTTTTTTTGTCCGACATTTTTCAGATCTTTTTTTTCAGACTTCTTTTGTCCGACATTTTTCAGACATTTTTTGTCCGACATTTTTCAGATCTTTTTTTTTTCAGATTTTTTTGTCCGACATTTTTCAGACATTTTTTTCAGACTTTTTTTGTCCGACATTTTTCAGATCTTTTTTTTCAGACTTTTTTTGTCCAACATTTTTCAGACTTTTTTTGTCCGACATTTTTCAGATCTTTTTTTACAGACTTTTTTTGTCCGACAATTTCAGATCTTTTTTTTCAGACTTTTTTTGTCCGACATTTTCAGATCTTTTTTTGTCCGACATTTTTCAAATCTTTTTTTCAGACTTTTGTTTCAGACATTTTCAGATCTTTTTTTTCAGACTTTTTTTTCAGACATTTTTCAGACTTCTTTTGTCCGACATTTTTTAGACTTTTTTTGTCCGACATTTTTCAGATCTTTTTTTTCAGACTTTTTTTGTCCGACATTTTTCAGATCTTTTTTTTCAGACTTCTTTTGTCCGACATTTTTCAGACATTTTTTGTCCGACATTTTTCAGATCTTTTTTTTTTCAGATTTTTTTGTCCGACATTTTTCAGACATTTTTTTCAGACTTTTTTTGTCCGACATTTTTCAGATCTTTTTTTTCAGACTTTTTTTGTCCAACATTTTTCAGACTTTTTTTGTCCGACATTTTTCAGATCTTTTTTTACAGACTTTTTTTGTCCGACAATTTCAGATCTTTTTTTTCAGACTTTTTTTGTCCGACATTTTCAGATCTTTTTTTGTCCGACATTTTTCAAATCTTTTTTTCAGATCTTTTGTTTCAGACATTTTCATATTTTTTTTTTCGGACAGTTTTTTCAGAATTCTTTGGTCCGACATTTTTCAGACTTCTTTTTTTTCAGACTTTTTTTTCAGACATTTTCAGATCTTTTTTTTCAGACTTTTTTTTCAGACATTTTTCAGACTTCTTTTGTCCGACATTTTTTAGACTTTTTTTGTCCGACATTTTTCAGATCTTTTTTTTCAGACTTTTTTTGTCCGACATTTTTCAGATCTTTTTTTTCAGACTTCTTTTGTCCGACATTTTTCAGACATTTTTTGTCCGACATTTTTCAGATCTTTTTTTTTTCAGATTTTTTTGTCCGACATTTTTCAGACATTTTTTTCAGACTTTTTTTGTCTGACATTTTTCAGATCTTTTTTTTCAGACTTTTTTTGTCCGACATTTTTCAGACTTTTTTTGTCCGACAATTTCAGATCTTTTTTTTCAGACTTTTTTTGTCCGACATTTTCAGATCTTTTTTTGTCCGACATTTTTCAAATCTTTTTTTCAGACTTTTGTTTCAGACATTTTCATATTTTTTTTTTCGGACAGTTTTTTCAGAATTCTCTGGTCCGACATTTTTCAGACTTCTTTTGTCCGACATTTTTCAGATCTTTTTTTTCAGACTTTTTTTTCAGACATTTTCAGATCTTTTTTTTCAGACTTTTTTTTCCGACATTTTTCATACATTTTTTGTCCGACATTTTTCAGATCTTTTTTTTCAGATTTTTTTGTCCGACATTTTTCAGACATTTTTTGTCCGACATTTTTCAGATCTTTTTTTTTTCAGATTTTTTTGTCCGACATTTTTCAGACATTTTTTTCAGACTTTTTTTGTCCGACATTTTTCAGATCTTTTTTTTCAGACTTTTTTTGTCCGACATTTTTCAGACTTTTTTTGTCCGACATTTTTCAGATCTTTTTTTACAGACTTTTTTTGTCCGACAATTTCAGATCTTTTTTTTCAGACTTTTTTTGTCCGACATTTTCAGATCTTTTTTTGTCCGACATTTTTCAAATCTTTTTTTCAGATCTTTTGTTTCAGACATTTTCATATTTTTTTTTTCGGACAGTTTTTTCAGAATTCTTTGGTCCGACATTTTTCAGACTTCTTTTGTCCGACATTTTTCAGACTTCTTTTTTTTCAGACTTTTTTTTCAGACATTTTTCAGACTTCTTTTGTCCGACATTTTTCAGACTTTTTTTGTCCGATATTTTTCAGATCTTTTTTTTCAGACTTTTTTTGTCCGACATTTTTCAGATCTTTTTTTTCAGACTTCTTTTGTCCGACATTTTTCAGACTTTTTTTGTCCGACATTTTTCAGATCTTTTTTTTCAGATTTTTTTGTCCGACATTTTTCAGATCTTTTTTTTCAGACTTCTTTTGTCCGACATTTTTCAGACTTTTTTTGTCCGACATTTTTCAGATCTTTTTTTTCAGATTTTTTTGTCCGACATTTTTCAGATCTTTTTTTCAGATCTTTTTTTTCAGATTTTTTTTCAGACATTTTCATATCTTTTTTTTCAGATCGTTTTTTTCAGACTTCTTTTGTCCGACATTTTTCAGACTTTTTTTGTCCGGCATTTTTCAGACTTTTTTTGTCCGACATTTTTCAGATCTTTTTTTTCAGATTTTTTTTGTCCGACAATTTTCAGATCTTTTTTTTCAGACTTCTTTTGTCCGACATTTTTCAGACTTTTTTTGTCCGACATTTTTCAGATCTTTTTTTCAGATCTTTTTTTTTTCCAACAATTTCAGATCTTTTTTTCAGACTTCTTTTGTCTGACATTTTCAGATCTTTTTTTGTCCGACATTTTTCAAATCGTTTATTCACATCTTTTTTTCAGACTTTTGTTTCAGACACCTTCATATTTTTTTTTTCCGACAGTTTTTTCAGAATTCTTTGGTCCGACATTTTTCAGACTTCTTTTTCAGACTTTTTTTTCAGACATTTTCAGATCTTTTTTTTCAGACTTTTTTTATCTGACATTTTTCAGATCTTTTTTTTCAGACTTCTTTTGTCCGACTTTTTTCAGATCTTTTTTTTCAGATTTTTTTTCAGACATTTTCAGATCTTTTTTTTCGGACAGTTTTTTCAGACTTCTTTTGTCCGACATTTTTCAGAGATTCTTTCCAGACTTTTTTGGTCCGACATTTTCATATCTTTTTTTTCAGACTTTTTTTGTCCGACAATTTTCAGATCTTTTTTTTCAGATTTTTTTGTCCGACAATTTTCAGATCTTTTTTTTCAGATTTTTTTGTCCGACAATTTTCAGATATTTTTTTTCCGACTTCTTTTGTCCGACATTTTTCAGATCTTTTTTTCAGATCTTTTTTTTTCAGATTTTTTTTCCGACATTTTTCAGACTTTTTTTGTCCGGCATTTTTCAGATCTTTTTTTTCAGACTTCTTTTGTCCGACATTTTTCAGACTTTTTTTGTCCGACATTTTTCAGATCTTTTTTTTCAGATTTTTTTTTTCCGACAATTTTCAGATCTTTTTTTTCAGACTTCTTTTGTCCGACATTTTTCAGACTTTTTTTGTCCGACATTTTTCAGATCTTTTTTTCAGATCTTTTTTTTTTCCAACAATTTCAGATCTTTTTTTCAGACTTCTTTTGTCTGACATTTTCAGATCTTTTTTTGTCCGACATTTTTCAAATCGTTTATTCACATCTTTTTTTCAGACTTTTGTTCCAGACACTTTCATATTTTTTTTTTCCGACAGTTTTTTCAGAATTCTTTGGTCCGACATTTTTCAGACTTCTTTTTCAGACTTTTTTTTCAGACATTTTCAGATCTTTTTTTTCAGACTTTTTTTATCTGACAATTTTCAGATCTTTTTTTTCAGACTTCTTTTGTCCGACTTTTTTCAGATCTTTTTTTTCAGATTTTTTTTCAGACATTTTCAGATCTTTTTTTTCGGACAGTTTTTTCAGACTTCTTTTGTCCGACATTTTTCAGAGATTCTTTCCAGACTTTTTTGGTCCGACATTTTCATATCTTTTTTTTCAGACTTTTTTTGTCCGACAATTTTCAGATCTTTTTTTTCAGATTTTTTTGTCCGACAATTTTCAGATCTTTTTTTTCAGATTTTTTTATCCGACAATTTTCAGATATTTTTTTTCAGACTTCTTTTGTCCGACATTTTTCAGATATCTTTTTTCAGACTTTTTTTGTCCGACATTTTTCAGATCTTTTTTTTCAGATTTTTTTGTCCGACATTTTTCAGACTTCTTTTGTCCGACATTTTTCAGATCTTTTTTTTCAGACTTCTTTTGTCCGACATTTTTCAGAGATTCTTTTGTCCGACATTTTTCAGATCTTTTTTTTCAGACTTCTTTTGTCCGACATTTTTCAGACTTTTTTTGTCCGACATTTTTCAGACTTTTTTTGTCCGACATTTTTCAGATCTTTTTTTTCAGACTTCTTTTGTCCGACATTTTTCAGATCTTTTTTTTCAGACTTCTTTTGTCCGACATTTTTCAGACCTTTTTTTTCAGACTTCTTCTGTCCGACATTTTTCAGACTTTTTTTGTCCGACATTTTTCAGATCTGTTTTTCAGACATTTTCAGATCTTTTTTTTCAGACTTTTTTTGTTCGACAATTTTGAGATCTTTTTTTTTAAACTTTTTTTGTCCAACATTTTTCAGATCTTTTTTTCAGATATTTTTTTTCATATTTTTTTTCAAACTTCTTTTGTCCGACATTTTTCAGACTTCTTTTCAGAGATTCTTTCCAGACTTTTTTTGTCCGACAATTTACAGATCTTTTTTTTCAGACTTTTTTTGTTCGACATTTTTCAGATCTTTTTTTTCAAACTTCTTTTGTCCGAAATTTTTCAGACTTTTTTTGTCCGACATTTTTCAGATCTTTTTTTTCAGACTTCTTTTGTCTGACATTTTCAGATCTTTTTTTTCAGACTTCTTTTGTCCGACATTTTCAGATCTTTTTTTGTCCAACATTTTTCAAATCTTTTTTTCAGACTTTTGTTTCAGACATTTTCATATTTTTTTTTTCGAACAGTTTTTTCAGAATTCTTTGGTCCGACATTTTTCAGACTTCTTTTGTCCGACATTTTTCAGATCTTTTTTTTCAGACTTCTTTTGTCCGACATTTTTCAGAGATTCTTTTGTCCGACATTTTTCAGATCTTTTTTTTCAGACTTCTTTTGTCCGACATTTTTCAGACTTTTTTTGTCCGACATTTTTCAGACTTTTTTTGTCCGACATTTTTCAGATCTTTTTTTTCAGACTTCTTTTGTCCGACATTTTTCAGATCTTTTTTTTCAGACTTCTTTTGTCCGACATTTTTCAGACCTTTTTTTTCAGACTTCTTCTGTCCGACATTTTTCAGACTTTTTTTGTCCGACATTTTTCAGATCTGTTTTTCAGACATTTTCAGATCTTTTTTTTCAGACTTTTTTTGTTCGACAATTTTGAGATCTTTTTTTTTAAACTTTTTTTGTCCAACATTTTTCAGATCTTTTTTTCAGATATTTTTTTTCATATTTTTTTTCAAACTTCTTTTGTCCGACATTTTTCAGACTTCTTTTCAGAGATTCTTTCCAGACTTTTTTTGTCCGACAATTTACAGATCTTTTTTTTCAGACTTTTTTTGTTCGACATTTTTCAGATCTTTTTTTTCAAACTTCTTTTGTCCGAAATTTTTCAGACTTTTTTTGTCCGACATTTTTCAGATCTTTTTTTTCAGACTTCTTTTGTCTGACATTTTCAGATCTTTTTTTTCAGACTTCTTTTGTCCGACATTTTCAGATCTTTTTTTGTCCAACATTTTTCAAATCTTTTTTTCAGACTTTTGTTTCAGACATTTTCATATTTTTTTTTTCGAACAGTTTTTTCAGAATTCTTTGGTCCGACATTTTTCAGACTTCTTTTGTCCGACATTTTTCAGATCTTTTTTTTCAGACTTCTTTTGTCCGACATTTTTCAGACTTTTTTTGTCCGACATTTTTCAGACTTTTTTTGTCCGACATTTTTCAGATCTTTTTTTTCAGACTTCTTTTGTCCGACATTTTTCAGATCTTTTTTTTCAGACTTCTTTTGTCCGACATTTTTCAGACCTTTTTTTTCAGACTTCTTTTGTCCGACATTTTTCAGACTTTTTTTGTCCGACATTTTTCAGATCTGTTTTTCAGACATTTTCAGATCTTTTTTTTCAGACTTTTTTTGTTCGACAATTTTGAGATCTTTTTTTTTAAACTTTTTTTGTCCAACATTTTTCAGATCTTTTTTTCAGATATTTTTTTTCATATTTTTTTTCAAACTTCTTTTGTCCGACATTTTTCAGACTTCTTTTCAGAGATTCTTTCCAGACTTTTTTTGTCCGACAATTTACAGATCTTTTTTTTCAGACTTTTTTTGTTCGACATTTTTCAGATCTTTTTTTTCAAACTTCTTTTGTCCGAAATTTTTCAGACTTTTTTTGTCCGACATTTTTCAGATCTTTTTTTTCAGACTTCTTTTGTCTGACATTTTCAGATCTTTTTTTTCAGACTTCTTTTGTCCGACATTTTCAGATCTTTTTTTGTCCAACATTTTTCAAATCTTTTTTTCAGACTTTTGTTTCAGACATTTTCATATTTTTTTTTTCGAACAGTTTTTTCAGAATTCTTTGGTCCGACATTTTTCAGACTTCTTTTGTCCGACATTTTTCAGATCTTTTTTTTCAGACTTCTTTTGTCCGACATTTTTCAGAGATTCTTTTGTCCGACATTTTTCAGATCTTTTTTTTCAGACTTCTTTTGTCCGACATTTTTCAGACTTTTTTTGTCCGACATTTTTCAGACTTTTTTTGTCTGACATTTTTCAGATCTTTTTTTTCAGACTTCTTTTGTCCGACATTTTTCAGATCTTTTTTTTCAGACTTCTTTTGTCCGACATTTTTCAGACCTTTTTTTTCAGACTTCTTTTGTCCGACATTTTTCAGACTTTTTTTGTCCGACATTTTTCAGATCTGTTTTTCAGACATTTTCAGATCTTTTTTTTCAGACTTTTTTTGTTCGACAATTTTGAGATCTTTTTTTTTAAACTTTTTTTGTCCAACATTTTTCAGATCTTTTTTTCAGATATTTTTTTTCATATTTTTTTTCAAACTTCTTTTGTCCGACATGTTTCAGACTTCTTTTCAGAGATTCTTTCCAGACTTTTTTTGTCCGACAATTTACAGATCTTTTTTTTCAGACTTTTTTTGTTCGACATTTTTCAGATCTTTTTTTTCAAACTTCTTTTGTCCGAAATTTTTCAGACTTTTTTTGTCCGACATTTTTCAGATCTTTTTTTTCAGACTTCTTTTGTCTGACATTTTCAGATCTTTTTTTTCAGACTTCTTTTGTCCGACATTTTCAGATCTTTTTTTGTCCAACATTTTTCAAATCTTTTTTTCAGACTTTTGTTTCAGACATTTTCATATTTTTTTTTTCGAACAGTTTTTTCAGAATTCTTTGGTCCGACATTTTTCAGACTTCTTTTGTCCGACATTTTTCAGATCTTTTTTTTCAGACTTCTTTTGTCCGACATTTTTCAGAGATTCTTTTGTCCGACATTTTTCAGATCTTTTTTTTCAGACTTCTTTTGTCCGACATTTTTCAGACTTTTTTTGTCCGACATTTTTCAGACTTTTTTTGTCCGACATTTTTCAGATCTTTTTTTTCAGACTTCTTTTGTCCGACATTTTTCAGACCTTTTTTTTCAGACTTCTTTTGTCCGACATTTTTCAGACTTTTTTTGTCCGACATTTTTCAGATCTGTTTTTCAGACATTTTCAGATCTTTTTTTTCAGACTTTTTTTGTTCGACAATTTTGAGATCTTTTTTTTTAAACTTTTTTTGTCCAACATTTTTCAGATCTTTTTTTCAGATATTTTTTTTCATATTTTTTTTCAAACTTCTTTTGTCCGACATTTTTCAGACTTCTTTTCAGAGATTCTTTCCAGACTTTTTTTGTCCGACAATTTACAGATCTTTTTTTTCAGACTTTTTTTGTTCGACATTTTTCAGATCTTTTTTTTCAGACTTCTTTTGTCCGACATTTTTCAGATCTTTTTTTTCAGACTTCTTTTGTCTGACATTTTCAGATCTTTTTTTTCAGACTTTTTTTGTCCGACATTTTCAGATCTTTTTTTGTCCAACATTTTTCAAATCTTTTTTTCAGACTTTTGTTTCAGACATTTTCATATTTTTTTTTTCGGACAGTTTTTTCAGAATTCTTTGGTCCGACATTTTTCAGACTTCTTTTGTCCGACATTTTTCAGATCTTTTTTTTCAGACTTCTTTTGTCCGAAATTTTTCAGACTTTTTTTGTCCGACATTTTTCAGATATTTTTTTCCAGACTTTTTTTGTCCGACATTTTTCAGAATTTTTTTTTCCGACATTTTTCAGATATTTTTTTCAGACATTTTCAGATATTTTTTTTCAGACTTTTTTTGTCCGAAATTTTTCAGTTATTTTTTTCAGATCTTTTCTTTTTCCAACAATTTCAGATCTTTTTTTCAGACTTCTTTTGTCCGACATTTTTCAGACTTTTTTTTCTGACATTTTCAGATCTTTTTTTTCAACTTTTTTTTCAGACATTTTCAGATATTTTTTTTCAGACTTTTTTTCAAACTTCTTTTGTCCGACATTTTTCAGACTTCTTTTGTCCGACATTTTTCAGACTTTTTTTCGGGCTTTTTTCAGATCTTTTTTTTCAGATTTTTTTTCAGACATTTTCAGATCTTTTTTTTCGGACAGTTTTTTCAGACTTCTTTTGTCCGACATTTTTCAGAGATTCCTTCCAGACTTTTTTGGTCCGACATTTTCATATCTTTTTTTTCAGACTTTTTTTGTCCGACATTTTTCAGATCTTTTTTTTCAGACAGTTTTTGTTCGACTTTTTTCAGATATTTTTTTCAGAATTTTTTTTGTCCGACAATTTTCAGATCTTTTTTTTTAGGACTTTTTTTTCAGACATTTTCAAATATTTTTTTTCGGACAGTTTTTTCAGACTTTTTTTGTCCGACATTTTTCAGATTTTTTTTTCAGACTTTTTTTCGGGCTTTTTGTCCGACATTTTTCAGATCTTTTTTTCAGATAATTTTTTTTCAGATCTTTTTTTCAGATATTTTTTTTTTGGACAGTTTTTTCTTCTGTCCGACATTTTTCAGATATTTTTTCCAGACTTTTTTTATCCGACATTTTTCAGATATTTTTTTTTGGACAGTTTTTTCATCTGTCCGACATTTTCAGATCTTTTTTTTCAGACTTTTTTTGTCCGACATTTTTCAGACTTCTTTTGTCCGACATTTTTCAGATGTTTTTTTTCGGACAGTTATTTCAGACTTCTTTTGTCCAACATTTTTCAGATATTTTTTCCAGACTTTTTTTGTCCGACAATTTTCAGATCTTTTTTTTCAATATAATTAAAGTTGTTACACAGTGTGGAAAAGTGTTCAATCATTTCTCTTTGTTGAGCGGAACGTGCCCGATGTGTTCCATGGCGTTCCTGGAGGTGGAAGCAGAGCATAGTTAGCTGCATGTGGGATTCTTCTGTTGTTGAGGGAAGATAAAAACTAAGGGACATTTGGAGTTTAGGGTAAAGAAACACACTAGCTACACTTGTAAACATTACATTAAGTTAGTTTGTTTTTGTGTGAATTTATTATTATTATTCGTTGTCTGCCGAATAAGTGCAATTTGCCGTGAGCTGGAAAGAGATGGAAACATGAAACTTGGCGTAGGAACTGGAATGATGTGCAGCTGCTTCTCAAGAACTATGACCCCAATCGGCCACATGGTGGCGCTGTAATTAACGCCCAAACATGTGATTTTGGAAAGGCCACGCCCCTCAAACCGTAAGTCCGATTGACTTGAAATGTGACACATATGTGCAACTCCGTGTGATCTACAATAAAGCCTCTTGGACCTCCAAAGTGCACCTGGAAATATTTTCCGCCATATTGGATTTTTTGAAAAACACATTTTTGACATCTCCTCCTAAACCGTAGGTCCGATTGCTACCAAATTTTCTGTGGATCATTATTGGACTAATGGCATCTAAAGTTGCATAAAGCGTGTTGATACCTCATTGCGTTATGAATCTGTTGACCAATGAACTTTAAGAGGGCAGGGCTCAGCACATCAGTAGCCTTTGGCCCATCGTCTCCAAACTTGAGGCGTACCAAAGCATTTTCCGCTTGACACATAGGGGGCGCCACAAATATCAGAAACTTGAATCGCAAGATCCGGTGGACAGAATTTTATCAAATTTGGTGCACATACTCTGGGGGCAAGTATTAACCAAGATCTATAGTGTCATATTGATCGGTGCATGTGGGCGTGGCCTATTTAGCATTTTATGCTAAATTATGCCTTTGCTCAATTTGCTGTGAGCTAGAGACATGAGACTTGGTACCATAACTGTACATGATGTCATAATGCTTCACATAAAATATGAAAACAATTGGCCACATGGTGGCGCTATAACAATTTTCAAGGCCAGCCCCCTCACACCATAAGTCCTATCAATTTGAAATTTGACAGACATGTGCTGCTGAATGTGATCTACAAAAAAGTCTCTTGGACCACGAAAGTCCACCGACTAAATTTTCCGCCATGCTGAAAGTTTTATTCAAATCGACCACTAGGCGGGCGCTTTGAGCGATAAAGGCTATAACCCGCGAATTGCCGCTTGCGGCTTTAATTCATTTTAAATTGATATAACTATGTGGATGTGGAAATATGTTTTATATATTTCATGTTTATTCTTTTACAATGTAATTGTAACCTGTGTTGAAATGTACCACTATACGATCACAATGTACAACTCTAGTTTTCATCACTAAGCCAAAGAATGCATTTCGCCTCAAGAAACACTGAAAAGTGGATTCATATGAAAAATGTGAAATTTCTTCACAGAAAAACATTTCTTGCATTGGAAACACACAAAAAAGGATAAATATGAAAGGGAACACAGTTTTCCAAAATCTAATATGATAGTTTTGGACTCCAGGCATCAAACTGTCAGTCTGAGCTGAATTCCATGTAAAACGCTAGTTTTCATCACTAAACTCGCTTAATATGTCTTTCTCACCCAAAAACACTCAGGAACGCATTTCTCCTCTAGAAACACTGAAATGTGCATTTATATGAAGAATATGTGATTTATTTACAGAAACACATCTGTTATACTGGAAACATACAAAAAAGAGACAGAATATGAAAAGAAACATTGTTTTCTCAAATTTTACATTAGAATTCGCTTCCAAGTATCAAATCTTCATTCTGAGCTGAATTCCATGTAAAACGCTAGTTTTCATCACTAAACTCGCTTAATATGTCTTTCTCACCCAAAACCACTCAGGAACGCATTTCTCCTCTAGAAACACTGAAATGTGCATTTATATGAAGGATATGTGATTTATTTACAGAAACACATCTGTTATACTGGAAACATACAAAAAAGAGACAGAATATGAAAAGAAACATTGTTTTCTCAAATTTTACATTAGAATTCGCTTCCAAGTATCAAATCTTCATTCTGAGCTGAATTCCATGTAAAACGCTAGTTTTCATCACTAAACTCGCTTAATATGTCTTTCTCACCCAAAACTACTCAGGAACGCATTTCTCCTCTAGAAACACTGAAATGTGCATTTATATGAAGAATATGTGATTTATTTACAGAAACACATCTGTTATACTGGAAACATACAAAAAAGAGACAGAATATGAAAAGAAACATTGTTTTCTCAAATTTGACATTAGAATTCGCTTCCAAGTATCAAATCTTCATTCTGAGCTGAATTCCATGTAAAACGCTAGTTTTCATCACTAAACTCGCTTAATATGTCTTTCTCACCCAAAACTACTCAGGAACGCATTTCTCCTCAAGAAACACTGAAATGTGCATTTATATGAAGAATATGTGATTTATTTACAGAAACACATCTGTTATACTGGAAACATACAAAAAAGAGACAGAATATGAAAAGAAACATTGTTTTCTCAAATTTGACATTAGAATTCGCTTCCAAGTATCAAATCTTCATTCTGAGCTGAATTCTATGCAAAACTCTTGTTTTCATCACTAAACTCGCTTAATATGTCTTTCTCATCCAAAACCACTCAGGAACGCATTTCTCCTCAAGAAACACTGAAACGTGCATTTATATAAGGAATATGTGATTTATTTACAGAAACACATCTGTTATACTGGAAACATACAAAAAAGAGACAGAATATGAAAAGAAACATTGTTTTCTCAAATTTGACATTAGAATTCGCTTCCAAGTATCAAATCTTCATTCTGAGCTCAATTCTATGCAAAACTTTTGTTTTCATCACTAAACTCGCTTAATATATCTTTCTCACCCAAAAGCACTCAGGAACGCATTTCTCCTCTAGAAACACTGAAATGTGCATTTATATGAAGAATATGTGATTTATTTACAGAAACACATCTGTTATACTGGAAACATACAAAACAGGATGAAAATGAAAGGGAATATATTTTTACAATTTTTTTACATAATAGTTGGCTTTTCTGCATCAAACCTTCACACTGACCTCAATTCCATGTAAAACTTTAGCTTTCACCACTAAACTTGCTGAAACTGTTTAAAAAAAAATCCATTGTATGATATGTCGAAAAATTTCTTGGAAAAAAAGTCAAAGTATAGTTTTTCAAAAAATGTCATGAAAAAAAAGTTATAGCATTTTGAAATTTTTGGGAAAAAAACACAATATTGTATATATCATATGTTGAAAAAAATAATGAAAAAAGTCTAATTCTAATTCAAAATTTCCAAATTCAGCCCGTGACGTTGTGGTCAGCTGCACTGTCCCCGATGAAAAAAAGCATACACTTGTTGTGTGCCGCCACTTTTTTGAGTTATCGGTATGAATCATGCCCCTCGTTTCATTTTCTTCATCCCCAGCGTGACAGAAGCCACAGCGCTGGCCGCCATCTCCCGGGCTGGCCCGAAGAGGGGACCTGTCCCGATGGGAGAAACTCTCCTCGTCTGCAGCCTGCGAGGAAGTGGAACAGGCGTCTTCCGATTTGCCACGAGATCCCGCCTTGGCCCTCCCTCAAACCTTCCACTGACCTACTTTGTGGAGGCAATGAGTCTGAATCATTGGCCAAAAAAAAAGTCAATAGAAGTTTTTTCAGAATTCTATTGTCCGATCTTTTTCAGATCTTTTTTTTCAGACTTTTTTTTCAGAAATTTTCAGATCTTTTTTTTCGGACAGTTTTTTTCAGACTTCTTTTGTCCAACATTTTTCAGATATTTTTTTTCAGATTTTTTTTGTCCGACAATTTTCAGATCTTTTTTTTCAAACTTTTTTTGTCCGACATTTTTCATACATTTTTTGTCCGACATTTTTCAGATCTTTTTTTTCAGATTTTTTTGTCCGACATTTTTCAGATATTTTTTTCAGACTTTTTTTGTCCGACATTTTTCAGATATTTTTTTCAGACTTTTTTTGTCCGACATTTTTCAGATCTTTTTTTTCAGATTTTTTTGTCCGACATTTTTCAGATATTTTTTTCAGACTTTTTTTGTCCGACATTTTTCAGATCTTTTTTTTCATACATTTTTTGTCCGACATTTTTCAGATCTTTTTTTTCAGATTTTTTTGTCCGACATTTTTCAGATATTTTTTTCAGACTTTTTTTGTCCGACATTTTTCAGATATTTTTTTCAGACTTTTTTTGTCCGACATTTTTCAGATCTTTTTTTTCAGATTTTTTTGTCCGACATTTTTCAGATATTTTTTTCAGACTTTTTTTGTCCGACATTTTTCAGATCTTTTTTTTCAGACTTTTTTTGTCCGACATTTTTCAGACTTTTTTTGTCCGACATTTTTCAGATCTTTTTTTACAGACTTTTTTTGTCCGACAATTTCAGATCTTTTTTTTCAGACTTTTTTTGTCCGACATTTTCAGATCTTTTTTTGTCCGACATTTTTCAAATCTTTTTTTCAGATCTTTTTTTTCAGACTTTTTTTGTCCGACATTTTCAGATCTTTTTTTGTCCAACATTTTTCAGATCTTTTTTTCAGATCTTTTTTTTCAGACTTTTTTTGTCCGACATTTTTCATACATTTTTTGTCCGACATTTTTCAGATCTTTTTTTTCAGATTTTTTTGTCCGACATTTTTCAGATATTTTTTTCAGACTTTTTTTGTCCGACATTTTTCAGATATTTTTTTTCAGACTTTTTTTGTCCGACATTTTTCAGACTTTTTTTGTCCGACATTTTTCAGATCTTTTTTTACAGACTTTTTTTGTCCGACAATTTCAGATCTTTTTTTTCAGACTTTTTTTGTCCGACATTTTCAGATCTTTTTTTGTCCGACATTTTTCAAATCTTTTTTTCAGACTTTTGTTTCAGACATTTTCATATTTTTTTTTTCGGACAGTTTTTTCAGAATTCTTTTGTCCGACATTTTTCAGACTTTTTTTGTCCGACATTTTTCAGATATTTTTTTACAGACTTTTTTTGTCCGACAATTTCAGATCTTTTTTTTCAGACTTTTTTTGTCCGACATTTTCAGATCTTTTTTTCAGATCTTTTTTTTCAGACTTTTTTTGTCCGACATTTTTCATACATTTTTTGTCCGACATTTTTCAGATCTTTTTTTTCAGATTTTTTTGTCCGACATTTTTCAGACATTTTTTGTCCGACATTTTTCAGATCTTTTTTTTTCAGATTTTTTTGTCCGACATTTTTCAGATATTTTTTTCAGACTTTTTTTGTCCGACATTTTTCAGATCTTTTTTTTTCAGATTTTTTTGTCCGACATTTTCAGATCTTTTTAATCCGACATTTTTCAAATCTTTTTTTCAGACTTTTGTTTCAGACATTTTCATATTTTTTTTTTCGGACAGTTTTTTCAGAATTCTTTGGTCCGACATTTTTCAGACTTCTTTTGTCCGACATTTTTCAGACTTCTTTTGTCCGACATTTTTCAGATCTTTTTTTTCAGACTTTTTTTTCAGACATTTTCAGATCTTTTTTTTCAACTTTTTTTTCAGACATTTTCAGATATTTTTTTTCAGACTTTTTTTCAAACTTCTTTTGTCCGACATTTTTCAGACTTCTTTTGTGCGACATTTTTCAGACTTTTTTTCGGGCTTTTTTCAGATCTTTTTTTTCAGATTTTTTTGTCCGACATTTTTCAGATCTTTTTTTCAGATCTTTTTTTTTCAGATTTTTTTTCAGACATTTTCAGATCTTTTTTTTCGGACAGTTTTTTCAGACTTCTTTTGTCCGACATTTTCAGATCTTTTTTTGTCCGACATTTTTCAAATCTTTTTTTCAGACTTTTGTTTCAGACATTTTCATATTTTTTTTTTCGGACAGTTTTTTCAGAATTCTTTGGTCCGACATTTTTCAGACTTCTTTTGTCCGACATTTTTCAGACTTCTTTTGTCCGACATTTTTCAGATCTTTTTTTTCAGACTTTTTTTTCAGACATTTTCAGATCTTTTTTTTCAACTTTTTTTTCAGACATTTTCAGATATTTTTTTAAGACTTTTTTTCAAACTTCTTTTGTCCGACATTTTTCAGACTTTTTTTCGGGCTTTTTTCAGATCTTTTTTTTCAGATTTTTTTGTCCGACATTTTTCAGATCTTTTTTTCAGATCTTTTTTTTTCAGATTTTTTTTCAGACATTTTCAGATCTTTTTTTTCGGACAGTTTTTTCAGACTTCTTTTGTCCGACATTTTTCAGACTTTTTTTGTCCGACATTTTTCAGATCTTTTTTTTCAGACTTTTTTTATCCGACAATTTTCAGATCTTTTTTTTCAGACTTTTTTTGTCCGACATTTTCAGATCTTTTTTTGTCCGACATTTTCAGATCTTTTTTTGTCCAACATTTTTCAGATCTTTTTTTCAGATCTTTTTTTTCAGACTTTTTTTTGCCGACATTTTTCATACATTTTTTGTCCGACATTTTTCAGATCTTTTTTTTCAGATTTTTTGTCCGACATTTTTCAGATATTTTTTTCAGACTTTTTTTGTCCGACATTTTTCAGATATTTTTTTTCAGACTTTTTTTGTCCGACATTTTTCAGACTTTTTTTGTCCGACATTTTTCAGATCTTTTTTTACAGACTTTTTTTGTCCGACAATTTCAGATCTTTTTTTTCAGACTTTTTTTGTCCGACATTTTCAGATCTTTTTTTGTCCGACATTTTTCAAATCTTTTTTTCAGACTTTTGTTTCAGACATTTTCATATTTTTTTTTTCGGACAGTTTTTTCAGAATTCTTTGGTCCGACATTTTTCAGACTTCTTTTGTCCGACATTTTTCAGATATTTTTTTACAGACTTTTTTTGTCCGACAATTTCAGATCTTTTTTTTCAGACTTTTTTTGTCCGACATTTTCAGATCTTTTTTTCAGATCTTTTTTTTCAGACTTTTTTTGTCCGACATTTTTCATACATTTTTTGTCCGACATTTTTCAGATCTTTTTTTTCAGATTTTTTTGTCCGACATTTTTCAGACATTTTTTGTCCGACATTTTTCAGATCTTTTTTTTTTCAGATTTTTTTGTCCGACATTTTTCAGATATTTTTTTCAGACTTTTTTTGTCCGACATTTTTCAGATCTTTTTTTTCAGACTTTTTTTGTCCGACATTTTTCAGACTTTTTTTGTCCGACATTTTCAGATCTTTTTTTGTCCGACATTTTTCAAATCTTTTTTTCAGACTTTTGTTTCAGACATTTTCATATTTTTTTTTTCGGACAGTTTTTTCAGAATTCTTTGGTCCGACATTTTTCAGACTTCTTTTGTCCGACATTTTTCAGACTTTTTTTGTCCGACATTTTTCAGATCTTTTTTTTCAGACTTTTTTTATCCGACAATTTTCAGATCTTTTTTTTCAGACTTCTTTTGTCCGACTTTTTTCAGATCTTTTTTTTCAGATGTTTTTTCAGACATTTTCAGATCTTTTTTTTCGGACAGTTTTTTCAGACTTCTTTTGTCCGACATTTTTCAGAGATTCTTTCCAGACTTTTTTGGTCCGACATTTTCATATCTTTTTTTTCAGACTTTTTTTGTCCGACATTTTTCAGACTTTTTTTGTCCGACATTTTCATATCTTTTTTTTCAGACTTTTTTTGTCCGACAATTTTCAGATCTTTTTTTTCAGACTTCTTTTGTCCGACATTTTTCAGACTTTTTTTGTCCGACATTTTTCAGATCTTTTTTTCAGATCTTTTTTTTTAGACTTCTTTTGTCCGACATTTTTCAGACTTTTTTTGTCCGACATTTTTCAGACTTTTTTTGTCCGACATTTTTCAGACTTTTTTTGTCCGACATTTTTCAGATCTTTTTTTCAGATCTTTTTTTTTTTCCAACAATTTCAGATCTTTTTTTCAGACTTCTTTTGTCCGACATTTTTCAGACTTTTTTTGTCCGACATTTTTCAGACTTCTTTTGTCCGACATTTTTCAGACTTTTTTTGTCCGACATCTTTCAGATATTTTTTTTCAGATTTTTTTGTCCGACATTTTTCAGATCTTTTTTTTCAGACTTCTTTTGTCCGACATTTTTCAGATATTTTTTTCAGACTTCTTTTGTCCGACATTTTTCAGACTTTTTTTGTCCGACATTTTTCAGATCTTTTTTTTCAGACTTCTTTTGTCCGACATTTTTCAGACTTTTTTTTTCCGACATTTTTCAGATCTGTTTTTCAGACATTTTCAGATCTTTTTTTTCAGACTTTTTTTGTCCGACATTTTTCAGATATTTTTTTTCAGACTTCTTTTGTCCGACATTTTTCAGACTTTTTTTGTCCGACATTTTTCATATCTTTTTTTTCAGACTTCTTTTGTCCGACATTTTTCAGATATTTTTTTTCAGACTTCTTTTGTCCGACATTTTTCAGAATTTTTTTTTTCCGACATTTTTCAGATATTTTTTTCAGACATTTTCAGATATTTTTTTTCAGACTTTTTTTCAAACTTCTTTTGTCCGACATTTTTCAGACTTCTTTTGTCCGACATTTTTCAGACTTTTTTTCGGGCTTTTTTCAGATCTTTTTTTTCAGATTTTTTTGTCCGACATTTTTCAGATCTTTTTTTCAGATCTTTTTTTTTCAGATTTTTTTTCAGACATTTTCAGATCTTTTTTTTCGGACAGTTTTTTCAGACTTCTTTTGTCCGACATTTTTCAGACTTTTTTTGTCCGACATTTTTCAGATCTTTTTTTTCAGACATTTTTCAAATCGTTTATTCACATCTTTTTTTCAGACTTTTGTTTCCGACATTTTTCAGACTTTTTTAGTCCGACAATTTTCAGATCTTTTTTTCAGATTTTTTTGTCCGACAATTTTCAGATCTTTTTTTTCAGACTTCTTTTGTCCGACATTTTTCAGACTATTTTTGTCTGACATTTTTCAGATCTTTTTTTTCAGACTTCTTTTGTCCGACATTTTCAGATTTGTTTTTCAGACTTTTTTTCGCGCTTTTTGTCCGACATTTTTCAGATCTTTTTTCAGATAATTTTTTTCAGATTTTTTTTCAGACATTTTCAGATCTTTTTTTTCGGACAGTTTTTCCAGACTTCTTTTGTCCGACATTTTTCAGAGATTCTTTCCAGACTTTTTTGGTCCGACATTTTCATATCTTTTTTTTCAGACTTTTTTTGTCCGACATTTTTCAGACTTCTTTTTCAGATTTTTTTCTCAGACATTTTCAGATCTTTTTTTTCAGACTTTTTTTATCCGACAATTTTCAGTTCTTTTTTTTCAGACTTCTTTTGTCCGACTTTTTTCAGATCTTTTTTTTCAGACTTTTGTTTCAGACACTTTCATATTTTTTTTTTCGGACAGTTTTTTCAGAATTCTTTGGTCCGACATTTTTCAGACTTCTTTTTCAGACTTCTTTTGTCCGACATTTTTCAGACTTTTTTTGTCCGACATTTTCATATCTTTTTTTTCAGACTTTTTTTGTCCGACATTTTTCAGACTTTTTTTGTCCGACATTTTCATATCTTTTTTTTCAGACTTTTTTTGTCAGACAATTTTCAGATCTTTTTTTTCAGACTTCTTTTGTCCGACATTTTTCAGACTTTTTTTGTCCGACATTTTTCAGATCTTTTTTTCAGATCTTTTTTTTCAGACTTCTTTTGTCCGACATTTTTCAGACTTTTTTTGTCCGACATTTTTCAGATCTTTTTTTCAGATCTTTTTTTTTTTCCAACAATTTCAGATCTTTTTTTCAGACTTCTTTTGTCCGACATTTTCAGATCTTTTTTTTCAGACTTTTTTTGTCCGACATTTTCAGATCTTTTTTTGTCCGACATTTTTCAAATCGTTTATTCACATCTTTTTTTCAGACTTTTGTTTCAGACATTTTCATATTTTTTTTTTCAGACAGTTTTTTCAGAATTCTTTGGTCCGACATTTTTCAGATCTTTTTTTCAGACTTTTTTTGTCCGACATTTTTCAGATCTTTTTTTTCAGACTTCTTTTGTCCGACATTTTTCAGACTTCTTTTGTCCGACATTTTTCAGACTTTTTTTGTCCGACATTTTTCAAATCTTTTTTTTCAGACTTCTTTTTCCGACATTTTTCAGACTTTTTTTGTCCGACATTTTTCAGACTATTTTTGTCTGACATTTTTCAGATCTTTTTTTTCAGACTTCTTTTGTCCGACATTTTTCAGACTATTTTTGTCTGACATTTTTCAGATCTTTTTTTTCAGACTTCTTTTGTCCGACATTTTCAGATATTTTTTTTCAGACTTTTTTTGTCCGACATTTTTCAGATTTTTTTTTCAGACTTTTTTTCGCGCTTTTTGTCCGACATTTTTCAGATCTTTTTTCAGATAATTTTTTTCAGACATTTTCAGATCTTTTTTTTCGGACAGTTTTTTCAGACTTCTTTTGTCCGACATTTTTCAGAGATTCTTTCCAGACTTTTTTGGTCCGACATTTTCATATCTTTTTTTTCAGACTTTTTTTGTCCGACAATTTTCAGATCTTTTTTTTCAGACTTCTTTTGTCCGACATTTTTCAGACTTTTTTTGTCCGACATTTTTCAAATCGTTTATTCACATCTTTTTTTCAGACTTTTGTTTCAGACACTTTCATATTTTTTTTTTCGGACAGTTTTTTCAGAATTCTTTGGTCCGACATTTTCAGATCGGTGGCGCTATAACAATTTTCAAGGCCAGCCCCCTCACACCATAAGTCGTATCAATTTGAAATTTGACAGCCATGTGCTGCTGAATGTGATCTACAAAAAAGTCTCTTGGACCACGAAAGTCCACCAACTAAATTTTCCGCCATGTTGAATTTTTTGAAAAACACATTTTTGACATCTCCTCCTAAACCGTAGGTCTGATTGCTGGCATATTTTCTGCGAATCATTATTGGACCAGGCTCATCCAAGGTTGCATAAAGCTTGTTGATATGTTATTGTGTTTTGAAGATATTGACCAATTCATTTTTAAGGGGCGGGCTCAGCACATCAATAGACCTAACTTCACAAGCCTTTGGCCCATCATCTCCAAACTTGCAGCATATGTTCACAAGAGTAGCTGAAACATCTGCTGAAAGTTTCATTCAAATCGGCCACATGGTGGCGCTGTAATTAACGCCCAAACATGTGATTTTGGAAAGGCCACGCCCCTCAAACCGTAAGTCCGATTGACTTGAAATGTTACACATATGTGCAACTCCATGTGATCTACAATAAAGCCTCTTGGACCTCCAAAGTGCACCTGGAAATATTTTCCGCCATATTGGATTTTTTGAAAAACACATTTTTGACGTCTGATTGCTACCAAGTTTTCAATGGATCATTATTGGACTAATGTCATCTAAAGTTGCATAAAGCGTGTTGATACCTCATTGCGTTATGAATCTGTTGACCAATGAACTTTAAGAGGGCAGGGCTCAGCACATCAGTAGACCTAACTTCACAAGCCTTTGGCCCATCGTCTCCAAACTTGAGGCGTACCAAAGCATTTTCCGCTTGACACATAGGGGGCGCCACAAATATCAGAAACTTGAATCGCAAGATCCGGTGGACAGAATTTTATCAAATTTGGTGCACATACTCTGGGGGCAAGTATTAACCAAGATCTATAGTGTCATATTGATCGGTGCATGTGGGCGTGGCCTATTTAGCATTTTATGCTAAATTATGCCTTTGCTCAATTTGCTGTGAGCTAGAGACATGAGACTTGGTACTATAACTGTACATGATGTCATAATGCTTCACATAAAATATGAAAACAATTGGCCACATGGTGGCGCTATAACAATTTTCAAGGCCAGCCCCCTCACATCATAAGTCCTATCAATTTGAAATTTGACAGACATGTGCTGCTGAATGTGATCTACAAAAAAGTCTCTTGGACCACGAAAGTCCACCGACTAAATTTTCCGCCATGCTGAAAGTTTTATTCAAATCGACCACTAGGCGGGCGCTTTGAGCGATAAAGGCTATAACCCGCGAATTGCCTCTTGCGGCTTTAATTCATTTTAAATTGATATAACTATGTGGATGTGGAAATATGTTTTATATATTTCATGTTTATTCTTTTACAATGTAATTGTAACCTGTGTTGAAATGTACCACTATACGATCACAATGTACAACTCTAGTTTTCATCACTAAGCCAAAGAATGCATTTCGCCTCAAGAAACACTGAAAAGTGGATTCATATGAAAAATGTGAAATTTCTTCACAGAAAAACATTTCTTGCATTGGAAACACACAAAAAAGGATAAATATGAAAGGGAACACAGTTTTCCAAAATCTAATATGATAGTTTTGGACTCCAGGCATCAAACTGTCAGTCTGAGCTGAATTCCATGTAAAACGCTAGTTTTCATCACTAAACTCGCTTAATATGTCTTTCTCACCCAAAACCACTCAGGAACGCATTTCTCCTCTAGAAACACTGAAATGTGCATTTATATGAAGAATATGTGATTTATTTACAGAAACACATCTGTTATACTGGAAACATACAAAAAAGAGACAGAATATGAAAAGAAACATTGTTTTCTCAAATTTTACATTAGAATTCGCTTCCAAGTATCAAATCTTCATTCTGAGCTGAATTCCATGTAAAACGCTAGTTTTCATCACTAAACTCGCCTAATATGTCTTTCTCACCCAAAACTACTCAGGAACGCATTTCTCCTCAAGAAACACTGAAACGTGCATTTATATGAAGAATATGTGATTTATTTACAGAAACACATCTGTTATACTGGAAACATACAAAAAAGAGACAGAATATGAAAAGAAACATTGTTTTCTCAAATTTGACATTAGAATTCGCTTCCAAGTATCAAATCTTCATTCTGAGCTCAATTCTATGCAAAACTTTTGTTTTCATCACTAAACTCGCTTAATATATCTTTCTCACCCAAAAGCACTCAGGAACGCATTTCTCCTCTAGAAACACTGAAATGTGCATTTATATGAAGAATATGTGATTTATTTACAGAAACACATCTGTTATACTGGAAACATACAAAACAGGATGAAAATGAAAGGGAATATATTTTTACAATTTTTTTACATAATAGTTGGCTTTTCTGCATCAAACCTTCACACTGACCTCAATTCCATGTAAAACTTTAGTTTTCATCACTAAACTTGCTGAAACTGTTTTAAAAAAAATCCATTGTATGATATGTCGAAAAATTTCTTGGAAAAAAAGTCAAAGTATAGTTTTTCAAAAAATGTCATGAAAAAAAAGTTATAGCATTTTGAAATTTTTGGGAAAAAAATACAATATTGTATATATCATATGTTGAAAAAAATAATGAAAAAAGTCTAATTCTAATTCAAAATTTCCAAATTCAGCCCGTGACGTTGTGGTCAGCTGCACTGTCCCCGATGAAAAAAAGCATACACTTGTTGTGTGCCGCCACTTTTTTTGAGTTATCGGTATGAATCATGCCCCTCGTTTCATTTTCTTCATCCCCAGCGTGACAGAAGCCACAGCGCTGGCCGCCATCTCCCGGGCTGGCCCGATGGGAGAAACTCTCCTCGTCTGCAGCCTGCGAGGAAGTGGAACAGGCGTCTTCCGATTTGCCACGAGATCCCGCCTTGGCCCTCCCTCAAACCTTCCACTGACCTACTTTGTGGAGGCAATGAGTCTGAATCATTGGCCAAAAAAAAAGTCAATAGAAGTTTTTTTCAGACTTCTATTGTCCGATCTTTTTCAGATCTTTTTTTCAAACTTTTTTTTCAGATCTTTTTTTTCAGACTTTTTTTTCAGAAATTTTCAGATCTTTTTTTTCGGACAGTTTTTTTCAGACTTCTTTTGTCCAACATTTTTCAGATATTTTTTTTCAGATTTTTTTTGTCCGACAATTTTCAGATCTTTTTTTTCAAACTTTTTTTGTCCAACATTTTTCAGATCTTTTTTTCAGATCTTTTTTTTCAGACTTTTTTTGTCCGACATTTTTCATACATTTTTTGTCCGACATTTTTCAGATCTTTTTTTTCAGATTTTTTTGTCCGACATTTTTCAGACATTTTTTGTCCGACATTTTTCAGATCTTTTTTTTTTCAGATTTTTTTGTCCGACATTTTTCAGACATTTTTTTCAGACTTTTTTTGTCCGACATTTTTCAGATCTTTTTTTTCAGACTTTTTTTGTCCGACATTTTTCAGACTTTTTTTGTCCGACAATTTTAGATCTTTTTTTTCAGAATTTTTTTGTCCGACATTTTCAGATCTTTTTTTGTCCGACATTTTTCAAATCTTTTTTTCAGACTTTTGTTTCAGACATTTTCATATTTTTTTTTTCGGACAGTTTTTTCAGAATTCTCTGGTCCGACATTTTTCAGACTTCTTTTGTCCGACATTTTTCAGATCTTTTTTTTCAGACTTTTTTTTCAGACATTTTCAGATCTTTTTTTTCAGACTTTTTTTTCATACATTTTTTGTCCGACATTTTTCAGATCTTTTTTTTCAGATTTTTTTGTCCGACATTTTTCACATTTTTTGTCCGACATTTTTCAGATCTTTTTTTTTTCAGATTTTTTTGTCCGACATTTTTCAGACATTTTTTTCAGACTTTTTTTGTCCGACATTTTTCAGATCTTTTTTTTCAGACTTTTTTTGTCCGACATTTTTCAGACTTTTTTTGTCCGACATTTTCAGATCTTTTTTTGTCCGACATTTTTCAAATCTTTTTTTCAGATCTTTTGTTTCAGACATTTTCATATTTTTTTTTTCGGACAGTTTTTTCAGAATTCTTTGGTCCGACATTTTTCAGACTTCTTTTTTTTCAGACTTTTTTTTCAGACATTTTTCAGACTTCTTTTGTCCGACATTTTTTAGACTTTTTTTGTCCGACATTTTTCAGATCTTTTTTTTCAGACTTTTTTTGTCCGACATTTTTCAGATCTTTTTTTTCAGACTTCTTTTGTCCGACATTTTTCAGACATTTTTTGTCCGACATTTTTCAGATCTTTTTTTTTTCAGATTTTTTTGTCCGACATTTTTCAGACATTTTTTTCAGACTTTTTTTGTCCGACATTTTTCAGATCTTTTTTTTCAGACTTTTTTTGTCCGACATTTTTCAGACTTTTTTTGTCCGACAATTTCAGATCTTTTTTTTCAGACTTTTTTTGTCCGACATTTTCAGATCTTTTTTTGTCCGACATTTTTCAAATCTTTTTTTCAGACTTTTGTTTCAGACATTTTCATATTTTTTTTTTCGGACAGTTTTTTCAGAATTCTCTGGTCCGACATTTTTCAGACTTCTTTTGTCCGACATTTTTCAGATCTTTTTTTTCAGACTTTTTTTTCAGACATTTTCAGATCTTTTTTTTCAGACTTTTTTTTCCGACATTTTTCATACATTTTTTGTCCGACATTTTTCAGATCTTTTTTTTCAGATTTTTTTGTCCGACATTTTTCAGACATTTTTTTCAGACTTTTTTTGTCCGACATTTTTCAGATCTTTTTTTTCAGACTTTTTTTGTCCGACATTTTCCAGACTTTTTTTGTCCGACATTTTTCAGATCTTTTTTTACAGACTTTTTTTGTCCGACAATTTCAGATCTTTTTTTTCAGACTTTTTTTGTCCGACATTTTCAGATCTTTTTTTGTCCGACATTTTTCAAATCTTTTTTTCAGATCTTTTGTTTCAGACATTTTCATATTTTTTTTTTCGGACAGTTTTTTCAGAATTCTTTGGTCCGACATTTTTCAGACTTCTTTTTTTTCAGACTTTTTTTTCAGACATTTTTCAGACTTCTTTTGTCCGACATTTTTCAGATCTTTTTTTTCAGACTTTTTTTGTCCGACATTTTTCAGATCTTTTTTTTCAGACTTCTTTTGTCCGACATTTTTCAGACTTTTTTTGTCCGACATTTTTCAGATCTTTTTTTTCAGATTTTTTTGTCCGACATTTTTCAGATCTTTTTTTTCAGACTTCTTTTGTCCGACATTTTTCAGACTTTTTTTGTCCGACATTTTTCAGATCTTTTTTTTCAGATTTTTTTGTCCGACATTTTTCAGATCTTTTTTTCAGATCTTTTTTTTCAGATTTTTTTTCAGACATTTTCATATCTTTTTTTTCAGACAGTTTTTTCAGACTTCTTTTGTCCGACATTTTTCAGAGATTCTTTCCAGACTTTTTTGGTCCGACATTTTCATATCTTTTTTTTCAGACTTTTTTTGTCCGACAATTTTCAGATCTTTTTTTTCAGATTTTTTTGTCCGACAATTTTCAGATCTTTTTTTTCAGATTTTTTTGTCCGACAATTTTCAGATCTTTTTTTTCAGATTTTTTTGTCCGACAATTTTCAGATATTTTTTTTCAGACTTCTTTTGTCCGACATTTTTCAGATCTTTTTTTCAGATCTTTTTTTTCAGATTTTTTTTCAGACATTTTCAGATCTTTTTTTTCGGACAGTTTTTTCAGACTTCTTTTGTCCGACATTTTTCAGAGATTCTTTCCAGACTTTTTTGGTCCGACATTTTCATATCTTTTTTTTCAGACTTTTTTTGTCCGACAATTTTCAGATCTTTTTTTTCAGATCGTTTTTTTCAGACTTCTTTTGTCCGACATTTTTCAGACTTTTTTTGTCCGGCATTTTTCAGATCTTTTTTTTCAGACTTCTTTTGTCCGACATTTTTCAGACTTTTTTTGTCCGACATTTTTCAGATCTTTTTTTTCAGATTTTTTTTGTCCGACAATTTTCAGATCTTTTTTTTCAGACTTCTTTTGTCCGACATTTTTCAGACTTTTTTTGTCCGACATTTTTCAGATCTTTTTTTCAGATCTTTTTTTTTTCCAACAATTTCAGATCTTTTTTTCAGACTTCTTTTGTCTGACATTTTCAGATCTTTTTTTGTCCGACATTTTTCAAATCGTTTATTCACATCTTTTTTTCAGACTTTTGTTTCAGACACCTTCATATTTTTTTTTTCCGACAGTTTTTTCAGAATTCTTTGGTCCGACATTTTTCAGACTTCTTTTTCAGACTTTTTTTTCAGACATTTTCAGATCTTTTTTTTCAGACTTTTTTTATCTGACAATTTTCAGATCTTTTTTTTCAGACTTCTTTTGTCCGACTTTTTTCAGATCTTTTTTTTCAGATTTTTTTTCAGACATTTTCAGATCTTTTTTTTCGGACAGTTTTTTCAGACTTCTTTTGTCCGACATTTTTCAGAGATTCTTTCCAGACTTTTTTGGTCCGACATTTTCATATCTTTTTTTTCAGACTTTTTTTGTCCGACAATTTTCAGATCTTTTTTTTCAGATTTTTTTGTCCGACAATTTTCAGATCTTTTTTTTCAGATTTTTTTGTCCGACAATTTTCAGATATTTTTTTTCAGACTTCTTTTGTCCGACATTTTTCAGATCTTTTTTTCAGATCTTTTTTTTTCAGATTTTTTTTCCGACATTTTTCAGACTTTTTTTGTCCGGCATTTTTCAGATCTTTTTTTTCAGACTTCTTTTGTCCGACATTTTTCAGACTTTTTTTGTCCGACATTTTTCAGATCTTTTTTTTCAGATTTTTTTTGTCCGACAATTTTCAGATCTTTTTTTTCAGACTTCTTTTGTCCGACATTTTTCAGACTTTTTTTGTCCGACATTTTTCAGATCTTTTTTTCAGATCTTTTTTTTTTCCAACAATTTCAGATCTTTTTTTCAGACTTCTTTTGTCTGACATTTTCAGATCTTTTTTTGTCCGACATTTTTCAAATCGTTTATTCACATCTTTTTTTCAGACTTTTGTTTCAGACACTTTCATATTTTTTTTTTCCGACAGTTTTTTCAGAATTCTTTGGTCCGACATTTTTCAGACTTCTTTTTCAGACTTTTTTTTCAGACATTTTCAGATCTTTTTTTTCAGACTTTTTTTATCTGACAATTTTCAGATCTTTTTTTTCAGACTTCTTTTGTCCGACTTTTTTCAGATCTTTTTTTTCAGATTTTTTTTCAGACATTTTCAGATCTTTTTTTTCGGACAGTTTTTTCAGACTTCTTTTGTCCGACATTTTTCAGAGATTCTTTCCAGACTTTTTTGGTCCGACATTTTCATATCTTTTTTTTCAGACTTTTTTTGTCCGACAATTTTCAGATCTTTTTTTTCAGATTTTTTTGTCCGACAATTTTCAGATCTTTTTTTTCAGATTTTTTTGTCCGACAATTTTCAGATATTTTTTTTCAGACTTCTTTTGTCCGACATTTTTCAGATATCTTTTTTCAGACTTTTTTTGTCCGACATTTTCAGATCTTTTTTTGTCCGACATTTTTCAAATATTTTATTCACATCTTTTTTTCAGACTTTTGTTTCAGACATTTTCATATTTTTTTTTCCAGACAGTTTTTTCAGAATTCTTTGGTCCGACATTTTTCAGATCTTTTTTTTCAGACTTTTTTTGTCCGACATTTTTCAGATCTTTTTTTTCAGACTTCTTTTGTCCGACATTTTTCAGACTTTTTTTGTCCGACATTTTTCAGATCTTTTTTTTCAGACTTCTTTTGTCCGACATTTTTCAGACTTTTTTTGTCCGACATTTTTCAGATCTTTTTTTCAGATTTTTTTGTCCGACAATTTTCAGATCTTTTTTTTCAGACTTCTTTTGTCCGACATTTTCAGATATTTTTTTTCAGACTTTTTTTGTCCGACATTTTTCAGATTTTTTTTTCAGACTTTTTTTCGCGCTTTTTGTCCGACATTTTTCAGATAATTTTTTTTCAGATATTTTTTTCAGATCTTTTTTTTTTGGACAGTTTTTTCTTCTGTCCGACATTTTTCAGATATTTTTTCCAGACTTCTTTTGTCCGACATTTTTCAGATCTTTTTTTTAAGATTTTTTTGTCCGACATTTTTCAGACATTTTTTGTCCGACATTTTTCAGATCTTTTTTTTTTCAGATTTTTTTGTCCGACATTTTTCAGACATTTTTTTCAGACTTTTTTTGTCCGACATTTTTCAGATCTTTTTTTTCAGACTTTTTTTGTCCGACATTTTTCAGACTTTTTTTGTCCGACATTTTTCAGATCTTTTTTTTCAGACTTTTTTTGTCCGACATTTTTCAGACTTTTTTTGTCCGACAATTTCAGATCTTTTTTTTCAGACTTTTTTTGTCCGACATTTTCAGATCTTTTTTTGTCCGACATTTTTCAAATCTTTTTTTCAGACTTTTGTTTCAGACATTTTCATATTTTTTTTTTCGGACAGTTTTTTCAGAATTCTCTGGTCCGACATTTTTCAGACTTCTTTTGTCCGACATTTTTCAGATCTTTTTTTTCAGACTTTTTTTTCAGACATTTTCAGATCTTTTTTTTCAGACTTTTTTTTCCGACATTTTTCATACATTTTTTGTCCGACATTTTTCAGATCTTTTTTTTCAGATTTTTTTGTCCGACATTTTTCAGACATTTTTTGTCCGACATTTTTCAGATCTTTTTTTTTTCAGATTTTTTTGTCCGACATTTTTCAGACATTTTTTTCAGACTTTTTTTGTCCGACATTTTTCAGACTTTTTTTGTCCGACATTTTTCAGATCTTTTTTTTCAGACTTTTTTTGTCCGACATTTTTCAGACTTTTTTTGTCCGACATTTTTCAGATCTTTTTTTACAGACTTTTTTTGTCCGACAATTTCAGATCTTTTTTTTCAGACTTTTTTTGTCCGACATTTTCAGATCTTTTTTTGTCCGACATTTTTCAAATCTTTTTTTCAGATCTTTTGTTTCAGACATTTTCATATTTTTTTTTTCGGACAGTTTTTTCAGAATTCTTTGGTCCGACATTTTTCAGACTTCTTTTTTTTCAGACTTTTTTTTCAGACATTTTTCAGACTTCTTTTGTCCGACATTTTTCAGACTTTTTTTGTCCGACATTTTTCAGATCTTTTTTTTCAGACTTTTTTTGTCCGACATTTTTCAGATCTTTTTTTTCAGACTTCTTTTGTCCGACATTTTTCAGACTTTTTTTGTCCGACATTTTTCAGATCTTTTTTTTCAGATTTTTTTGTCCGACATTTTTCAGATCTTTTTTTTCAGACTTCTTTTGTCCGACATTTTTCAGACTTTTTTTGTCCGACATTTTTCAGATCTTTTTTTTCAGATTTTTTTGTCCGACATTTTTCAGATCTTTTTTTCAGATCTTTTTTTTCAGATTTTTTTTCAGACATTTTCATATCTTTTTTTTCAGACAGTTTTTTCAGACTTCTTTTGTCCGACATTTTTCAGAGATTCTTTCCAGACTTTTTTGGTCCGACATTTTCATATCTTTTTTTTCAGACTTTTTTTGTCCGACAATTTTCAGATCTTTTTTTTCAGATTTTTTTGTCCGACAATTTTCAGATCTTTTTTTTCAGATCGTTTTTTTCAGACTTCTTTTGTCCGACATTTTTCAGACTTTTTTTGTCCGGCATTTTTCAGATCTTTTTTTTCAGACTTCTTTTGTCCGACATTTTTCAGACTTTTTTTGTCCGACATTTTTCAGATCTTTTTTTTCAGATTTTTTTTGTCCGACAATTTTCAGATCTTTTTTTTCAGACTTCTTTTGTCCGACATTTTTCAGACTTTTTTTGTCCGACATTTTTCAGATCTTTTTTTCAGATCTTTTTTTTTTCCAACAATTTCAGATCTTTTTTTCAGACTTCTTTTGTCTGACATTTTCAGATCTTTTTTTGTCCGACATTTTTCAAATCGTTTATTCACATCTTTTTTTCAGACTTTTGTTTCAGACACCTTCATATTTTTTTTTTCCGACAGTTTTTTCAGAATTCTTTGGTCCGACATTTTTCAGACTTCTTTTTCAGACTTTTTTTTCAGACATTTTCAGATCTTTTTTTTCAGACTTTTTTTATCTGACAATTTTCAGATCTTTTTTTTCAGACTTCTTTTGTCCGACTTTTTTCAGATCTTTTTTTTCAGATTTTTTTTCAGACATTTTCAGATCTTTTTTTTCGGACAGTTTTTTCAGACTTCTTTTGTCCGACATTTTTCAGAGATTCTTTCCAGACTTTTTTGGTCCGACATTTTCATATCTTTTTTTTCAGACTTTTTTTGTCCGACAATTTTCAGATCTTTTTTTTCAGATTTTTTTGTCCGACAATTTTCAGATCTTTTTTTTCAGATTTTTTTGTCCGACAATTTTCAGATATTTTTTTTCAGACTTCTTTTGTCCGACATTTTTCAGATCTTTTTTTCAGATCTTTTTTTTTCAGATTTTTTTTCCGACATTTTTCAGACTTTTTTTGTCCGGCATTTTTCAGATCTTTTTTTTCAGACTTCTTTTGTCCGACATTTTTCAGACTTTTTTTGTCCGACATTTTTCAGATCTTTTTTTTCAGATTTTTTTTGTCCGACAATTTTCAGATCTTTTTTTTCAGACTTCTTTTGTCCGACATTTTTCAGACTTTTTTTGTCCGACATTTTTCAGATCTTTTTTTCAGATCTTTTTTTTTTCCAACAATTTCAGATCTTTTTTTCAGACTTCTTTTGTCTGACATTTTCAGATCTTTTTTTGTCCGACATTTTTCAAATCGTTTATTCACATCTTTTTTTCAGACTTTTGTTTCAGACACTTTCATATTTTTTTTTTCCGACAGTTTTTTCAGAATTCTTTGGTCCGACATTTTTCAGACTTCTTTTTCAGACTTTTTTTTCAGACATTTTCAGATCTTTTTTTTCAGACTTTTTTTATCTGACAATTTTCAGATCTTTTTTTTCAGACTTCTTTTGTCCGACTTTTTTCAGATCTTTTTTTTCAGATTTTTTTTCAGACATTTTCAGATCTTTTTTTTCGGACAGTTTTTTCAGACTTCTTTTGTCCGACATTTTTCAGAGATTCTTTCCAGACTTTTTTGGTCCGACATTTTCATATCTTTTTTTTCAGACTTTTTTTGTCCGACAATTTTCAGATCTTTTTTTTCAGATTTTTTTGTCCGACAATTTTCAGATCTTTTTTTTCAGATCGTTTTTTTCAGACTTCTTTTGTCCGACATTTTTCAGACTTTTTTTGTCCGGCATTTTTCAGATCTTTTTTTTCAGACTTCTTTTGTCCGACATTTTTCAGACTTTTTTTGTCCGACATTTTTCAGATCTTTTTTTTCAGATTTTTTTTGTCCGACAATTTTCAGATCTTTTTTTTCAGACTTCTTTTGTCCGACATTTTTCAGACTTTTTTTGTCCGACATTTTTCAGATCTTTTTTTCAGATCTTTTTTTTTTCCAACAATTTCAGATCTTTTTTTCAGACTTCTTTTGTCTGACATTTTCAGATCTTTTTTTGTCCGACATTTTTCAAATCGTTTATTCACATCTTTTTTTCAGACTTTTGTTTCAGACACCTTCATATTTTTTTTTTCCGACAGTTTTTTCAGAATTCTTTGGTCCGACATTTTTCAGACTTCTTTTTCAGACTTTTTTTTCAGACATTTTCAGATCTTTTTTTTCAGACTTTTTTTATCTGACAATTTTCAGATCTTTTTTTTCAGACTTCTTTTGTCCGACTTTTTTCAGATCTTTTTTTTCAGATTTTTTTTCAGACATTTTCAGATCTTTTTTTTCGGACAGTTTTTTCAGACTTCTTTTGTCCGACATTTTTCAGAGATTCTTTCCAGACTTTTTTGGTCCGACATTTTCATATCTTTTTTTTCAGACTTTTTTTGTCCGACAATTTTCAGATCTTTTTTTTCAGATTTTTTTGTCCGACAATTTTCAGATCTTTTTTTTCAGATTTTTTTGTCCGACAATTTTCAGATATTTTTTTTCAGACTTCTTTTGTCCGACATTTTTCAGATCTTTTTTTCAGATCTTTTTTTTTCAGATTTTTTTTCCGACATTTTTCAGACTTTTTTTGTCCGGCATTTTTCAGATCTTTTTTTTCAGACTTCTTTTGTCCGACATTTTTCAGACTTTTTTTGTCCGACATTTTTCAGATCTTTTTTTTCAGATTTTTTTTGTCCGACAATTTTCAGATCTTTTTTTTCAGACTTCTTTTGTCCGACATTTTTCAGACTTTTTTTGTCCGACATTTTTCAGATCTTTTTTTCAGATCTTTTTTTTTTCCAACAATTTCAGATCTTTTTTTCAGACTTCTTTTGTCTGACATTTTCAGATCTTTTTTTGTCCGACATTTTTCAAATCGTTTATTCACATCTTTTTTTCAGACTTTTGTTTCAGACACTTTCATATTTTTTTTTTCCGACAGTTTTTTCAGAATTCTTTGGTCCGACATTTTTCAGACTTCTTTTTCAGACTTTTTTTTCAGACATTTTCAGATCTTTTTTTTCAGACTTTTTTTATCTGACAATTTTCAGATCTTTTTTTTCAGACTTCTTTTGTCCGACTTTTTTCAGATCTTTTTTTTCAGATTTTTTTTCAGACATTTTCAGATCTTTTTTTTCGGACAGTTTTTTCAGACTTCTTTTGTCCGACATTTTTCAGAGATTCTTTCCAGACTTTTTTGGTCCGACATTTTCATATCTTTTTTTTCAGACTTTTTTTGTCCGACAATTTTCAGATCTTTTTTTTCAGATTTTTTTGTCCGACAATTTTCAGATCTTTTTTTTCAGATTTTTTTGTCCGACAATTTTCAGATATTTTTTTTCAGACTTCTTTTGTCCGACATTTTTCAGATATCTTTTTTCAGACTTTTTTTGTCCGACATTTTCAGATCTTTTTTTGTCCGACATTTTTCAAATATTTTATTCACATCTTTTTTTCAGACTTTTGTTTCAGACATTTTCATATTTTTTTTTCCAGACAGTTTTTTCAGAATTCTTTGGTCCGACATTTTTCAGATCTTTTTTTTCAGACTTTTTTTGTCCGACATTTTTCAGATCTTTTTTTTCAGACTTCTTTTGTCCGACATTTTTCAGACTTTTTTTGTCCGACATTTTTCAGATCTTTTTTTTCAGACTTCTTTTGTCCGACATTTTTCAGACTTTTTTTGTCCGACATTTTTCAGATCTTTTTTTCAGATTTTTTTGTCCGACAATTTTCAGATCTTTTTTTTCAGACTTCTTTTGTCCGACATTTTCAGATATTTTTTTTCAGACTTTTTTTGTCCGACATTTTTCAGATTTTTTTTTCAGACTTTTTTTCGCGCTTTTTGTCCGACATTTTTCAGATAATTTTTTTTCAGATATTTTTTTCAGATCTTTTTTTTTTGGACAGTTTTTTCTTCTGTCCGACATTTTTCAGATATTTTTTCCAGACTTCTTTTGTCCGACATTTTTCAGATCTTTTTTTTCAGATTTTTTTGTCCGACATTTTTCAGACATTTTTTGTCCGACATTTTTCAGATCTTTTTTTTTTCAGATTTTTTTGTCCGACATTTTTCAGACATTTTTTTCAGACTTTTTTTGTCCGACATTTTTCAGATCTTTTTTTTCAGACTTTTTTTGTCCGACATTTTTCAGACTTTTTTTGTCCGACATTTTTCAGATCTTTTTTTACAGACTTTTTTTGTCCGACAATTTCAGATCTTTTTTTTCAGACTTTTTTTGTCCGACATTTTCAGATCTTTTTTTGTCCGACATTTTTCAAATCTTTTTTTCAGATCTTTTGTTTCAGACATTTTCATATTTTTTTTTTCGGACAGTTTTTTCAGAATTCTTTGGTCCGACATTTTTCAGACTTCTTTTTTTTCAGACTTTTTTTTCAGACATTTTCAGATCTTTTTTTTCAGACTTTTTTTTCAGACATTTTTCAGACTTCTTTTGTCCGACATTTTTTAGACTTTTTTTGTCCGACATTTTTCAGATCTTTTTTTTCAGACTTTTTTTGTCCGACATTTTTCAGATCTTTTTTTTCAGACTTCTTTTGTCCGACATTTTTCAGACATTTTTTGTCCGACATTTTTCAGATCTTTTTTTTTTCAGATTTTTTTGTCCGACATTTTTCAGACATTTTTTTCAGACTTTTTTTGTCCGACATTTTTCAGATCTTTTTTTTCAAACTTTTTTTGTCCGACATTTTTCAGACTTTTTTTGTCCGACAATTTCAGATCTTTTTTTTCAGACTTTTTTTGTCCGACATTTTCAGATCTTTTTTTGTCCGACATTTTTCAAATCTTTTTTTCAGACTTTTGTTTCAGACATTTTCATATTTTTTTTTTCGGACAGTTTTTTCAGAATTCTCTGGTCCGACATTTTTCAGACTTCTTTTGTCCGACATTTTTCAGATCTTTTTTTTCAGACTTTTTTTTCAGACATTTTCAGATCTTTTTTTTCAGACTTTTTTTTCCGACATTTTTCATACATTTTTTGTCCGACATTTTTCAGATCTTTTTTTTCAGATTTTTTTGTCCGACATTTTTCAGACATTTTTTGTCCGACATTTTTCAGATCTTTTTTTTTTCAGATTTTTTTGTCCGACATTTTTCAGACATTTTTTTCAGACTTTTTTTGTCCGACATTTTTCAGATCTTTTTTTTCAGACTTTTTTTGTCCGACATTTTTCAGACTTTTTTTGTCCGACATTTTTCAGATCTTTTTTTACAGACTTTTTTTGTCCGACAATTTCAGATCTTTTTTTTCAGACTTTTTTTGTCCGACATTTTCAGATCTTTTTTTGTCCGACATTTTTCAAATCTTTTTTTCAGATCTTTTGTTTCAGACATTTTCATATTTTTTTTTTCGGACAGTTTTTTCAGAATTCTTTGGTCCGACATTTTTCAGACTTCTTTTTTTTCAGACTTTTTTTTCAGACATTTTTCAGACTTCTTTTGTCCGACATTTTTCAGACTTTTTTTGTCCGACATTTTTCAGATCTTTTTTTTCAGACTTTTTTTGTCCGACATTTTTCAGATCTTTTTTTTCAGACTTCTTTTGTCCGACATTTTTCAGACATTTTTTGTCCGACATTTTTCAGATCTTTTTTTTCAGATTTTTTTGTCCGACATTTTTCAGATCTTTTTTTTCAGACTTCTTTTGTCCGACATTTTTCAGATCTTTTTTTCAGATCTTTTTTTTCAGATTTTTTTTCAGACATTTTCAGATATTTTTTTTCGGACAGTTTTTTCAGACTTCTTTTGTCCGACATTTTTCAGAGATTCTTTCCAGACTTTTTTGGTCCGACATTTTCATATCTTTTTTTTCAGACTTTTTTTGTCCGACAATTTTCAGATCTTTTTTTTCAGATCGTTTTTTTCAGACTTCTTTTGTCCGACATTTTTCAGACTTTTTTTGTCCGGCATTTTTCAGATCTTTTTTTTCAGACTTCTTTTGTCCGACATTTTTCAGATCTTTTTTTTCAGATTTTTTTTGTCCGACAATTTTCAGATCTTTTTTTTCAGACTTCTTTTGTCCGACATTTTTCAGACTTTTTTTGTCCGACATTTTTCAGACTTTTTTTGTCCGGCATTTTTCAGATCTTTTTTTTCAGACTTCTTTTGTCCGACATTTTTCAGACTTTTTTTGTCCGACATTTTTCAGATCTTTTTTTTCAGATTTTTTTTGTCCGACAATTTTCAGATCTTTTTTTTCAGACTTCTTTTGTCCGACATTTTTCAGACTTTTTTTGTCCGACATTTTTCAGATCTTTTTTTCAGATCTTTTTTTTTTCCAACAATTTCAGATCTTTTTTTCAGACTTCTTTTGTCTGACATTTTCAGATCTTTTTTTGTCCGACATTTTTCAAATCGTTTATTCACATCTTTTTTTCAGACTTTTGTTTCAGACATTTTCATATTTTTTTTTCCAGACAGTTTTTTCAGAATTCTTTGGTCCGACATTTTTCAGATCTTTTTTTTCAGACTTTTTTTGTCCGACATTTTTCAGATCTTTTTTTTCAGACTTCTTTTGTCCGACATTTTTCAGACTTTTTTTGTCCGACATTTTTCAGATCTTTTTTTTCAGACTTCTTTTGTCCGACATTTTTCAGACTTTTTTTGTCCGACATTTTTCAGATCTTTTTTTTCAGATTTTTTTTGTCCGACAATTTTCAGATCTTTTTTTCAGATTTTTTTGTCCGACAATTTTCAGATCTTTTTTTTCAGACTTCTTTTGTCCGACATTTTCAGATATTTTTTTTCAGACTTTTTTTGTCCGACATTTTTCAGATTTTTTTTTCAGACTTTTTTTCGCGCTTTTTGTCCGACATTTTTCAGATAATTTTTTTTCAGATATTTTTTTCAGATCTTTTTTTTTTGGACAGTTTTTTCTTCTGTCCGACATTTTTCAGATATTTTTTCCAGACTTTTTTTATCCGACATTTTTCAGATCTTTTTTTTTGGACAGTTTTTTCTTCTGTCCGACATTTTCAGATCTTTTTTTTCAGACTTTTTTTGTCCGACATTTTTCAGACTTCTTTTGTCCGACATTTTTCAGATCTTTTTTTTCGGACAGTTATTTCAGACTTCTTTTGTCCAACATTTTTCAGATATTTTTTCCAGACTTTTTTTGTCCGACAATTTTCAGATCTTTTTTTTCAATATAATTAAAGTTGTTACACAGTGTGGAAAAGTGTTCAATCATTTCTCTTTGTTGAGCGGAACGTGCCCGATGTGTTCCATGGCGTTCCTGGAGGTGGAAGCAGAGCATAGTTAGCTGCATGTGGGATTCTTCTGTTGTTGAGGGAAGATAAAAACTAAGGGACATTTGGAGTTTAGGGTAAAGAAACACACTAGCTACACTTGTAAACATTACATTAAGTTAGTTTGTTTTTGTGTGAATTTATTATTATTATTCGTTGTCTGCCGAATAAGTGCAATTTGCCGTGAGCTGGAAAGAGATGGAAACATGAAACTTGGCGTAGGAACTGGAATGATGTGCAGCTGCTTCTCAAGAACTATGACCCCAATCGGCCACATGGTGGCGCTGTAATTAACGCCCAAACATGTGATTTTGGAAAGGCCACGCCCCTCAAACCGTAAGTCCGATTGACTTGAAATGTGACACATATGTGCAACTCCGTGTGATCTACAATAAAGCCTCTTGGACCTCCAAAGTGCACCTGGAAATATTTTCCGCCATATTGGATTATTGAAAAACACATTTTTGACATCTCCTCCTAAACCGTAGGTCCGATTGCTACCAAATTTTCTGTGGATCATTATTGGACTAATGGCATCTAAAGTTGCATAAAGCGTGTTGATACCTCATTGCGTTATGAATCTGTTGACCAATGAACTTTAAGAGGGCAGGGCTCAGCACATCAGTAGCCTTTGGCCCATCGTCTCCAAACTTGAGGCGTACCAAAGCATTTTCCGCTTGACACATAGGGGGCGCCACAAATATCAGAAACTTGAATCGCAAGATCCGGTGGATAGAATTTTATCAAATTTGGTGCACATACTCTGGGGGCAAGTATTAACCAAGATCTATAGTGTCATATTGATCGGTGCATGTGGGCGTGGCCTATTTAGCATTTTATGCTAAATTATGCCTTTGCTCAATTTGCTGTGAGCTGGAATGAGCTAGAGACATGAGACTTGGTACCATAACTGTACATGATGTCATAATGCTTCACATAAAATATGAAAACAATTGGCCACATGGTGGCGCTATAACAATTTTCAAGGCCAGCCCCCTCACACCATAAGTCGTATCAATTTGAAATTTGACAGCCATGTGCTGCTGAATGTGATCTACAAAAAAGTCTCTTGGACCACGAAAGTCCACCAACTAAATTTTCCGCCATGTTGAATTTTTTGAAAAACACATTTTTGACATCTCCTCCTAAACCGTAGGTCTGATTGCTGGCATATTTTCTGCGAATCATTATTGGACCAGGCTCATCCAAGGTTGCATAAAGCTTGTTGATATGTTATTGTGTTTTGAAGATATTGACCAATTCATTTTTAAGGGGCGGGCTCAGCACATCAATAGACCTAACTTCACAAGCCTTTGGCCCATCATCTCCAAACTTGCAGCATATGTTCACAAGAGTAGCTGAAACATCTGCTGAAAGTTTCATTCAAATCGGCCACATGGTGGCGCTGTAATTAACGCCCAAACATGTGATTTTGGAAAGGCCACGCCCCTCAAACCGTAAGTCCGATTGACTTGAAATGTTACACATATGTGCAACTCCATGTGATCTACAATAAAGCCTCTTGGACCTCCAAAGTGCACCTGGAAATATTTTCCGCCATATTGGATTTTTTGAAAAACACATTTTTGACGTCTGATTGCTACCAAATTTTCAATGGATCATTATTGGACTAATGTCATCTAAAGTTGCATAAAGCGTGTTGATACCTCATTGCGTTATGAATCTGTTGACCAATGAACTTTAAGAGGGCAGGGCTCAGCACATCAGTAGACCTAACTTCACAAGCCTTTGGCCCATCGTCTCCAAACTTGAGGCGTACCAAAGCATTTTCCGCTTGACACATAGGGGGCGCCACAAATATCAGAAACTTGAATCGCAAGATCCGGTGGACAGAATTTTATCAAATTTGGTGCACATACTCTGGGGTCAAGTATTAACCAAGATCTATAGTGTCATATTGATCGGTGCATGTGGGCGTGGCCTATTTAGCATTTTATGCTAAATTATGCCTTTGCTCAATTTGCTGTGAGCTAGAGACATGAGACTTGGTACTATAACTGTACATGATGTCATAATGCTTCACATAAAATATGAAAACAATTGGCCACATGGTGGCGCTATAACAATTTTCAAGGCCAGCCCCCTCACATCATAAGTCCTATCAATTTGAAATTTGACAGACATGTGCTGCTGAATGTGATCTACAAAAAAGTCTCTTGGACCACGAAAGTCCACCGACTAAATTTTCCGCCATGCTGAAAGTTTTATTCAAATCGACCACTAGGCGGGCGCTTTGAGCGATAAAGGCTATAACCCGCGAATTGCCGCTTGCGGCTTTAATTCATTTTAAATTGATATAACTATGTGGATGTGGAAATATGTTTTATATATTTCATGTTTATTCTTTTACAATGTAATTGTAACCTGTGTTGAAATGTACCACTATACGATCACAATGTACAACTCTAGTTTTCATCACTAAGCCAAAGAATGCATTTCGCCTCAAGAAACACTGAAAAGTGGATTCATATGAAAAATGTGAAATTTCTTCACAGAAAAACATTTCTTGCATTGGAAACACACAAAAAAGGATAAATATGAAAGGGAACACAGTTTTCCGAAATCTAATATGATAGTTTTGGACTCCAGGCATCAAACTGTCAGTCTGAGCTGAATTCCATGTAAAACGCTAGTTTTCATCACTAAACTCGCTTAATATGTCTTTCTCACCCAAAACTACTCAGGAACGCATTTCTCCTCTAGAAACACTGAAATGTGCATTTATATGAAGAATATGTGATTTATTTACAGAAACACATCTGTTATACTGGAAACATACAAAAAAGAGACAGAATATGAAAAGAAACATTGTTTTCTCAAATTTTACATTAGAATTCGCTTCCAAGTATCAAATCTTCATTCTGAGCTGAATTCCATGTAAAACGCTAGTTTTCATCACTAAACTCGCTTAATATGTCTTTCTCACCCAAAACTACTCAGGAACGCATTTCTCCTCAAGAAACACTGAAATGTGCATTTATATGAAGAATATGTGATTTATTTACAGAAACACATCTGTTATACTGGAAACATACAAAAAAGAGACAGAATATGAAAAGAAACATTGTTTTCTCAAATTTTACATTAGAATTCGCTTCCAAGTATCAAATCTTCATTCTGAGCTGAATTCCATGTAAAACGCTAGTTTTCATCACTAAACTCGCTTAATATGTCTTTCTCACCCAAAACTACTCAGGAACGCATTTCTCCTCAAGAAACACTGAAACGTGCATTTATATGAAGAATATGTGATTTATTTACAGAAACACATCTGTTATACTGGAAACATACAAAAAAGAGACAGAATATGAAAAGAAACATTGTTTTCTTAAATTTGACATTAGAATTCGCTTCCAAGTATCAAATCTTCATTCTGAGCTGAATTCCATGTAAAACGCTAGTTTTCATCACTAAACTCGCTTAATATGTCTTTCTCACCCAAAACTACTCAGGAACGCATTTCTCCTCAAGAAACACTGAAATGTGCATTTATATGAAGAATATGTGATTTATTTACAGAAACACATCTGTTATACTGGAAACATACAAAAAAGAGACAGAATATGAAAAGAAACATTGTTTTCTGAAATTTGACATTAGAATTCGCTTCCAAGTATCAAATCTTCATTCTGAGCTGAATTCCATGTAAAACGCTAGTTTTCATCACTAAACTCGCTTAATATGTCTTTCTCACCCAAAACTACTCAGGAACGCATTTCTCCTCAAGAAACACTGAAATGTGCATTTATATGAAGAATATGTGATTTATTTACAGAAACACATCTGTTATACTGGAAACATACAAAAAAGAGACAGAATATGAAAAGAAACATTGTTTTCTCAAATTTGACATTAGAATTCGCTTCCAAGTATCAAATCTTCATTCTGAGCTCAATTCTATGCAAAACTTTTGTTTTCATCACTAAACTCGCTTAATATATCTTTCTCACCCAAAAGCACTCAGGAACGCATTTCTCCTCTAGAAACACTGAAATGTGCATTTATATGAAGAATATGTGATTTATTTACAGAAACACATCTGTTATACTGGAAACATACAAAACAGGATGAAAATGAAAGGGAATATATTTTTACAATTTTTTTACATAATAGTTGGCTTTTCTGCATCAAACCTTCACACTGACCTCAATTCCATGTAAAACTTTAGTTTTCACCACTAAACTTGCTGAAACTGTTTTAAAAAAAATCCATTGTATGATATGTCGAAAAATTTCTTGGAAAAAAAGTCAAAGTATAGTTTTTCAAAAAATGTCATGAAAAAAAAGTTATAGCATTTTGAAATTTTTGGGAAAAAAACACAATATTGTATATATCATATGTTGAAAAAAATAATGAAAAAAGTCTAATTCTAATTCAAAATTTCCAAATTCAGCCCGTGACGTTGCACTGTCCCCGATGAAAAAAAGCATACACTTGTTGTGTGCCGCCACTTTTTTTGAGTTATCGGTATGAATCATGCCCCTCGTTTCATTTTCTTCATCCCCAGCGTGACAGAAGCCACAGCGCTGGCCGCCATCTCCCGGGCTGGCCCGAAGAGGGGACCTGTCCCGATGGGAGAAACTCTCCTCGTCTGCAGCCTGCGAGGAAGTGGAACAGGCGTCTTCCGATTTGCCACGAGATACCGCCTTGGCCCTCCCTCAAACCTTCCACTGACCTACTTTGCGGAGGCAATGAGTCTGAATCATTGGCCAAAAAAAAAGTCAATAGAAGTTTTTTCAGAATTCTATTGTCCGATCTTTTTCAGATCTTTTTTTTCAGACTTTTTTTTCAGAAATTTTCAGATCTTTTTTTTCGGACAGTTTTTTTCAGACTTCTTTTGTCCAACATTTTTCAGATCTTTTTTTTCAGATTTTTTTGTCCGACATTTTTCAGATATTTTTTTCAGACTTTTTTTGTCCGACATTTTTCAGATATTTTTTTTCAGACTTTTTTTGTCCGACATTTTTCAGACTTTTTTTGTCCGACATTTTTCAGATCTTTTTTTACAGACTTTTTTTGTCCGACAATTTCAGATCTTTTTTTTCAGACTTTTTTTGTCCGACATTTTCAGATCTTTTTTTGTCCGACATTTTTCAAATCTTTTTTTCAGACTTTTGTTTCAGACATTTTCATATTTTTTTTTTCGGACAGTTTTTTCAGAATTCTTTGGTCCGACATTTTTCAGACTTCTTTTGTCCGACATTTTTCAGACTTCTTTTGTCCGACATTTTTCAGACTTTTTTTGTCCGACATTTTTCAGACTTCTTTTGTCCGACATTTTTCAGACTTTTTTTGTCCGACATTTTTCAGATATTTTTTTCAGACTTTTTTTGTCCGACATTTTTCAGATATTTTTTTTCAGACTTTTTTTGTCCGACATATTTCAGACTTTTTTTGTCCGACATTTTTCAGATCTTTTTTTACAGACTTTTTTTGTCCGACAATTTCAGATCTTTTTTTTCAGACTTTTTTTGTCCGACATTTTCAGATCTTTTTTTGTCCGACATTTTTCAAATCTTTTTTTCAGACTTTTGTTTCAGACATTTTCATATTTTTTTTTTCGGACAGTTTTTTCAGAATTCTTTGGTCCGACATTTTTCAGACTTCTTTTGTCCGACATTTTTCAGACTTCTTTTGTCCGACATTTTTCAGACTTTTTTTGTCCGACATTTTTCAGATATTTTTTTACAGACTTTTTTTGTCCGACAATTTCAGATCTTTTTTTTCAGACTTTTTTTGTCCGACATTTTCAGATATTTTTTTCAGATCTTTTTTTTCAGACTTTTTTTGTCCGACATTTTTCATACATTTTTTGTCCGACATTTTTCAGATCTTTTTTTTCAGATTTTTTTGTCCGAAATTTTTCAGACATTTTTTGTCCGACATTTTTCAGATCTTTTTTTTTTCAGATTTTTTTGTCCGACATTTTTCAGATATTTTTTTCAGACTTTTTTTGTCCGACATTTTTCAGATATTTTTTTTCAGACTTTTGTTTCAGACATTTTCATATTTTTTTTTTAGGACAGTTTTTTCAGAATTCTTTGGTCCGACATTTTTCAGACTTCTTTTGTCCGACATTTTTCAGATCTTTTTTTTCAGACTTTTTTTGTCCGACATTTTTCAGATCTTTTTTTTCAGACTTCTTTTGTCCGACATTTTTCAGACTTCTTTTGTCCGACATTTTTCAGATATTTTTTTTCAGATTTTTTTGTCCGACATTTTTCAGATCTTTTTTTTCAGACTTCTTTTGTCCGACATTTTTCAGACTTCTTTTGTCCGACATTTTTCAGATATTTTTTTCAGACTTCTTTTGTCCGACATTTTTCAGACTTTTTTTGTCCGACATTTTTCAGATCTTTTTTTTCAGACTTCTTTTGTCCGACATTTTTCAGACTTTTTTTGTCCGACATTTTTCAGATCTGTTTTTCAGACATTTTCAGATCTTTTTTTTCAGACTTTTTTTGTCCGACATTTTCAGATCTTTTTTTGTCCAACATTTTTCAAATCTTTTTTTCAGACTTTTGTTTCAGACATTTTCATATTTTTTTTTTAGGACAGTTTTTTCAGAATTCTTTGGTCCGACATTTTTCAGACTTCTTTTGTCCGACATTTTTCAGATCTTTTTTTTCAGACTTCTTTTGTCCGACATTTTTCAGACTTTTTTTGTCCGACATTTTTCAGATCTTTTTTTTCAGATTTTTTTGTCCGACATTTTTCAGATCTTTTTTTCAGATCTTTTTTTTCAGATTTTTTTTCAGACATTTTCAGATCTTTTTTTTCGGACAGTTTTTTCAGACTTCTTTTGTCCGACATTTTTCAGAGATTCTTTCCAGACTTTTTTGGTCCGACATTTTCATATCTTTTTTTTCAGACTTTTTTTGTCCGACAATTTTCAGATCTTTTTTTTCAGATTTTTTTGTCCGACAATTTTCAGATCTTTTTTTTCAGACTTTTTTTGTCCGACATTTTTCAGATATTTTTTTTCAGACTTCTTTTGTCCGACATTTTTCAGATATTTTTTTTCAGACTTCTTTTGTCCGACATTTTTCAGATATTTTTTTTCAGACTTCTTTTGTCCGACATTTTTCAGATATTTTTTTTCAGACTTCTTTTGTCCGACATTTTTCAGATCTTTTTTTTCAAACTTCTTTTGTCCGACATTTTTCAGACTTTTTTTGTCCGACATTTTTCAGATCTTTTTTTTCAGACTTCTTTTGTCCGACATTTTTCAGACTTTTTTTGTCCGACATTTTTCAGATCTGTTTTTCAGACATTTTCAGATCTTTTTTTTCAGACTTTTTTTGTCCGACATTTTCAGATCTTTTTTTGTCCAACATTTTTCAAATCTTTTTTTCAGACTTTTGTTTCAGACATTTTCATATTTTTTTTTTAGGACAGTTTTTTCAGAATTCTTTGGTCCGACATTTTTCAGACTTCTTTTGTCCGACATTTTTCAGATCTTTTTTTTCAGATTTTTTTGTCCGACATTTTTCAGATCTTTTTTTCAGATCTTTTTTTTCAGATTTTTTTTCAGACATTTTCAGATCTTTTTTTTCGGACAGTTTTTTCAGACTTCTTTTGTCCGACATTTTTCAGAGATTCTTTCCAGACTTTTTTGGTCCGACATTTTCATATCTTTTTTTTCAGACTTTTTTTGTCCGACAATTTTCAGATCTTTTTTTTCAGACTTTTTTTGTCCGACATTTTTCAGATATTTTTTTTCAGACTTCTTTTGTCCGACATTTTTCAGATATTTTTTTTCAGACTTCTTTTGTCCGACATTTTTCAGATATTTTTTTTCAGACTTCTTTTGTCCGACATTTTTCAGACTTTTTTTGTCCGACATTTTTCAAATCTTTTTTTTCAGACTTCTTTTTCCGACATTTTTCAGACTTTTTTAGTCCGACATTTTTCAGATCTTTTTTTTCAGATTTTTTTTGTCCGACAATTTTCAGATCTTTTTTTCAGATTTTTTTGTCCGACAATTTTCAGATCTTTTTTTTCAGACTTCTTTTGTCCGACATTTTTCAGACTATTTTTGTCTGACATTTTTCAGATCTTTTTTTTCAGACTTCTTTTGTCCGACATTTTCAGATATTTTTTTTAGACTTTTTTTGTCCGACATTTTTCAGATTTGTTTTTCAGACTTTTTTTCGCGCTTTTTGTCCGACATTTTTCAGATCTTTTTTCAGATAATTTTTTTCAGATTTTTTTTCAGACATTTTCAGATCTTTTTTTTCGGACAGTTTTTCCAGACTTCTTTTGTCCGACATTTTTCAGAGATTCTTTTCAGACTTTTTTGGTCCGACATTTTCATATCTTTTTTTTCAGACTTTTTTTGTCCGACATTTTTCAGACATCTTTTTCAGATTTTTTTCTCAGACATTTTCAGATCTTTTTTTTCAGACTTTTTTTATCCGACAATTTTCAGATCTTTTTTTTCAGACTTCTTTTGTCCGACTTTTTTCAGATCTTTTTTTTCAGACTTTTGTTTCAGACACTTTCATATTTTTTTTTTCGGACAGTTTTTTCAGAATTCTTTGGTCCGACATTTTTCAGACTTCTTTTTCAGACTTCTTTTGTCCGACATTTTTCAGACATCTTTTTCAGATTTTTTTCTCAGACATTTTCAGATCTTTTTTTTCAGACTTTTTTTATCCGACAATTTTCAGATCTTTTTTTTCAGACTTCTTTTGTCCGACTTTTTTCAGATCTTTTTTTTCAGACTTTTGTTTCAGACACTTTCATATTTTTTTTTTCGGACAGTTTTTTCAGAATTCTTTGGTCCGACATTTTTCAGACTTCTTTTTCAGACTTCTTTTGTCCGACATTTTTCAGACTTTTTTTGTCCGACATTTTCATATCTTTTTTTTCAGACTTTTTTTGTCCGACAATTTTCAGATCTTTTTTTTCAGACTTCTTTTGTCCGACATTTTTCAGACTTTTTTTTTCCGACATTTTTCAGATCTTTTTTTCAGATCTTTTTTTTCAGACTTCTTTTGTCCGACATTTTTCAGACTTTTTTTGTCCGACATTTTTCAGATCTTTTTTTCAGATCTTTTTTTTTTTCCAACAATTTCAGATCTTTTTTTCAGACTTCTTTTGTCCGACATTTTCAGATCTTTTTTTTCAGACTTTTTTTGTCCGACATTTTCAGATCTTTTTTTGTCCGACATTTTTCAAATCATTTATTCACATCTTTTTTTCAGACTTTTGTTTCAGACATTTTCATATTTTTTTTTTCAGACAGTTTTTTCAGAATTCTTTGGTCCGACATTTTTCAGACTTTTTTTGTCCGACATTTTTCAGATCTTTTTTTTCAGATTTTTTTTGTCCGACAATTTTCAGATCTTTTTTTCAGACTTCTTTTGTCCGACATTTTCAGATCTTTTTTTTCAGATTTTTTTTGTCCGACATTTTTCAGATCTTTTTTTTCAGATTTTTTTTGTCCGACAATTTTCAGATCTTTTTTTTCAGACTTCTTTTGTCCGACATTTTTCAGATCTTTTTTTTCAGATTTTTTTGTCCGACAATTTTCAGATCTTTTTTTTCAGACTTCTTTTGTCCGACATTTTTCAGACTATTTTTGTCTGACATTTTTCAGATCTTTTTTTTCAGACTTCTTTTGTCCGACATTTTTCAGATATTTTTTTTCAGACTTCTTTTGTCCGACATTTTTCAGAATTTTTTTTTTCCGACATTTTTCAGATATTTTTTTCAGACATTTTCAGATATTTTTTTTCAGACTTTTTTTGTCCGAAATTTTTCAGATTTGTTTTTCAGACTTTTTTTCGCGCTTTTTGTCCGACATTTTTCAGATATTTTTTTTTTCCAACAATTTCAGATCTTTTTTTCAGACTTCTTTTGTCCGACATATTTCAGACTTTTTTTGTCCGACATTTTTCAGATATTTTTTTTCAGACTTTTTTTGTCCGACATATTTCAGACTTTTTTTGTCCGACATTTTTCAGATCTTTTTTTACAGACTTTTTTTGTCCGACAATTTCAGATCTTTTTTTTCAGACTTTTTTTGTCCGACATTTTCAGATCTTTTTTTGTCCGACATTTTTCAAATCTTTTTTTCAGACTTTTGTTTCAGACATTTTCATATTTTTTTTTTCGGACAGTTTTTTCAGAATTCTTTGGTCCGACATTTTTCAGACTTCTTTTGTCCGACATTTTTCAGATATTTTTTTACAGACTTTTTTTGTCCGACAATTTCAGATCTTTTTTTTCAGACTTTTTTTGTCCGACATTTTCAGATATTTTTTTCAGATCTTTTTTTTCAGACTTTTTTTGTCCGACATTTTTCATACATTTTTTGTCCGACATTTTTCAGATCTTTTTTTTCAGACTTCTTTTGTCCGACATTTTTCATACATTTTTTGTCCGACATTTTTCAGATCTTTTTTTTCAGACTTTTTTTGTCCGACATTTTTCAGATCTGTTTTTCAGACATTTTCAGATCTTTTTTTTCAGACTTTTTTTGTCCGACATTTTCAGATCTTTTTTTGTCCAACATTTTTCAAATCTTTTTTTCAGACTTTTGTTTCAGACATTTTCATATTTTTTTTTTAGGACAGTTTTTTCAGAATTCTTTGGTCCGACATTTTTCAGACTTCTTTTGTCCGACATTTTTCAGATCTTTTTTTTCAGACTTCTTTTGTCCGACATTTTTCAGACTTTTTTTGTCCGACATTTTTCAGATCTTTTTTTTCAGATTTTTTTGTCCGACATTTTTCAGATCTTTTTTTCAGATCTTTTTTTTCAGATTTTTTTTCAGACATTTTCAGATCTTTTTTTTCGGACAGTTTTTTCAGACTTTTTTTGTCCGACAATTTTCAGATCTTTTTTTTCAGATTTTTTTGTCCGACAATTTTCAGATCTTTTTTTTCAGACTTTTTTTGTCCGACATTTTTCAGATATTTTTTTTCAGACTTCTTTTGTCCGACATTTTTCAGATATTTTTTTTCAGACTTCTTTTGTCCGACATTTTTCAGATATTTTTTTTCAGACTTCTTTTGTCCGACATTTTTCAGATATTTTTTTTCAGACTTCTTTTGTCCGACATTTTTCAGATATTTTTTTTCAGACTTCTTTTGTCCGACATTTTTCAGACTTTTTTTGTCCGACATTTTTCAGATCTTTTTTTTCAGACTTCTTTTGTCCGACATTTTTCAGACTTTTTTTGTCCGACATTTTTCAGATCTGTTTTTCAGACATTTTCAGATCTTTTTTTTCAGACTTTTTTTGTCCGACATTTTCAGATCTTTTTTTGTCCAACATTTTTCAAATCTTTTTTTCAGACTTTTGTTTCAGACATTTTCATATTTTTTTTTTAGGACAGTTTTTTCAGAATTCTTTGGTCCGACATTTTTCAGACTTCTTTTGTCCGACATTTTTCAGATCTTTTTTTTCAGACTTCTTTTGTCCGACATTTTTCAGACTTTTTTTGTCCGACATTTTTCAGATCTTTTTTTTCAGATTTTTTTGTCCGACATTTTTCAGATCTTTTTTTCAGATCTTTTTTTTCAGATTTTTTTTCAGACATTTTCAGATCTTTTTTTTCGGACAGTTTTTTCAGACTTCTTTTGTCCGACATTTTTCAGAGATTCTTTCCAGACTTTTTTGGTCCGACATTTTCATATCTTTTTTTTCAGACTTTTTTTGTCCGACAATTTTCAGATCTTTTTTTTCAGACTTTTTTTGTCCGACATTTTTCAGATATTTTTTTTCAGACTTCTTTTGTCCGACATTTTTCAGATATTTTTTTTCAGACTTCTTTTGTCCGACATTTTTCAGATATTTTTTTTCAGACTTCTTTTGTCCGACATTTTTCAGACTTTTTTTGTCCGACATTTTTCAAATCTTTTTTTTCAGACTTCTTTTTCCGACATTTTTCAGACTTTTTTAGTCCGACATTTTTCAGATCTTTTTTTTCAGACTTCTTTTGTCCGACATTTTTCAGATCTTTTTTTTCAGATTTTTTTGTCCGACAATTTTCAGATCTTTTTTTTCAGACTTCTTTTGTCCGACATTTTTCAGACTATTTTTGTCTGACATTTTTCAGATCTTTTTTTTCAGACTTCTTTTGTCCGACATTTTTCAGATATTTTTTTTCAGACTTCTTTTGTCCGACATTTTTCAGAATTTCTTTTTTCCGACATTTTTCAGATATTTTTTTCAGACATTTTCAGATATTTTTTTTCAGACTTTTTTTGTCCGAAATTTTTCAGATTTGTTTTTCAGACTTTTTTTCGCGCTTTTTGTCCGACATTTTTCAGATATTTTTTTTTTCCAACAATTTCAGATCTTTTTTTCAGACTTCTTTTGTCCGACATATTTCAGACTTTTTTTGTCCGACATTTTTCAGATATTTTTTTTCAGACTTTTTTTGTCCGACATATTTCAGACTTTTTTTGTCCGACATTTTTCAGATCTTTTTTTACAGACTTTTTTTGTCCGACAATTTCAGATCTTTTTTTTCAGACTTTTTTTGTCCGACATTTTCAGATCTTTTTTTGTCCGACATTTTTCAAATCTTTTTTTCAGACTTTTGTTTCAGACATTTTCATATTTTTTTTTTCGGACAGTTTTTTCAGAATTCTTTGGTCCGACATTTTTCAGACTTCTTTTGTCCGACATTTTTCAGACTTCTTTTGTCCGACATTTTTCAGACTTTTTTTTTCCGACATTTTTCAGATATTTTTTTACAGACTTTTTTTGTCCGACAATTTCAGATCTTTTTTTTCAGACTTTTTTTGTCCGACATTTTCAGATATTTTTTTCAGATCTTTTTTTTCAGACTTTTTTTGTCCGACGTTTTTCATACATTTTTTGTCCGACATTTTTCAGATCTTTTTTTTCAGATTTTTTTGTCCGACATTTTTCAGACATTTTTTGTCCGACATTTTTCAGATCTTTTTTTTTTCAGATTTTTTTGTCCGACATTTTTCAGATATTTTTTTCAGACTTTTTTTGTCCGACATTTTTCAGATATTTTTTTTCAGACTTTTTTTGTCCGACATTTTTCAGACTTCTTTTGTCCGACATTTTTCAAATCGTTTATTCACATCTTTTTTTCAGACTTTTGTTTCAGACATTTTCATATTTTTTTTTTAGGACAGTTTTTTCAGAATTCTTTGGTCCGACATTTTTCAGACTTTTTTTGTCCGACATCTTTCAGATATTTTTTTTCAGATTTTTTTGTCCGACATTTTTCAGATATTTTTTTTCAGACTTCTTTTGTCCGACATTTTTCAGACTTCTTTTGTCCAACATTTTTCAAATTTTTTTTCAGACTTTTGTTTCAGACATTTTCATATTTTTTTTTTAGGACAGTTTTTTCAGAATTCTTTGGTCCGACATTTTTCAGACTTCTTTTGTCCGACATTTTTCAGATCTTTTTTTTCAGACTTTTTTTGTCCGACATTTTTCAGATCTTTTTTTTCAGACTTCTTTTGTCCGACATTTTTCAGACTTCTTTTGTCCGACATTTTTCAGATATTTTTTTCAGACTTCTTTTGTCCGACATTTTTCAGACTTTTTTTGTCCGACATTTTTCAGATCTTTTTTTTCAGACTTCTTTTGTCCGACATTTTTCAAACTTTTTTTGTCCGACATTTTTCAGATCTGTTTTTCAGACATTTTCAGATCTTTTTTTTCAGACTTTTTTTGTCCGACATTTTCAGATCTTTTTTTGTCCAACATTTTTCAAATCTTTTTTTCAGACTTTTGTTTCAGACATTTTCATATTTTTTTTTTAGGACAGTTTTTTCAGAATTCTTTGGTCCGACATTTTTCAGACTTTTTTTGTCCGACATTTTTCAGATCTTTTTTTTCAGATTTTTTTGTCCGACATTTTTCAGATCTTTTTTTCAGATCTTTTTTTTCAGATTTTTTTTCAGACATTTTCAGATCTTTTTTTTCGGACAGTTTTTTCAGACTTCTTTTGTCCGACATTTTTCAGAGATTCTTTCCAGACTTTTTTGGTCCGACATTTTCATATCTTTTTTTTCAGACTTTTTTTGTCCGACAATTTTCAGATCTTTTTTTTCAGATTTTTTTGTCCGACAATTTTCAGATCTTTTTTTTCAGACTTTTTTTGTCCGACATTTTTCAGATATTTTTTTTCAGACTTCTTTTGTCCGACATTTTTCAGATATTTTTTTTCAGACTTCTTTTGTCCGACATTTTTCAGATATTTTTTTTCAGACTTCTTTTGTCCGACATTTTTCAGATATTTTTTTTCAGACTTCTTTTGTCCGACATTTTTCAGATATTTTTTTTCAGACTTCTTTTGTCCGACATTTTTCAGACTTTTTTTGTCCGACATTTTTCAGATCTTTTTTTTCAGACTTCTTTTGTCCGACATTTTTCAGACTTTTTTTGTCCGACATTTTTCAGATCTGTTTTTCAGACATTTTCAGATCTTTTTTTTCAGACTTTTTTTGTCCGACATTTTCAGATCTTTTTTTGTCCAACATTTTTCTAAATCTTTTTTTCAGACTTTTGTTTCAGACATTTTCATATTTTTTTTTTAGGACAGTTTTTTCAGAATTCTTTGGTCCGACATTTTTCAGACTTCTTTTGTCCGACATTTTTCAGATCTTTTTTTTCAGACTTCTTTTGTCCGACATTTTTCAGACTTTTTTTGTCCGACATTTTTCAGATCTTTTTTTTCAGATTTTTTTGTCCGACTTTTTTCAGATCTTTTTTTCAGATCTTTTTTTTCAGATTTTTTTTCAGACATTTTCAGATCTTTTTTTTCGGACAGTTTTTTCAGACTTCTTTTGTCCGACATTTTTCAGAGATTCTTTCCAGACTTTTTTGGTCCGACATTTTCATATCTTTTTTTTCAGACTTTTTTTGTCCGACAATTTTCAGATCTTTTTTTTCAGACTTTTTTTGTCCGACATTTTTCAGATATTTTTTTTCAGACTTCTTTTGTCCGACATTTTTCAGATATTTTTTTTCAGACTTCTTTTGTCCGACATTTTTCAGATATTTTTTTTCAGACTTCTTTTGTCCGACATTTTTCAGACTTTTTTTGTCCGACATTTTTCAAATCTTTTTTTTCAGACTTCTTTTTCCGACATTTTTCAGACTTTTTTAGTCCGACATTTTTCAGATCTTTTTTTTCAGATTTTTTTTGTCCGACAATTTTCAGATCTTTTTTTTCAGACTTCTTTTGTCCGACATTTTTCAGACTATTTTTGTCTGACATTTTTCAGATCTTTTTTTTCAGACTTCTTTTGTCCGACATTTTCAGATATTTTTTTTCAGACTTTTTTTGTCCGACATTTTTCAGATTTGTTTTTCAGACTTTTTTTCGCGCTTTTTGTCCGACATTTTTCAGATCTTTTTTCAGATAATTTTTTTCAGATTTTTTTTCAGACATTTTCAGATCTTTTTTTTCGGACAGTTTTTCCAGACTTCTTTTGTCCGACATTTTTCAGAGATTCTTTTCAGACTTTTTTGGTCCGACATTTTCATATCTTTTTTTTCAGACTTTTTTTGTCCGACATTTTTCAGACATCTTTTTCAGATTTTTTTCTCAGACATTTTCAGATCTTTTTTTTCAGACTTTTTTTATCCGACAATTTTCAGATCTTTTTTTTCAGACTTCTTTTGTCCGACTTTTTTCAGATCTTTTTTTTCAGACTTTTGTTTCAGACACTTTCATATTTTTTTTTTCGGACAGTTTTTTCAGAATTCTTTGGTCCGACATTTTTCAGACTTCTTTTTCAGACTTCTTTTGTCCGACATTTTTCAGACTTTTTTTGTCCGACATTTTCATATCTTTTTTTTCAGACTTTTTTTGTCCGACAATTTTCAGATCTTTTTTTTCAGACTTCTTTTGTCCGACATTTTTCAGACTTTTTTTTTCCGACATTTTTCAGATCTTTTTTTCAGATCTTTTTTTTCAGACTTCTTTTGTCCGACATTTTTCAGACTTTTTTTGTCCGACATTTTTCAGATCTTTTTTTCAGATCTTTTTTTTTTTCCAACAATTTCAGATCTTTTTTTCAGACTTCTTTTGTCCGACATTTTCAGATCTTTTTTTTCAGACTTTTTTTGTCCGACATTTTCAGATCTTTTTTTGTCCGACATTTTTCAAATCATTTATTCACATCTTTTTTTCAGACTTTTGTTTCAGACATTTTCATATTTTTTTTTTCAGACAGTTTTTTCAGAATTCTTTGGTCCGACATTTTTCAGAATTCTTTGGTCCGACATTTTTCAGACTTCTTTTGTCCGACATTTTCAGATCTTTTTTTTCAGATTTTTTTTTGTCCGACATTTTTCAGATCTTTTTTTTCAGATTTTTTTTGTCCGACAATTTTCAGATCTTTTTTTTCAGACTTCTTTTGTCCGACATTTTTCAGATCTTTTTTTTCAGATTTTTTTGTCCGACAATTTTCAGATCTTTTTTTTCAGACTTCTTTTGTCCGACATTTTTCAGACTATTTTTGTCTGACATTTTTCAGATCTTTTTTTTCAGACTTCTTTTGTCCGACATTTTTCAGATATTTTTTTTCAGACTTCTTTTGTCCGACATTTTTCAGAATTTTTTTTTTCCGACATTTTTCAGATATTTTTTTCAGACATTTTCAGATATTTTTTTTCAGACTTTTTTTGTCCGAAATTTTTCAGATTTGTTTTTCAGACTTTTTTTCGCGCTTTTTGTCCGACATTTTTCAGATATTTTTTTTTTCCAACAATTTCAGATCTTTTTTTCAGACTTCTTTTGTCCGACATTTTTCAGACTTTTTTTGTCCGACATTTTTCAAATCTTTTTTTTCAGACTTCTTTTTCCGACATTTTTCAGACTTTTTTAGTCCGACATTTTTCAGATCTTTTTTTTCAGATTTTTTTTGTCCGACAATTTTCAGATCTTTTTTTCAGATTTTTTTGTCCGACAATTTTCAGATCTTTTTTTTCAGACTTCTTTTGTCCGACATTTTTCAGACTATTTTTGTCTGACATTTTTCAGATCTTTTTTTTCAGACTTCTTTTGTCCGACATTTTCAGATATTTTTTTTCAGACTTTTTTTGTCCGACATTTTTCAGATTTGTTTTTCAGACTTTTTTTCGCGCTTTTTGTCCGACATTTTTCAGATCTTTTTTCAGATAATTTTTTTCAGATTTTTTTTCAGACATTTTCAGATCTTTTTTTTCGGACCGTTTTTCCAGACTTCTTTTGTCCGACATTTTTCAGAGATTCTTTTCAGACTTTTTTGGTCCGACATTTTCATATCTTTTTTTTCAGACTTTTTTTGTCCGACATTTTTCAGACTTCTTTTTCAGATTTTTTTCTCAGACATTTTCAGATCTTTTTTTTCAGACTTTTTTTATCCGACAATTTTCAGATCTTTTTTTTCAGACTTCTTTTGTCCGACTTTTTTCAGATCTTTTTTTTCAGACTTTTGTTTCAGACACTTTCATATTTTTTTTTTCGGACAGTTTTTTCAGAATTCTTTGGTCCGACATTTTTCAGACTTCTTTTTCAGACTTCTTTTGTCCGACATTTTTCAGACATTTTTTGTCCGACATTTTCATATCTTTTTTTTCAGACTTTTTTTGTCCGACAATTTTCAGATCTTTTTTTTCAGACTTCTTTTGTCCGACATTTTTCAGACTTTTTTTTTCCAACATTTTTCAGATCTTTTTTTTCAGACTTCTTTTGTCCGACATTTTTCAGACTTTTTTTGTCCGACATTTTTCAGATCTTTTTTTCAGATCTTTTTTTTTTTCCAACAATTTCAGATCTTTTTTTCAGACTTCTTTTGTCCGACATTTTCAGATCTTTTTTTGTCCGACATTTTTCAAATCGTTTATTCACATCTTTTTTTCAGACTTTTGTTTCAGACATTTTCATATTTTTTTTTTCAGGCAGTTTTTTCAGAATTCTTTGGTCCGACATTTTTCAGATCTTTTTTTCAGACTTTTTTTGTCCGACATTTTTCAGATCTTTTTTTTCAGACTTCTTTTGTCCGACATTTTTCAGACTTCTTTTTCAGACTTCTTTTGTCCGACATTTTTCAGACATTTTTTGTCCGACATTTTCATATCTTTTTTTTCAGACTTTTTTTGTCCGACAATTTTCAGATCTTTTTTTTCAGACTTCTTTTGTCCGACATTTTTCAGACTTTTTTTTTCCAACATTTTTCAGATCTTTTTTTTCAGACTTCTTTTGTCCGACATTTTTCAGACTTTTTTTGTCCGACATTTTTCAGATCTTTTTTTCAGATCTTTTTTTTTTTCCAACAATTTCAGATCTTTTTTTCAGACTTCTTTTGTCCGACATTTTCAGATCTTTTTTTGTCCGACATTTTTCAAATCGTTTATTCACATCTTTTTTTCAGACTTTTGTTTCAGACATTTTCATATTTTTTTTTTCAGGCAGTTTTTTCAGAATTCTTTGGTCCGACATTTTTCAGATCTTTTTTTCAGACTTTTTTTGTCCGACATTTTTCAGATCTTTTTTTTCAGACTTCTTTTGTCCGACATTTTTCAGACTTTTTTTGTCCGACATTTTTCAAATCTTTTTTTTCAGACTTCTTTTTCCGACATTTTTCAGACTTTTTTTGTCCGACATTTTTCAGATCTTTTTTTTCAGATTTTTTTTGTCCGACATTTTTCAGATCTTTTTTTTCAGATTTTTTTTGTCCGACAATTTTCAGATCTTTTTTTTCAGACTTCTTTTGTCCGACATTTTTCAGATCTTTTTTTTCAGATTTTTTTGTCCGACAATTTTCAGATCTTTTTTTTCAGACTTCTTTTGTCCGACATTTTTCAGACTATTTTTGTCTGACATTTTTCAGATCTTTTTTTTCAGACTTCTTTTGTCCGACATTTTTCAGACTTTTTTTGTCCGACATTTTTCAGACTTTTTTTGTCCGACAATTTTCAGATCTTTTTTTTCAGACTTCTTTTGTCCGACATTTTCAGATATTTTTTTTCAGACTTTTTTTGTCCGACATTTTTCAGATTTTTTTTTCAGACTTTTTTTCGCGCTTTTTGTCCGACATTTTTCAGATCTTTTTTCAGATAATTTTTTTCAGATTTTTTTTCAGACATTTTCAGATCTTTTTTTTCGGACAGTTTTTTCAGACTTCTTTTGTCCGACATTTTTCAGAGATTCTTTCCAGACTTTTTTGGTCCGACATTTTCATATCTTTTTTTTCAGACTTTTTTTGTCCGACAATTTTCAGATCTTTTTTTTCAGACTTCTTTTGTCCGACATTTTTCAGACTTTTTTTGTCCGACATTTTTCAGATTTGTTTTTCAGACTTTTTTTCGCGCTTTTTGTCCGACATTTTTCAGATCTTTTTTCAGATAATTTTTTTCAGATTTTTTTTCAGACATTTTCAGATCTTTTTTTTCGGACAGTTTTTTCAGACTTCTTTTGTCCGACATTTTTCAGAGATTCTTTCCAGACTTTTTTGGTCCGACATTTTCATATCTTTTTTTTCAGACTTTTTTTGTCCGACAATTTTCAGATCTTTTTTTTCAGACTTCTTTTGTCCGACATTTTTCAGACTTTTTTTGTCCGACATTTTTCAAATCGTTTATTCACATCTTTTTTTCAGACTTTTGTTTCAGACACTTTCATATTTTTTTTTTCGGACAGTTTTTTCAGAATTCTTTGGTCCGACATTTTCAGATCGGTGGCGCTATAACAATTTTCAAGGCCAGCCCCCTCACACCATAAGTCGTATCAATTTGAAATTTGACAGCCATGTGCTGCTGAATGTGATCTACAAAAAAGTCTCTTGGACCACGAAAGTCCACCAACTAAATTTTCCGCCATGTTGAATTTTTTGAAAAACACATTTTTGACATCTCCTCCTAAACCGTAGGTCTGATTGCTGGCATATTTTCTGCGAATCATTATTGGACCAGGCTCATCCAAGGTTGCATAAAGCTTGTTGATATGTTATTGTGTTTTGAAGATATTGACCAATTCATTTTTAAGGGGCGGGCTCAGCACATCAATAGACCTAACTTCACAAGCCTTTGGCCCATCATCTCCAAACTTGCAGCATATGTTCACAAGAGTAGCTGAAACATCTGCTGAAAGTTTCATTCAAATCGGCCACATGGTGGCGCTGTAATTAACGCCCAAACATGTGATTTTGGAAAGGCCACGCCCCTCAAACCGTAAGTCCGATTGACTTGAAATGTTACACATATGTGCAACTCCATGTGATCTACAATAAAGCCTCTTGGACCTCCAAAGTGCACCTGGAAATATTTTCCGCCATATTGGATTTTTTGAAAAACACATTTTTGACGTCTGATTGCTACCAAGTTTTCAATGGATCATTATTGGACTAATGTCATCTAAAGTTGCATAAAGCGTGTTGATACCTCATTGCGTTATGAATCTGTTGACCAATGAACTTTAAGAGGGCAGGGCTCAGCACATCAGTAGACCTAACTTCACAAGCCTTTGGCCCATCGTCTCCAAACTTGAGGCGTACCAAAGCATTTTCCGCTTGACACATAGGGGGCGCCACAAATATCAGAAACTTGAATCGCAAGATCCGGTGGACAGAATTTTATCAAATTTGGTGCACATACTCTGGGGGCAAGTATTAACCAAGATCTATAGTGTCATATTGATCGGTGCATGTGGGCGTGGCCTATTTAGCATTTTATGCTAAATTATGCCTTTGCTCAATTTGCTGTGAGCTGGAATGAGCTAGAGACATGAGACTTGGTACCATAACTGTACATGATGTCATAATGCTTCACATAAAATATGAAAACAATTGGCCACATGGTGGCGCTATAACAATTTTCAAGGCCAGCCCCCTCACACCATAAGTCCTATCAATTTGAAATTTGACAGACATGTGCTGCTGAATACAAAAAAGTCTCTTGGACCACGAAAGTCCACCGACTAAATTTTCCGCCATGCTGAAAGTTTTATTCAAATCGACCACTAGGCGGGCGCTTTGAGCGATAAAGGCTATAACCCGCGAATTGCCGCTTGCGGCTTTAATTCATTTTAAATTGATATAACTATGTGGATGTGGAAATATGTTTTATATATTTCATGTTTATTCTTTTACAATGTAATTGTAACCTGTGTTGAAATGTACCACTATACGATCACAATGTACAACTCTAGTTTTCATCACTAAGCCAAAGAATGCATTTCGCCTCAAGAAACACTGAAAAGTGGATTCATATGAAAAATGTGAAATTTCTTCACAGAAAAACATTTCTTGCATTGGAAACACACAAAAAAGGATAAATATGAAAGGGAACACAGTTTTCCAAAATCTAATATGATAGTTTTGAACTCCAGGCATCAAACTGTCAGTCTGAGCTGAATTCCATGTAAAACGCTAGTTTTCATCACTAAACTCGCTTAATATGTCTTTCTCACCCAAAAACACTCAGGAACGCATTTCTCCTCTAGAAACACTGAAATGTGCATTTATATGAAGAATATGTGATTTATTTACAGAAACACATCTGTTATACTGGAAACATACAAAAAAGAGACAGAATATGAAAAGAAACATTGTTTTCTCAAATTTGACATTAGAATTCGCTTCCAAGTATCAAATCTTCATTCTGAGCTGAATTCCATGTAAAACGCTAGTTTTCATCACTAAACTCGCTTAATATGTCTTTCTCACCCAAAACTACTCAGGAACGCATTTCTCCTCAAGAAACACTGAAACGTGCATTTATATGAAGAATATGTGATTTATTTACAGAAACACATCTGTTATACTGGAAACATACAAAAAAGAGACAGAATATGAAAAGAAACATTGTTTTCTCAAATTTGACATTAGAATTCGCTTCCAAGTATCAAATCTTCATTCTGAGCTCAATTCTATGCAAAACTTTTGTTTTCATCACTAAACTCGCTTAATATATCTTTCTCACCCAAAAGCACTCAGGAACGCATTTCTCCTCTAGAAACACTGAAATGTGCATTTATATGAAGAATATGTGATTTATTTACAGAAACACATCTGTTATACTGGAAACATACAAAACAGGATGAAAATGAAAGGGAATATATTTTTACAATTTTTTTACATAATAGTTGGCTTTTCTGCATCAAACCTTCACACTGACCTCAATTCCATGTAAAACTTTAGTTTTCATCACTAAACTTGCTGAAACTGTTTTAAAAAAAATCCATTGTATGATATGTCGAAAAATTTCTTGGAAAAAAAGTCAAAGTATAGTTTTTCAAAAAATGTCATGAAAAAAAAGTTATAGCATTTTGAAATTTTTGGGAAAAAAATACAATATTGTATATATCATATGTTGAAAAAAATAATGAAAAAAGTCTAATTCTAATTCAAAATTTCCAAATTCAGCCCGTGACGTTGTGGTCAGCTGCACTGTCCCCGATGAAAAAAAGCATACACTTGTTGTGTGCCGCCACTTTTTTTGAGTTATCGGTATGAATCATGCCCCTCGTTTCATTTTCTTCATCCCCAGCAAGAAGCCACAGCGCTGGCCGCCATCTCCCGGGCTGGCCCGAAGAGGGGACCTGTCCCGATGGGAGAAACTCTCCTCGTCTGCAGCCTGCGAGGAAGTGGAACAGGCGTCTTCCGATTTGCCACGAGATCCCGCCGTGGCCCTCCCTCAAACCTTCCACTGACCTACTTTGTGGAGGCAATGAGTCTGAATCATTGGCCAAAAAAAAGTCAATAGAAGTTTTTTCAGAATTCTATTGTCCGATCTTTTTCAGATCTTTTTTTTTCAGACTTTTTTTTCAGATCTTTTTTTTCAGACTTTTTTTTCAGAAATTTTCAGATCTTTTTTTTCGGACAGTTTTTTTCAGACTTCTTTTGTCCAACATTTTTCAGATATTTTTTTTCAGATTTTTTTTGTCCGACAATTTTCAGATCTTTTTTTTCAAACTTTTTTTGTCCAACATTTTTCAGATATTTTTTTCAGACTTTTTTTGTCCGAAATTTTTCAGATATTTTTTTTCAGACTTCTTTTGTCCGACATTTTTCAGATCTTTTTTTTCAAACTTTTTTTGTCCAACATTTTTCAGATCTTTTTTTTTCAGACTTTTTTTTCAGATCTTTTTTTTCAGACTTTTTTTTCAGAAATTTTCAGATCTTTTTTTTCGGACAGTTTTTTTCAGACTTCTTTTGTCCAACATTTTTCAGATATTTTTTTTCAGATTTTTTTTGTCCGACAATTTTCAGATCTTTTTTTTCAAACTTTTTTTGTCCAACATTTTTCAGATCTTTTTTTCAGATCTTTTTTTTCAGACTTTTTTCAGACATTTTTTGTCCGACATTTTTCAGATCTTTTTTTTCAGATTTTTTTGTCCGACATTTTTCAGACATTTTTTGTCCGACATTTTTCAGACTTTTTTTGTCCGACAATTTTCAGATCTTTTTGTTCAGACTTCTTTTGTCCGACATTTTTCAGACTTTTTTTGTCCGACATTTTTCAGATCTTTTTTTTCAGATTTCTTTGTCCGAAATTTTTCAGATATTTTTTTCAGACTTTTTTTGTCCGACATTTTTCAGATCTTTTTTTTCAGATTTCTTTGTCCGAAATTTTTCAGATATTTTTTTCAGACTTCTTTTGTTCGACTTTTTTCAGATATTTTTTTCAGAATTCTTTTGTCCGACATTTTCAGATCTTTTTTTTCAGATTTTTTTGTCCGACATTTTTCAGACTTTTTTTGTCCGACATTTTTCAGACATTTTTTGTCCGACATTTTTCAGACTTTTTTTGTCCGACAATTTTCAGATCTTTTTGTTCAGACTTCTTTTGTCCGACATTTTTCAGACTGTTTTTTTCCGACATTTTTCAGATCTTTTTTTTCAGATTTTTTTGTCCGATAATTTTCAGATCTTTTTTTTCAGACTTCTTTTGTCCGACATTTTTCAGACTTTTTTTGTCCGACATTTTTCAGATCTTTTTTTTCAGATTTCTTTGTCCGAAATTTTTCAGATATTTTTTTCAGACTTTTTTTGTCCGACATTTTTCAGACTTTTTTTGTCCGACATTTTTCAGATCTTTTTTTTCAGATTTCTTTGTCCGAAATTTTTCAGATCTTTTTGTTCAGACTTCTTTTGTCCGACATTTTTCAGACTTTTTTTTTCCGACATTTTTCAGATCTTTTTTTTCAGATTTTTTTGTCCGATAATTTTCAGATCTTTTTTTTCAGACTTCTTTTGTCCGATATTTTTCAGATATTTTTTTTCAGACTTCTTTTGTCCGACATTTTTCAGACTTCTTTAGTCCGACATTTTTCAGACTTTTTTTGTCCGACATTTTTCAGATCTTTTTTTTCAGATTTTTTTGTCCGACAATTTTCAGATCTTTTTTTTCAGACTTCTTTTGTCCGACATTTTTCAGACTTTTTTTGTCCGACAATTTTCAGATCTTTTTTTCAGACTTCTTTTGTCCGACATTTTCAGATCTTTTTTTTCAGACTTTTTTTTTCCGAAATTTTTCTGATCTTTTTTTCAGATCTTTTTTTTTTTCCAACAATTTCAGATCTTTTTTTCAGACTTCTTTTGTCCGACATTTTTCAGACTTTTTTTGTCCGACATTTTTCATATCGTTTATTCACATCTTTTTTTCAGACTTTTGTTTCAGACATTTTCATATTATTTTTTTTCGGACATTTTTTCAGACTTTTTTTGTCCGACAATTTTCAGATCTTTTTTTCAGACTTTTTTTGTCCGACAATTTTCAGATCTTTTTTTCAGACTTTTTTTGTCGGACAATTTTCAGATCTTTTTTTTCAGACTTTTTTTGTCCGACATTTTTCAGACTTTTTTTGTCCGACATTTTTCAGATCTTTTTTTCAGACTTCTTTTGTCCGACATTTTTCAGACTTTTTTTGTCCGACATTTTTCAGATCTTTTTTTTCAGACTTTTTTGTCCGACATTTTTCAGATCTTTTTTTTCAGACATTTTAAGATCTTTTTTTTCGGACAGTTTTTTCAGACTTCTTTTGTCCGACATTTTTCAGACTTTTTTTGTCTGACATTTTTCAGATCTTTTTTTTCAGACTTCTTTTGTTCGACTTTTTTCAGATATTTTTTTCAGAATTCTTTTGTCCGACATTTTCAGATCTTTTTTTTCAGATTTTTTTGTCCGACATTTTTCAGATCTTTTTTTTCAGATTTTTTTGTCCGACATTTTTCAGACTTTTTTTGTCCGACATTTTTCAGATCTTTTTTTCAGACTTCTTTTGTCCGACATTTTTCAGACTTTTTTTGTCCGACATTTTTCAGATCTTTTTTTTCAGACTTTTTTGTCCGACATTTTTCAGATCTTTTTTTTCAGACATTTTCAGATCTTTTTTTTTGGACAGTTTTTTCAGACTTCTTTTGTCCGACATTTTTCAGACTTTTTTTGTCTGACATTTTTCAGATCTTTTTTTTCAGACTTCTTTTGTTCGACTTTTTTCAGATATTTTTTTCAGAATTCTTTTGTCCGACATTTTCAGATCTTTTTTTTCAGATTTTTTTGTCCGACATTTTTCAGATCTTTTTTTTCAGATTTTTTTGTCCGACATTTTTCAGACTTTTTTGTCCGACATTTTTCAGATCTTTTTTTCAGACTTTTTTTGTCCGACAATTTTCAGATATTTTTTTTCAGACTTCTTTAGTCCGACATTTTTCAGACTTCTTTTGTCCGACATTTTTCATACATTTTTTGTCCGACATTTTTCAGATCTTTTTTTTCAGATTTTTTTGTCCGACATTTTTCAGACATTTTTTGTCCGACATTTTTCAGACTTTTTTTGTCCGACAATTTTCAGATCTTTTTTTTCAGATTTTTTTGTCCGACAATTTTCAGACTTTTTTTTCAGAAATTTTCAGATCTTTTTTTTCGGACAGTTTTTTTCAGACTTCTTTTGTCCAACATTTTTCAGATATTTTTTTTCAGATTTTTTTTGTCCGACAATTTTCAGATCTTTTTTTTCAAACTTTTTTTGTCCAACATTTTTCAGATCTTTTTTTCAGATCTTTTTTTTCAGACTTTTTTCAGACATTTTTTGTCCGACATTTTTCAGATCTTTTTTTTCAGATTTTTTTGTCCGACATTTTTCAGACTTTTTTTGTCCGACATTTTTCAGACTTTTTTTGTCCGACAATTTTCAGATCTTTTTTTTCAGATTTTTTTGTCCGATAATTTTCAGATCTTTTTTTTCAGACTTCTTTTGTCTGACATTTTTCAGACTTTTTTTGTCCGACATTTTTCAGATCTTTTTTTTCAGATTTCTTTGTCCGAAATTTTTCAGATATTTTTTTCAGACTTTTTTTGTCCGAAATTTTTCAGATATTTTTTTTCAGACTTCTTTTGTCCGACATTTTTCAGATATTTTTTTTCAGATCTTTTTTTTCAGACTTTTTTTTCAGAAATTTTCAGATCTTTTTTTTCGGACAGTTTTTTTCAGACTTCTTTTGTCCAACATTTTTCAGATATTTTTTTTCAGATTTTTTTTGTCCGACAATTTTCAGATCTTTTTTTTCAAACTTTTTTTGTCCAACATTTTTCAGATCTTTTTTTCAGATCTTTTTTTTCAGACTTTTTTCAGACATTTTTTGTCCGAAATTTTTCAGATATTTTTTTCAGACTTCTTTTGTTCGACTTTTTTCAGATATTTTTTTCAGAATTCTTTTGTCCGACATTTTCAGATCTTTTTTTTCAGATTTTTTTGTCCGACATTTTTCAGACTTTTTTTGTCCGACATTTTTCAGACATTTTTTGTCCGACATTTTTCAGACTTTTTTTGTCCGACAATTTTCAGATCTTTTTGTTCAGACTTCTTTTGTCCGACATTTTTCAGACTGTTTTTTTCCGACATTTTTCAGATCTTTTTTTTCAGATTTTTTTGTCCGATAATTTTCAGATCTTTTTTTTCAGATTTCTTTGTCCGAAATTTTTCAGATCTTTTTTTCAGACTTTTTTTGTCCGACATTTTTCAGATCTTTTTTTTCAGATTTCTTTGTCCGAAATTTTTCAGATATTTTTTTTAGACTTCTTTTGTTCGACTTTTTTCAGATATTTTTTTCAGAATTCTTTTGTCCGACATTTTTCAGATCTTTTTTTTCAGATTTCTTTGTCCGATAATTTTCAGATCTTTTTTTTCAGACTTCTTTTGTCCGACATTTTTCAGACTTTTTTTGTCCGACATTTTTCAGATCTTTTTTTTCAGATTTTTTTGTCCGACATTTTTCAGATCTTTTTTTTCAGACATTTTCAGATCTTTTTTTTCGGACAGTTTTTTCAGACTTCTTTTGTCCGACATTTTTCATACATTTTTTGTCCGACATTTTTCAGACTTTTTTTGTCCGATAATTTTCAGATCTTTTTTTTCAGACTTCTTTTGTCCGACATTTTTCAGACTTCTTTAGTCCGACATTTTTCAGACTTTTTTTGTCCGACATTTTTCAGATCTTTTTTTTCAGATTTTTTTGTCCGACAATTTTCAGATCTTTTTTTTCAGACTTCTTTTGTCCGACATTTTTCAGACTTTTTTTGTCCGACAATTTTCAGATCTTTTTTTCAGACTTCTTTTGTCCGACATTTTCAGATCTTTTTTTTCAGACTTTTTTTTTCCGAAATTTTTCTGATCTTTTTTTCAGATCTTTTTTTTTTTCCAACAATTTCAGATCTTTTTTTCAGACTTCTTTTGTCCGACATTTTTCAGACTTTTTTTGTCCGACATTTTTCATATCGTTTATTCACATCTTTTTTTCAGACTTTTGTTTCAGACATTTTCATATTATTTTTTTTCGGACATTTTTTCAGACTTTTTTTTTCCGACAATTTTCAGATCTTTTTTTCAGACTTTTTTTGTCGGACAATTTTCAGATCTTTTTTTCAGACTTTTTTTGTCGGACAATTTTCAGATCTTTTTTTTCAGACTTCTTTAGTCCGACATTTTTCAGACTTTTTTTGTTCCACATTTTTCAGATCTTTTTTTTCAGATTTTTTTGTCTGGCAATTTTCAGATCTTTTTTTTCAGACTTTTTTTGTCCGACATTTTTCAGACTTTTTTTGTCCGACATTTTTCAGATCTTTTTTTCAGACTTCTTTTGTCCGACATTTTTCAGACTTTTTTTGTCCGACATTTTTCAGATCTTTTTTTTCAGACTTTTTTGTCCGACATTTTTCAGATCTTTTTTTTCAGACATTTTCAGATCTTTTTTTTCGGACAGTTTTTTCAGACTTCTTTTGTCCGACATTTTTCAGACTTTTTTTGTCTGACATTTTTCAGATCTTTTTTTTCAGACTTCTTTTGTTCGACTTTTTTCAGATATTTTTTTCAGAATTCTTTTGTCCGACATTTTCAGATCTTTTTTTTCAGATTTTTTTGTCCGACATTTTTCAGATCTTTTTTTTCAGATTTTTTTGTCCGACATTTTTCAGACTTTTTTTGTCCGACATTTTTCAGATCTTTTTTTCAGACTTCTTTTGTCCGACATTTTTCAGACTTTTTTTGTCCGACATTTTTCAGATCTTTTTTTCAGACTTTTTTTGTCCGACAATTTTCAGATATTTTTTTTCAGACTTCTTTAGTCCGACATTTTTCAGACTTCTTTTGTCCGACATTTTTCATACATTTTTTGTCCGACATTTTTCAGATCTTTTTTTTCAGATTTTTTTGTCCGACATTTTTCAGACATTTTTTGTCCGACATTTTTCAGACTTTTTTTGTCCGACAATTTTCAGATCTTTTTTTTCAGATTTTTTTGTCCGACAATTTTCAGATCTTTTTTTTCAGACTTCTTTTGTCCGACATTTTTCAGACTTTTTTTGTCCGACAATTTTCAGATCTTTTTTTCAGACTTCTTTTGTCCGACATTTTCAGATCTTTTTTTTCAGACTTTTTTTTTCCGAAATTTTTCTGATCTTTTTTTCAGATCTTTTTTTTTTTCCAACAATTTCAGATCTTTTTTTCAGACTTCTTTTGTCCGACATTTTTCAGACTTTTTTTGTCCGACATTTTTCATATCGTTTATTCACATCTTTTTTTCAGACTTTTGTTTCAGACATTTTCATATTATTTTTTTTCGGACATTTTTTCAGACTTTTTTTGTCCGACATTTTTCAGACTTTTTTTGTCCGACATTTTTCAGATCTTTTTTTTCAGACTTTTTTGTCCGACATTTTTCAGATATTTTTTTCAGACTTTTTTTGTCCGACAATTTTCAGATCTTTTTTTCAGACTTTTTTTGTCCGACAATTTTCAGATCTTTTTTTCAGACTTTTTTTGTCCGACAATTTTCAGATCTTTTTTTTCAGAGTTCTTTAGTCCGACAATTTTCAGATCTTTTTTTCAGACTTTTTTTGTCCAACAATTTTCAGATCTTTTTTTCAGACTTTTTTTGTCCGACATTTTTCAGATCTTTTTTTTCAGATTTTTTTGTCCGACAATTTTCAGATCTTTTTTTTCAGACTTCTTTAGTCCGACATTTTTCAGACTTTTTTTGTCCGACATTTTTCAGATCTTTTTTTTCAGATTTTTTTGTCCGACAATTTTCAGATCTTTTTTTTCAGACTTCTTTTGTCCGACATTTTTCAGACTTTTTTTGTCCGACATCTTTCAGACTTTTTTTGTCCGACATTTTTCAGACTTTTTTTGTCCGACAATTTTCAGATCTTTTTTTCAGACTTTTTTTGTCCGACAATTTTCAGATCTTTTTTTTCAGACTTCTTTAGTCCGACATTTTTCAGACTTTTTTTGTCCGACATTTTTCAGATCTTTTTTTTCAGATTTTTTTGTCCGACAATTTTCAGATCTTTTTTTTCAGACTTTTTTTGTCCGACATTTTTCAGATCTTTTTTTCAGACTTCTTTTGTCCGACATTTTTCAGACTTTATTTGTCCGACATTTTTCAGATCTTTTTTTTCAGACTTTTTTGTCCGACATTTTTCAGATCTTTTTTTCAGACTTTTTTTGTCCGACAATTTTCAGATCTTTTTTTTCAGACTTCTTTAGTCCGACAATTTTCAGATCTTTTTTTCAGACTTTTTTTGTCCGACAATTTTCAGATCTTTTTTTTCAGACTTCTTTAGTCCGACATTTTTCAGACTTTTTTTGTCCGACATTTTTCAGATCTTTTTTTTCAGATTTTTTTGTCCGACAATTTTCAGATCTTTTTTTTCAGACTTTTTTTGTCCGACATTTTTCAGATCTTTTTTTCAGACTTCTTTTGTCCGACATTTTTCAGACTTTATTTGTCCGACATTTTTCAGATCTTTTTTTTCAGACTTTTTTGTCCGACATTTTTCAGATCTTTTTTTCAGACTTTTTTTGTCCGACAATTTTCAGATCTTTTTTTTCAGACTTCTTTAGTCCGACAATTTTCAGATCTTTTTTTCAGACTTTTTTTGTCCGACAATTTTCAGATCTTTTTTTCAGACTTTTTTTGTCCGACAATTTTCAGACTTTTTTTTCAGACATTTTCAGATCTTTTTTTTCGGACAGTTTTTTCAGACTTCTTTTGTCCGACAATTTTCAGACTTTTTTTTCAGACATTTTCAGATCTTTTTTTTCGGACAGTTTTTTCAGACTTCTTTTGTCCGACATTTTTCAGACTTTTTTTGTCTGACATTTTTCAGATCTTTTTTTTCAGACTTCTTTTGTCCGACATTTTTCAGTCTTTTTTTGTCCGACATTTTTCAGACTTTTTTTGTCCGACATTTTTCAGACTTTTTTTGTCCGACAATTTTCAGATCTTTTTTTTCAGACTTCTTTAGTCCGACATTTTTCAGACTTTTTTTGTCCGACATTTTTCAGATCTTTTTTTCAGACTTCTTTTGTCCGACATTTTTCAGACTTTATTTGTCCGACATTTTTCAGATCTTTTTTTTCAGACTTTTTTGTCCGACATTTTTCAGATATTTTTTTCAGACTTTTTTTGTCCGACAATTTTCAGATCTTTTTTTTCAGACTTTTTTTGTCCGACAATTTTCAGATCTTTTTTTCAGACTTTTTTTGTCCGACAATTTTCAGATCTTTTTTTTCAGACTTCTTTAGTCCGACATTTTTCACACTTTTTTTGTCCGACATTTTTCAGATCTTTTTTTTCAGATTTTTTTGTCCGACAATTTTCAGATCTTTTTTTTCAGACTTTTTTTGTCCGACATTTTTCAGATCTTTTTTTCAGACTTCTTTTGTCCGACATTTTTCAGACTTTATTTGTCCGACATTTTTCAGATCTTTTTTTTCAGACTTTTTTGTCCGACATTTTTCAGATCTTTTTTTCAGACTTTTTTTGTCCGACAATTTTCAGATCTTTTTTTTCAGACTTCTTTAGTCCGACAATTTTCAGATCTTTTTTTCAGACTTTTTTTGTCCGACAATTTTCAGATCTTTTTTTTCAGACTTCTTTAGTCCGACATTTTTCAGACTTTTTTTGTCCGACATTTTTCAGATCTTTTTTTTCAGATTTTTTTGTCCGACAATTTTCAGATCTTTTTTTTCAGACTTTTTTTGTCCGACATTTTTCAGATCTTTTTTTCAGACTTCTTTTGTCCGACATTTTTCAGACTTTATTTGTCCGACATTTTTCAGATCTTTTTTTTCAGACTTTTTTGTCCGACATTTTTCAGATCTTTTTTTCAGACTTTTTTTGTCCGACAATTTTCAGATCTTTTTTTTCAGACTTCTTTAGTCCGACAATTTTCAGATCTTTTTTTCAGACTTTTTTTGTCCGACAATTTTCAGATCTTTTTTTCAGACTTTTTTTGTCCGACAATTTTCAGACTTTTTTTTCAGACATTTTCAGATCTTTTTTTTCGGACAGTTTTTTCAGACTTCTTTTGTCCGACAATTTTCAGACTTTTTTTTCAGACATTTTCAGATCTTTTTTTTCGGACAGTTTTTTCAGACTTCTTTTGTCCGACATTTTTCAGACTTTTTTTGTCTGACATTTTTCAGATCTTTTTTTTCAGACTTCTTTTGTCCGACATTTTTCAGTCTTTTTTTGTCCGACATTTTTCAGACTTTTTTTGTCCGACATTTTTCAGACTTTTTTTGTCCGACAATTTTCAGATCTTTTTTTTCAGACTTCTTTAGTCCGACATTTTTCAGACTTTTTTTGTCCGACATTTTTCAGATCTTTTTTTCAGACTTCTTTTGTCCGACATTTTTCAGACTTTATTTGTCCGACATTTTTCAGATCTTTTTTTTCAGACTTTTTTGTCCGACATTTTTCAGATATTTTTTTCAGACTTTTTTTGTCCGACAATTTTCAGATCTTTTTTTTCAGACTTTTTTTGTCCGACAATTTTCAGATCTTTTTTTCAGACTTTTTTTGTCCGACAATTTTCAGACTTTTTTTTCAGACATTTTCAGATCTTTTTTTTCGGACAGTTTTTTCAGAATTCTTTTGTCCGACATTTTCAGATCTTTTTTTCAGATTTTTTTGTCCGACATTTTTCAGACTTCTTTTGTCCGACATTTTTCAGATCTTTTTTTTCGGACAGTTATTTCAGAATTCTTTTGTCCGACATTTTCAGATCTTTTTTTTCAGATTTTTTTGTCCGACATTTTCCAGACTTTTTTTGTCCGACAATTTTCAGATCTTTTTTTTCAATATAATTAAAGTTGTTACACAGTGTGGAAAAATGTTCAATCATTTCTCTTTGTTGAGCGGAACGTGCCCGATGTGTTCCATGGCGTTCCTGGAGGTGGAAGCAGAGCATAGTTAGCTGCATGTGGGATTCTTCTGTTGTTGAGGGAAGATAAAAACTAAGGGACATTTGGAGTTTAGGGTAAAGAAACACACTAGCTACACTTGTAAACATTACATTAAGTTAGTTTGTTTTTGTGTGAATTTATTATTATTATTCGTTGTCTGCCGAATAAGTGCAATTTGCCGTGAGCTGGAAAGAGATGGAAACATGAAACTTGGCATAGGAACTGGAATGATGTGCAGCTGCTTCTCAAGAACTATGACCCCAATCGGCCACATGGTGGCGCTGTAATTAACGCCCAAACATGTGATTTTGGAAAGGCCACGCCCCTCAAACCGTAAGTCCGATTGACTTGAAATGTGACACATATGTGCAACTCCGTGTGATCTACAATAAAGCCTCTTGGACCTCCAAAGTGCACCTGGAAATATTTTCCGCCATATTGGATTTTTTGAAAAACACATTTTTGACATCTCCTCCTAAACCGTAGGTCCGATTGCTACCAAATTTTCTGTGGATCATTATTGGACTAATGGCATCTAAAGTTGCATAAAGCGTGTTGATACCTCATTGCGTTATGAATCTGTTGACCAATGAACTTTAAGAGGGCAGGGCTCAGCACATCAGTAGCCTTTGGCCCATCGTCTCCAAACTTGAGGCGTACCAAAGCATTTTCCGCTTGACACATAGGGGGCGCCACAAATATCAGAAACTTGAATCGCAAGATCCGGTGGACAGAATTTTATCAAATTTGGTGCACATACTCTGGGGGGAAGTATTAACCAAGATCTATAGTGTCATATTGATCGGTGCATGTGGGCGTGGCCTATTTAGCATTTTATGCTAAATTATGCCTTTGCTCAATTTGCTGTGAGCTGGAATGAGCTAGAGACATGAGACTTGGTACCATAACTGTACATGATGTCATAATGCTTCACATAAAATATGAAAACAATTGGCCACATGGTGGCGCTATAACAATTTTCAAGGCCAGCCCCCTCACACCATAAGTCCTATCAATTTGAAATTTGACAGACATGTGCTGCTGAATGTGATCTACAAAAAAGTCTCTTGGACCACGAAAGTCCACCGACTAAATTTTCCGCCATGCTGAAAGTTTTATTCAAATCGACCACTAGGCGGGCGCTTTGAGCGATAAAGGCTATAACCCGCGAATTGCCGCTTGCGGCTTTAATTCATTTTAAATTGATATAACTATGTGGATGTGGAAATATGTTTTATATATTTCATGTTTATTCTTTTACAATGTAATTGTAACCTGTGTTGAAATGTACCACTATACGATCACAATGTACAACTCTAGTTTTCATCACTAAGCCAAAGAATGCATTTCGCCTCAAGAAACACTGAAAAGTGGATTCATATGAAAAATGTGAAATTTCTTCACAGAAAAACATTTCTTGCATTGGAAACACACAAAAAAGGATAAATATGAAAGGGAACACAGTTTTCCAAAATCTAATATGATAGTTTTGGACTCCAGGCATCAAACTGTCAGTCTGAGCTGAATTCCATGTAAAACGCTAGTTTTCATCACTAAACTCGCTTAATATGTCTTTCTCACCCAAAAACACTCAGGAACGCATTTCTCCTCTAGAAACACTGAAATGTGCATTTATATGAAGAATATGTGATTTATTTACAGAAACACATCTGTTATACTGGAAACATACAAAACAGGATGAAAATGAAAGGGAATATATTTTTACAATTTTTTTACATAATAGTTGGCTTTTCTGCATCAAACCTTCACACTGACCTCAATTCCATGTAAAACTTTAGTTTTCATCACTAAACTTGCTTAAACTGTTTTAAAAAAAATCCATTGCATGATATGTCGAAAAATTTCTTGGAAAAAAGTCAAAGTATAGTTTTTCAAAAAATGTCATGAAAAAAAAGTTATAGCATTTTGAAATTTTTTGGAAAAAAATACAATATTGTATATATCATATGTTGAAAAAAATAATGAAAAAAGTCTAATTCTAAATTCAAAATTTCCAAATTCAGCCCGTGACGTTGTGGTCAGCTGCACTGTCCCCGATGAAAAAAAAGCATACACTTGTTGTGTGCCGCCACTTTTTTTGAGTTATCGGTATGAATCATGCCCCTCGTTTCATTTTCTTCATCCCCAGCGTGACAGAAGCCACAGCGCTGGCCGCCATCTCCCGGGCTGGCACTAAGAGGGGACCTGTCCCGATGGGAGAAACTCTCCTCGTCTGCAGCCTGCGAGTAAGTGGAACAGGCGTCTTCCGATTTGCCACGAGATCCCGCCTTGGCCCTCCCTCAAACCTTCCACTGACCTACTTTGTGGAGGCAATGAGTCTGAATCATTGACCAAAAAAAAAGTCAATAGAAGTTTTTTTCAGACTTCTATTGTCCGATCTTTTTCAGATCTTTTTTTCAAACTTTTTTTGTCCAACATTTTTCAGATCTTTTTTTCAGATATTTTTTTTCAGACTTTTTTTCAAACTTCTTTTGTCCGACATTTTTCAGACTTCTTTTGTCCGACATTTTTCAGACTTCTTTTCAGAGATTCTTTCCAGACTTTTTTTGTCCGACATTTTCAGATCTTTTTTTTCAGACTTCTTTTGTCTGACATTTTCAGATCTTTTTTTTCAGACTTTTTTTGTCCGACATTTTCAGATCTTTTTTTTCAGATTTTTTTTGTCCGACATTTTCAGATCTTTTTTTGTCCAACATTTTTCAAATCTTTTTTTCAGACTTTTGTTTCAGACATTTTCATATTTTTTTTTTAGGACAGTTTTTTCAGAATTCTTTGGTCCGACATTTTTCAGACTTCTTTTGTCCGACATTTTCAGATTTTTTTTTTCGGACAGTTTTTTCAGACTTCTTTTGTCCGACATTTTTCAGACTTCTTTTGTCCGACATTTTTCAGATCTTTTTTTTCAGACTTCTTTTGTCCGACATTTTTCAGACCTTTTTTTTCAGACTTCTTTTGTCCGACATTTTTCAGACTTTTTTTGTCCGACATTTTTCAAATCTTTTTTTCAGACTTTTGTTTCAGACATTTTCATATTTTTTTTTTAGGACAGTTTTTTCAGAATTCTTTGGTCCGACATTTTTCAGACTTCTTTTGTCCGACATTTTTCAGATATTTTTTTCAGACTTTTTTTGTCCGACATTTTTCAGACTTTTTTTTCAGACATTTTCAGATCTTTTTTTTCGGACAGTTTTTTCAGACTTCTTTTGTCCGACATTTTTCAGACTTCTTTTGTCCGACATTTTTCAGACTTTTTTTGTTCCACATTTTTCAGACTTTTTTTGTTCCACATTTTTCAGATATTTTTTTTCAGATTTTTTTGTCCGACATTTTTCAGATATTTTTTTTCAGACTTCTTTTGTCCGACATTTTTCAGACTTCTTTTGTCCGACATTTTTCAGATCTTTTTTTTCAGACTTTTTTTGTCCGACATTTTTCAGACTTCTTTTGTCCGACATTTTTCAGATCTTTTTTTTCAGACTTTTTTTGTCCGACATTTTTCAGATCTTTTTTTCAGATCTTTTTTTTCAGATTTTTTTTCAGACATTTTCAGATCTTTTTTTTCGGACAGTTTTTTCAGACTTCTTTTGTCCGACATTTTTCAGAGATTCTTTCCAGACTTTTTTGGTCCGACATTTTCATATCTTTTTTTTCAGACTTTTTTTGTCCGACAATTTTCAGATCTTTTTTTTCAGATTTTTTTGTCCGACAATTTTCAGATCTTTTTTTTCAGACTTTTTTTGTCCGACATTTTTCAGATATTTTTTTTCAGACTTCTTTTGTCCGACATTTTTCAGAATTTTTTTTTTCCGACATTTTTCAGATATTTTTTTCAGATTTTTTTGTCCGACAATTTTCAGATCTTTTTTTTCAGACTTCTTTTGTCCGACATTTTTCAGACTATTTTTGTCTGACATTTTTCAGATCTTTTTTTTCAGACTTCTTTTGTCCGACATTTTCAGATATTTTTTTTTGACTTTTTTTGTCCGACATTTTTCAGATTTGTTTTTCAGACTTTTTTTCGCGCTTTTTGTCCGACATTTTTCAGATCTTTTTTCAGATAATTTTTTTCAGATTTTTTTTCAGACATTTTCAGATCTTTTTTTTCGGACAGTTTTTTCAGACTTCTTTTGTCCGACATTTTTCAGAGATTCTTTCCAGACTTTTTTGGTCCGACATTTTCATATCTTTTTTTTCAGACTTTTTTTGTCCGACAATTTTCAGATCTTTTTTTTCAGACTTCTTTTGTCCGACATTTTTCAGACTTTTTTTGTCCGACATTTTTCAGATCTTTTTTTCAGATCTTTTTTTTCAGACTTCTTTTGTCCGACATTTTTCAGATCTTTTTTTCAGATCTTTTTTTTCAGACTTCTTTTGTCCGACATTTTTCAGATCTTTTTTTCAGATCTTTTTTTTCAGACTTCTTTTGTCCGACATTTTTCAGACTTTTTTTGTCCGACATTTTTCAGATCTTTTTTTCAGACTTCTTTTGTCCGACATTTTTCAGACTTTTTTTGTCCGACAATTTTCAGATCTTTTTTTTCAGACTTCTTTTGTCCGACATTTTTCAGACCTTTTTTTTCAGACTTCTTTTGTCCGACATTTTTCAGACTTTTTTTGTCCGACATTTTTCAAATCTTTTTTTCAGACTTTTGTTTCAGACATTTTCATATTTTTTTTTTAGGACAGTTTTTTCAGAATTCTTTGGTCCGACATTTTTCAGACTTCTTTTGTCCGACATTTTTCAGATATTTTTTTCAGACTTTTTTTGTCCGACATTTTTCAGACTTTTTTTTCAGACATTTTCAGATCTTTTTTTTCGGACAGTTTTTTCAGACTTCTTTTGTCCGACATTTTTCAGACTTCTTTTGTCCGACATTTTTCAGACTTTTTTTGTTCCACATTTTTCAGACTTTTTTTGTTCCACATTTTTCAGATATTTTTTTTCAGATTTTTTTGTCCGACATTTTTCAGATATTTTTTTTCAGACTTCTTTTGTCCGACATTTTTCAGACTTCTTTTGTCCGACATTTTTCAGATCTTTTTTTTCAGACTTTTTTTGTCCGACATTTTTCAGACTTCTTTTGTCCGACATTTTTCAGATCTTTTTTTTCAGACTTTTTTTGTCCGACATTTTTCAGATCTTTTTTTTCAGACTTCTTTTGTCCGACATTTTTCAGACTATTTTTGTCTGACATTTTTCAGATCTTTTTTTTCAGACTTCTTTTTCCGACATTTTTCAGACTTTTTTTTGTCCGACATTTTTCAGATCTTTTTTTTCAGATTTTTTTTGTCCGACAATTTTCAGATCTTTTTTTCAGACTTTTCTTGTCCGACAATTTTCAGATCTTTTTTTTCAGACTTCTTTAGTCCGACAATTTTCAGATCTTTTTTTCAGACTTTTTTTGTCCGACAATTTTCAGATCTTTTTTTCAGACTTTTTTTGTCCGACAATTTTCAGACTTTTTTTTCAGACATTTTCAGATCTTTTTTTTCGGACAGTTTTTTCAGACTTCTTTTGTCCGACATTTTTCAGACTTTTTTTGTCCGACATTTTTCAGATCTTTTTTTCAGATCTTTTTTTTTTTCCAACAATTTCAGATCTTTTTTTCAGACTTCTTTTGTCCGACATTTTCAGATATTTTTTTTCAGACTTTTTTTGTCCGACATTTTCAGATCTTTTTTTGTCCGACATTTTTCAAATCGTTTATTCACATCTTTTTTTCAGACTTTTGTTTCAGACATTTTCATATTTTTTTTTTCAGACAGTTTTTTCAGAATTCTTTGGTCCGACATTTTTCAGACTTTTTTTGTCCGACATTTTTCAGATCTTTTTTTTCAGATTTTTTTTGTCCGACAATTTTCAGATCTTTTTTTCAGATTTTTTTGTCCGACAATTTTCAGATCTTTTTTTTCAGACTTCTTTTGTCCGACATTTTCAGATATTTTTTTTCAGACTTTTTTTGTCCGACATTTTTCAGATTTTTTTTTCAGACTTTTTTTCGCGCTTTTTGTCCGACATTTTTCAGATCTTTTTTCAGATAATTTTTTTTCAGATATTTTTTTCAGATCTTTTTTTTTTGGACAGTTTTTTCTTCTGTCCGACATTTTTCAGATATTTTTTCCAGACTTTTTTTATCCGACATTTTTCAGATCTTTTTTTTTGGACAGTTTTTTCTTCTGTCCGACATTTTCAGATATTTTTTTTCAGACTTTTTTTGTCCGACATTTTTCAGACTTCTTTTGTCCGACATTTTCAGATCTTTTTTTTCAGACTTTTTTTGTCCGACATTTTTCAGACTTCTTTTGTCCGACATTTTCAGATCTTTTTTTTCAGACTTTTTTTGTCCGACATTTTTCAGACTTCTTTTGTCCGACATTTTCAGATCTTTTTTTTCAGACTTTTTTTGTCCGACATTTTTCAGACTTCTTTTGTCCGACATTTTTCAGATCTTTTTTTTCGGACAGTTATTTCAGACTTCTTTTGTCCAACATTTTTCAGATATTTTTTCCAGACTTTTTTTGTCCGACAATTTTCAGATCTTTTTTTTCAATATAATTAAAGTTGTTACACAGTGTGGAAAAGTGTTCAATCATTTCTCTTTGTTGAGCGGAACGTGCCCGATGTGTTCCATGGCGTTCCTGGAGGTGGAAGCAGAGCATAGTTAGCTGCATGTGGGATTCTTCTGTTGTTGAGGGAAGATAAAAACTAAGGGACATTTGGAGTTTAGGGTAAAGAAACACACTAGCTACACTTGTAAACATTACATTAAGTTAGTTTGTTTTTGTGTGAATTTATTATTATTATTCGTTGTCTGCCGAATAAGTGCAATTTGCCGTGAGCTGGAAAGAGATGGAAACATGAAACTTGGCATAGGAACTGGAATGATGTGCAGCTGCTTCTCAAGAACTATGACCCCAATCGGCCACATGGTGGCGCTGTAATTAACGCCCAAACATGTGATTTTGGAAAGGCCACGCCCCTCAAACCGTAAGTCCGATTGACTTGAAATGTGACACATATGTGCAACTCCGTGTGATCTACAATAAAGCCTCTTGGACCTCCAAAGTGCACCTGGAAATATTTTCCGCCATATTGGATTTTTTGTTTGACATCTCCTCCTAAACCGTAGGTCCGATTGCTACCAAATTTTCTGTGGATCATTATTGGACTAATGGCATCTAAAGTTGCATAAAGCGTGTTGATACCTCATTGCGTTATGAATCTGTTGACCAATGAACTTTAAGAGGGCAGGGCTCAGCACATCAGTAGCCTTTGGCCCATCGTCTCCAAACTTGAGGCGTACCAAAGCATTTTCCGCTTGACACATAGGGGGCGCCACAAATATCAGAAACTTGAATCGCAAGATCCGGTGGACAGAATTTTATCAAATTTGGTGCACATACTCTGGGGGCAAGTATTAACCAAGATCTATAGTGTCATATTGATCGGTGCATGTGGGCGTGGCCTATTTAGCATTTTATGCTAAATTATGCCTTTGCTCAATTTGCTGTGAGCTGGAATGAGCTAGAGACATGAGACTTGGTACCATAACTGTACATGATGTCATAATGCTTCACATAAAATATGAAAACAATTGGCCACATGGTGGCGCTATAACAATTTTCAAGGCCAGCCCCCTCACACCATAAGTCGTATCAATTTGAAATTTGACAGCCATGTGCTGCTGAATGTGATCTACAAAAAAGTCTCTTGGACCACGAAAGTCCACCAACTAAATTTTCCGCCATGTTGAATTTTTTGAAAAACACATTTTTGACATCTCCTCCTAAACCGTAGGTCTGATTGCTGGCATATTTTCTGCGAATCATTATTGGACCAGGCTCATCCAAGGTTGCATAAAGCTTGTTGATATGTTATTGTGTTTTGAAGATATTGACCAATTCATTTTTAAGGGGCGGGCTCAGCACATCAATAGACCTAACTTCACAAGCCTTTGGCCCATCATCTCCAAACTTGCAGCATATGTTCACAAGAGTAGCTGAAACATCTGCTGAAAGTTTCATTCAAATCGGCCACATGGTGGCGCTGTAATTAACGCCCAAACATGTGATTTTGGAAAGGCCACGCCCCTCAAACCGTAAGTCCGATTGACTTGAAATGTTACACATATGTGCAACTCCATGTGATCTACAATAAAGCCTCTTGGACCTCCAAAGTGCACCTGGAAATATTTTCCGCCATATTGGATTTTTTGAAAAACACATTTTTGACGTCTGATTGCTACCAAGTTTTCAATGGATCATTATTGGACTAATGTCATCTAAAGTTGCATAAAGCGTGTTGATACCTCATTGCGTTATGAATCTGTTGACCAATGAACTTTAAGAGGGCAGGGCTCAGCACATCAGTAGACCTAACTTCACAAGCCTTTGGCCCATCGTCTCCAAACTTGAGGCGTACCAAAGCATTTTCCGCTTGACACATAGGGGGCGCCACAAATATCAGAAACTTGAATCGCAAGATCCGGTGGACAGAATTTTATCAAATTTGGTGCACATACTCTGGGGGCAAGTATTAACCAAGATCTATAGTGTCATATTGATCGGTGCATGTGGGCGTGGCCTATTTAGCATTTTATGCTAAATTATGCCTTTGCTCAATTTGCTGTGAGCTGGAATGAGCTAGAGACATGAGACTTGGTACCATAACTGTACATGATGTAATAATGCTTCACATAAAATATGAAAACAATTGGCCACATGGTGGCGCTATAACAATTTTCAAGGCCAGCCCCCTCACACCATAAGTCCTATCAATTTGAAATTTGACAGACATGTGCTGCTGAATGTGATCTACAAAAAAGTCTCTTGGACCACGAAAGTCCACCGACTAAATTTTCCGCCATGCTGAAAGTTTTATTCAAATCGACCACTAGGCGGGCGCTTTGAGCGATAAAGGCTATAACCCGCGAATTGCCGCTTGCGGCTTTAATTCATTTTAAATTGATATAACTATGTGGATGTGGAAATATGTTTTATATATTTCATGTTTATTCTTTTACAATGTAATTGTAACCTGTGTTGAAATGTACCACTATACGATCACAATGTACAACTCTAGTTTTCATCACTAAGCCAAAGAATGCATTTCGCCTCAAGAAACACTGAAAAGTGGATTCATATGAAAAATGTGAAATTTCTTCACAGAAAAACATTTCTTGCATTGGAAACACACAAAAAAGGATAAATATGAAAGGGAACACAGTTTTCCAAAATCTAATATGATAGTTTTGGACTCCAGGCATCAAACTGTCAGTCTGAGCTGAATTCCATGTAAAACGCTAGTTTTCATCACTAAACTCGCTTAATATGTCTTTCTCACCCAAAAACACTCAGGAACGCATTTCTCCTCTAGAAACACTGAAATGTGCATTTATATGAAGAATATGTGATTTATTTACAGAAACACATCTGTTATACTGGAAACATACAAAAAAGAGACAGAATATGAAAAGAAACATTGTTTTCTCAAATTTTACATTAGAATTCGCTTCCAAGTATCAAATCTTCATTCTGAGCTGAATTCCATGTAAAACGCTAGTTTTCATCACTAAACTCGCTTAATATATCTTTCTCACCCAAAACTACTCAGGAACGCATTTCTCCTCAAGAAACACTGAAATGTGCATTTATATGAAGAATATGTGATTTATTTACAGAAACACATCTGTTATACTGGAAACATACAAAAAAGAGACAGAATATGAAAAGAAACATTGTTTTCTCAAATTTTACATTAGAATTCGCTTCCAAGTATCAAATCTTCATTCTGAGCTGAATTCCATGTAAAACGCTAGTTTTCATCACTAAACTCGCTTAATATATCTTTCTCACCCAAAAGCACTCAGGAACGCATTTCTCCTCTAGAAACACTGAAATGTGCATTTATATGAAGAATATGTGATTTATTTACAGAAACACATCTGTTATACTGGAAACATACAAAACAGGATGAAAATGAAAGGGAATATATTTTTACAATTTTTTTACATAATAGTTGGCTTTTCTGCATCAAACCTTCACACTGACCTCAATTCCATGTAAAACTTTAGTTTTCATCACTAAACTTGCTGAAACTGTTTTAAAAAAAATCCATTGTATGATATGTCGAAAAATTTCTTGGAAAAAAAGTCAAAGTATAGTTTTTCAAAAAATGTCATGAAAAAAAAGTTATAGCATTTTGAAATTTTTGGGAAAAAAATACAATATTGTATATATCATATGTTGAAAAAAATAATGAAAAAAGTCTAATTCTAATTCAAAATTTCCAAATTCAGCCCGTGACGTTGTGGTCAGCTGCACTGTCCCCGATGAAAAAAAGCATACACTTGTTGTGTGCCGCCACTTTTTTTGAGTTATCGGTATGAATCATGCCCCTCGTTTCATTTTCTTCATCCCCAGCGTGACAGAAGCCACAGCGCTGGCCGCCATCTCCCGGGCTGGCCCGAAGAGGGGACCTGTCCCGATGGGAGAAACTCTCCTCGTCTGCAGCCTGCGAGGAAGTGGAACAGGCGTCTTCCGATTTGCCACGAGATCCCGCCTTGGCCCTCCCTCAAACCTTCCACTGACCTACTTTGTGGAGGCAATGAGTCTGAATCATTGGCCAAAAAAAAAGTCAATAGAAGTTTTTTCAGAATTCTATTGTCCGATCTTTTTCAGATCTTTTTTTCAGACTTTTTTTTCAGAAATTTTCAGATCTTTTTTTTCGGACAGTTTTTTTCAGACTTCTTTTGTCCAACATTTTTCAGATATTTTTTTTCAGATTTTTTTTGTCCGACAATTTTCAGATATTTTTTTTCAGACTTTTTTTGTCCGACAATTTTCATACATTTTTTGTCCGACATTTTTCAGATCTTTTTTTTCAGATTTTTTTGTCCGACATTTTTCAGACATTTTTTGTCCGACATTTTTCAGATCTTTTTTTTTTCAGATTTTTTTGTCCGACATTTTACAGATATTTTTTTCAGACTTTTTTTGTCCGACATTTTTCAGATCTTTTTTTCCAGACTTTTTTTGTCCGACATTTTTCAGACTTTTTTTGTCCGACATTTTTCAGATCTTTTTTTACAGACTTTTTTTGTCCGACATTTTCAGATCTTTTTTTGTCCGACATTTTTAAAATCTTTTTTTCAGACTTTTTTTTCAGACATTTTCATATTTTTTTTTTCGGACAGTTTTTTCAGAATTCTTTGGTCCGACATTTTTCAGACTTCTTTTGTCCGACATTTTTCAGACTTTTTTTGTCCGACAATTTCAGATCTTTTTTTACAGACTTTTTTTGTCCGACAATTTCAGATCTTTTTTTTCAGACTTTTTTTGTCCGACATTTTCAGATCTTTTTTTCAGATCTTTTTTTTCAGACTTTTTTTGTCCGACATTTTTCATACATTTTTTGTCCGACATTTTTCAGATCTTTTTTTTCAGATTTTTTTGTCCGACATTTTTCAGACATTTTCTGTCCGACATTTTTCAGATCTTTTCTTCAGATAATTTTTTTTCAGATATTTTTTTCAGATATTTTTTTTTGGACAGTTTTTTCTTCTGTCCGACATTTTTCAGATATTTTTTCCAGACTTTTTTTATCCGACATTTTTCAGATATTTTTTTTCAGACATTTTCAGATATTTTTTTTCAGACTTTTTTTGTCCGACATTTTTCAGATCTTTTTTTTCAGATTTTTTTGTCCGACAATTTTCAGATCTTTTTTTTCAGACTTCTTTTGTCCGACATTTTTCAGACTTCTTTTGTCCGACATTTTTCAGACTTCTTTTCAGAGATTCTTTCCAGACTTTTTTTGTCCGACATTTTCAGATCTTTTTTTTCAGACTTCTTTTGTCTGACATTTTCAGATCTTTTTTTTCAGACTTTTTTTGTCCGACATTTTCAGATCTTTTTTTGTCCAACATTTTTCAAATCTTTTTTTCAGACTTTTGTTTCAGACATTTTCATATTTTTTTTTTAGGACAGTTTTTTCAGAATTCTTTGGTCCGACATTTTTCAGACTTCTTTTGTCCGACATTTTCAGATCTTTTTTTACGGACAGTTTTTTCAGACTTCTTTTGTCCGACATTTTTCAGACTTCTTTTGTCCGACATTTTTCAGACTTTTTTTGTCCGACATTTTTCAGATATTTTTTTTCAGATTTTTTTGTCCGACATTTTTCAGATCTTTTTTTTCAGACTTCTTTTGTCCGACATTTTTCAGACTTCTTTTGTCCGACATTTTTCAGATATTTTTTTCAGACTTCTTTTGTCCGACATTTTTCAGACTTTTTTTGTCCGACATTTTTCAGATATTTTTTTTCAGACTTCTTTTGTCCGACATTTTTCAGACCTTTTTTTTCAGACTTCTTTTGTCCGACATTTTTCAGACTTTTTTTTTCCGACATTTTTCAGATATTTTTTTTCAGATTTTTTTTGTCCGACAATTTTCAGATATTTTTTTTCAGACTTTTTTTGTCCGACAATTTTCATACATTTTTTGTCCGACATTTTTCAGATCTTTTTTTTCAGATTTTTTTGTCCGGCATTTTTCAGACATTTTTTGTCCGACATTTTTCAGATCTTTTTTTTTTCAGATTTTTTTATCCGACATTTTTCAGATATTTTTTTCAGACTTTTTTTGTCCGACATTTTTCAGATCTTTTTTTCCAGACTTTTTTTGTCCGACATTTTTCAGACTTTTTTTGTCCGACATTTTTCAGATCTTTTTTTACAGACTTTTTTTGTCCGACATTTTCAGATCTTTTTTTGTCCGACATTTTTAAAATCTTTTTTTCAGACTTTTTTTTTAGACATTTTCATATTTTTTTTTTCGGACAGTTTTTTCAGAATTCTTTGGTCCGACATTTTTCAGACTTCTTTTGTCCGACATTTTTCAGACTTTTTTTGTCCGACAATTTCAGATCTTTTTTTACAGACTTTTTTTGTCCGACATTTTCAGATCTTTTTTTACAGACTTTTTTTGTCCGACAATTTCAGATCTTTTTTTTCAGACTTTTTTTGTCCGACATTTTCAGATCTTTTTTTCAGATCTTTTTTTTCAGACTTTTTTTGTCCGACATTTTTCATACATTTTTTGTCCGACATTTTTCAGATCTTTTTTTTCAGATTTTTTTGTCCGACATTTTTCAGACATTTTCTGTCCGACATTTTTCAGATCTTTTCTTCAGATAATTTTTTTTCAGATATTTTTTTCAGATATTTTTTTTTGGACAGTTTTTTCTTCTGTCCGACATTTTTCAGATATTTTTTCCAGACTTTTTTTATCCGACATTTTTCAGATATTTTTTTTCAGACATTTTCAGATATTTTTTTTCAGACTTTTTTTGTCCGACATCTTTTGTCCGACATTTTTCAGAGATTCTTTCCAGACTTTTTTGGTCCGACATTTTCAGATCTTTTTTTTCAGACTTTTTTTGTCCGACATTTTTCAGATCTTTTTTTTCAGATTTTTTTGTCCGACAATTTTCAGATCTTTTTTTTCAGACTTCTTTTGTCCGACATTTTTCAGACTTCTTTTGTCCGACATTTTTCAGACTTCTTTTCAGAGATTCTTTCCAGACTTTTTTTGTCCGACATTTTCAGATCTTTTTTTTCAGACTTCTTTTGTCTGACATTTTCAGATCTTTTTTTTCAGACTTTTTTTGTCCGACATTTTCAGATCTTTTTTTTCAGACTTTTTTTGTCCGACATTTTCAGATCTTTTTTTGTCCAACATTTTTCAAATCTTTTTTTCAGACTTTTGTTTCAGACATTTTCATATTTTTTTTTTAGGACAGTTTTTTCAGAATTCTTTGGTCCGACATTTTTCAGACTTCTTTTGTCCGACATTTTCAGATCTTTTTTTACGGACAGTTTTTTCAGACTTCTTTTGTCCGACATTTTTCAGACTTCTTTTGTCCGACATTTTTCAGACTTTTTTTGTCCGACATTTTTCAGATATTTTTTTTCAGATTTTTTTGTCCGACATTTTTCAGATCTTTTTTTTCAGACTTCTTTTGTCCGACATTTTTCAGACTTCTTTTGTCCGACATTTTTCAGATATTTTTTTCAGACTTCTTTTGTCCGACATTTTTCAGACTTTTTTTGTCCGACATTTTTCAGATATTTTTTTTCAGACTTCTTTTGTCCGACATTTTTCAGACCTTTTTTTTCAGACTTCTTTTGTCCGACATTTTTCAGACTTTTTTTGTCCGACATTTTTCAAATCTTTTTTTCAGACTTTTGTTTCAGACATTTTCATATTTTTTTTTTAGGACAGTTTTTTCAGAATTCTTTGGTCCGACATTTTTCAGACTTCTTTTGTCCGACATTTTTCAGATATTTTTTTCAGACTTTTTTTGTCCGACATTTTTCAGACTTTTTTTTCAGACATTTTCAGATCTTTTTTTTCGGACAGTTTTTTCAGACTTCTTTTGTCCGACATTTTTCAGACTTCTTTTGTCCGACATTTTTCAGACTTTTTTTTTCCGACATTTTTCAGATATTTTTTTTCAGATTTTTTTGTCCGACATTTTTCAGATCTTTTTTTTCAGACTTCTTTTGTCCGACATTTTTCAGACTTCTTTTGTCCGACATTTTTCAGATCTTTTTTTTCAGACTTTTTTTGTCCGACATTTTTCAGACTTCTTTTGTCCGACATTTTTCAGATCTTTTTTTTCAGACTTTTTTTGTCCGACATTTTTCAGATCTTTTTTTCAGATCTTTTTTTTCAGATTTTTTTTCAGACATTTTCAGATCTTTTTTTTCGGACAGTTTTTTCAGACTTCTTTTGTCCGACATTTTTCAGAGATTCTTTCCAGACTTTTTTGGTCCGACATTTTCATATCTTTTTTTTCAGACTTTTTTTGTCCGACAATTTTCAGATCTTTTTTTTCAGATTTTTTTGTCCGACAATTTTCAGATCTTTTTTTTCAGACTTTTTTTGTCCGACATTTTTCAGATATTTTTTTTCAGACTTCTTTTGTCCGACATTTTTCAGAATTTTTTTTTTCCGACATTTTTCAGATATTTTTTTCAGATTTTTTTGTCCGACAATTTTCAGATCTTTTTTTTCAGACTTCTTTTGTCCGACATTTTTCAGACTATTTTTGTCTGACATTTTTCAGATCTTTTTTTTCAGACTTCTTTTGTCCGACATTTTCAGATATTTTTTTTCTGACTTTTTTTGTCCGACATTTTTCAGATTTGTTTTTCAGACTTTTTTTCGCGCTTTTTGTCCGACATTTTTCAGATCTTTTTTCAGATCATTTTTTTCAGATTTTTTTTCAGACATTTTCAGATCTTTTTTTTCGGACAGTTTTTTCAGACTTCTTTTGTCCGACATTTTTCAGAGATTCTTTCCAGACTTTTTTGGTCCGACATTTTCATATCTTTTTTTTCAAACTTTTTTTGTCCGACAATTTTCAGATCTTTTTTTTCAGACTTCTTTTGTCCGACATTTTTCAGACTTTTTTTGTCCGACATTTTTCAGATCTTTTTTTCAGATCTTTTTTTTCAGACTTCTTTTGTCCGACATTTTTCAGATCTTTTTTTCAGATCTTTTTTTTCAGACTTCTTTTGTCCGACATTTTTCAGATCTTTTTTTCAGATCTTTTTTTTCAGACTTCTTTTGTCCGACATTTTTCAGACTTTTTTTGTCCGACATTTTTCAGATCTTTTTTTTCAGACTTCTTTTGTCCGACATTTTTCAGACTATTTTTGTCTGACATTTTTCAGATCTTTTTTTTCTGACTTCTTTTGTCCGACATTTTTCAGACTTTTTTTGTCCGACATTTTTCAAATCTTTTTTTTCAGACTTCTTTAGTCCGACAATTTTCAGATCTTTTTTTCAGACTTTTTTTGTCCGACAATTTTCAGATCTTTTTTTCAGACTTTTTTTGTCCGACAATTTTCAGACTTTTTTTTCAGACATTTTCAGATCTTTTTTTTTGGACAGTTTTTTCAGACTTCTTTTGTCCGACATTTTTCAGACTTTTTTTGTCCGACATTTTTCAGATCTTTTTTTCAGACTTTTTTTTTTTCCAACAATTTCAGATCTTTTTTTCAGACTTTTTTTGTCCGACATTTTTCAAATCTTTTTTTTCAGACTTTTTTTGTCCGACATTTTCAGATCTTTTTTTGTCCGACATTTTTCAAATCGTTTATTCACATCTTTTTTTCAGACTTTTGTTTCAGACATTTTCATATTTTTTTTTTCAGACAGTTTTTTCAGAATTCTTTGGTCCGACATTTTTCAGACTTTTTTTGTCCGACATTTTTCAGATCTTTTTTTTCAGATTTTTTTTGTCCGACAATTTTCAGATCTTTTTTTCAGATTTTTTTTGTCCGACAATTTTCAGATCTTTTTTTTCAGACTTCTTTTGTCCGACATTTTCAGATATTTTTTTTCAGACTTTTTTTGTCCGACATTTTTCAGATTTTTTTTTCAGACTTTTTTTCGCGCTTTTTGTCCGACATTTTTCAGATCTTTTTTCAGATAATTTTTTTTCAGATATTTTTTTCAGATCTTTTTTTTTTGGACAGTTTTTTCTTCTGTCCGACATTTTCAGATCTTTTTTTTCAGACTTTTTTTGTCCGACATTTTTCAGACTTCTTTTGTCCGACATTTTCAGATCTTTTTTTTCAGACTTTTTTTGTCCGACATTTTTCAGACTTCTTTTGTCCGACATTTTTCAGACTTCTTTTGTCCGACATTTTCAGATCTTTTTTTTCAGACTTTTTTTGTCCGACAATTTTCAGACTTTTTTTTCAGACATTTTCAGATCTTTTTTTTCGGACAGTTTTTTCAGAATTCTTTTGTCCGACATTTTCAGATCTTTTTTTCAGATTTTTTTGTCCGACATTTTTCAGACTTCTTTTGTCCGACATTTTTCAGATCTTTTTTTTCGGACAGTTATTTCAGAATTCTTTTGTCCGACATTTTCAGATCTTTTTTTTCAGATTTTTTTGTCCGACATTTTCCAGACTTTTTTTGTCCGACAATTTTCAGATCTTTTTTTTCAATATAATTAAAGTTGTTACACAGTGTGGAAAAATGTTCAATCATTTCTCTTTGTTGAGCGGAACGTGCCCGATGTGTTCCATGGCGTTCCTGGAGGTGGAAGCAGAGCATAGTTAGCTGCATGTGGGATTCTTCTGTTGTTGAGGGAAGATAAAAACTAAGGGACATTTGGAGTTTAGGGTAAAGAAACACACTAGCTACACTTGTAAACATTACATTAAGTTAGTTTGTTTTTGTGTGAATTTATTATTATTATTCGTTGTCTGCCGAATAAGTGCAATTTGCCGTGAGCTGGAAAGAGATGGAAACATGAAACTTGGCATAGGAACTGGAATGATGTGCAGCTGCTTCTCAAGAACTATGACCCCAATCGGCCACATGGTGGCGCTGTAATTAACGCCCAAACATGTGATTTTGGAAAGGCCACGCCCCTCAAACCGTAAGTCCGATTGACTTGAAATGTGACACATATGTGCAACTCCGTGTGATCTACAATAAAGCCTCTTGGACCTCCAAAGTGCACCTGGAAATATTTTCCGCCATATTGGATTTTTTGTTTGACATCTCCTCCTAAACCGTAGGTCCGATTGCTACCAAATTTTCTGTGGATCATTATTGGACTAATGGCATCTAAAGTTGCATAAAGCGTGTTGATACCTCATTGCGTTATGAATCTGTTGACCAATGAACTTTAAGAGGGCAGGGCTCAGCACATCAGTAGCCTTTGGCCCATCGTCTCCAAACTTGAGGCGTACCAAAGCATTTTCCGCTTGACACATAGGGGGCGCCACAAATATCAGAAACTTGTATCGCAAGATCCGGTGGACAGAATTTTATCAAATTTGGTGCACATACTCTGGGGGCAAGTATTAACCAAGATCTATAGTGTCATATTGATCGGTGCATGTGGGCGTGGCCTATTTAGCATTTTATGCTAAATTATGCCTTTGCTCAATTTGCTGTGAGCTGGAATGAGCTAGAGACATGAGACTTGGTACCATAACTGTACATGATGTCATAATGCTTCACATAAAATATGAAAACAATTGGCCACATGGTGGCGCTATAACAATTTTCAAGGCCAGCCCCCTCACACCATAAGTCCTATCAATTTGAAATTTGACAGCCATGTGCTGCTGAATGTGATCTACAAAAAAGTCTCTTGGACCACGAAAGTCCACCGACTAAATTTTCCGCCATGCTGAAAGTTTTATTCAAATCGACCACTAGGCGGGCGCTTTGAGCGATAAAGGCTATAACCCGCGAATTGCCGCTTGCGGCTTTAATTCATTTTAAATTGATATAACTATGTGGATGTGGAAATATGTTTTATATATTTCATGTTTATTCTTTTACAATGTAATTGTAACCTGTGTTGAAATGTACCACTATACGATCACAATGTACAACTCTAGTTTTCATCACTAAGCCAAAGAATGCATTTCGCCTCAAGAAACACTGAAAAGTGGATTCATATGAAAAATGTGAAATTTCTTCACAGAAAAACATTTCTTGCATTGGAAACACACAAAAAAGGATAAATATGAAAGGGAACACAGTTTTCCAAAATCTAATATGATAGTTTTGGACTCCAGGCATCAAACTGTCAGTCTGAGCTGAATTCCATGTAAAACGCTAGTTTTCATCACTAAACTCGCTTAATATGTCTTTCTCATCCAAAAACACTCAGGAACGCATTTCTCCTCTAGAAACACTGAAATGTGCATTTATATGAAGAATATGTGATTTATTTACAGAAACACATCTGTTATACTGGAAACATACAAAAAAGAGACAGAGTATGAAAAGAAACATTGTTTTCTCAAATTTTACATTAGAATTCGCTTCCAAGTATCAAATCTTCATTCTGAGCTCAATTCTATGCAAAATTCTTGTTTTCATCACTAAACTCGCTTAATATGTCTTTCTCACCCAAAACTACTCAGGAACGCATTTCTCCTCAAGAAACACTGAAACGTGCATTTATATGAAGAATATGTGATTTATTTACAGAAACACATCTGTTATACTGGAAACATACAAAAAAGAGACAGAATATGAAAAGAAACATTGTTTTCTGAAATTTGACATTAGAATTCGCTTCCAAGTATCAAATCTTCATTCTGAGCTGAATTCCATGTAAAACGCTAGTTTTCATCACTAAACTCGCTTAATATGTCTTTCTCACCCAAAACTACTCAGGAACGCATTTCTCCTCAAGAAACACTGAAATGTGCATTTATATGAAGAATATGTGATTTATTTACAGAAACACATCTGTTATACTGGAAACATACAAAAAAGAGACAGAATATGAAAAGAAACATTGTTTTCTCAAATTTTACATTAGAATTCGCTTCCAAGTATCAAATCTTCATTCTGAGCTCAATTCTATGCAAAACTTTTGTTTTCATCACTAAACTCGCTTAATATATCTTTCTCACCCAAAAGCACTCAGGAACGCATTTCTCCTCTAGAAACACTGAAATGTGCATTTATATGAAGAATATGTGATTTATTTACAGAAACACATCTGTTATACTGGAAACATACAAAACAGGATGAAAATGAAAGGGAATATATTTTTACAATTTTTTTACATAATAGTTGGCTTTTCTGCATCAAACCTTCACACTGACCTCAATTCCATGTAAAACTTTAGTTTTCATCACTAAACTTGCTGAAACTGTTTTAAAAAAAATCCATTGTATGATATGTCGAAAAATTTCTTGGAAAAAAAGTCAAAGTATAGTTTTTCAAAAAATGTCATGAAAAAAAAGTTATAGTATAGCATTTTGAAATTTTTGGGAAAAAAATACAATATTGTATATATCATATGTTGAAAAAAATAATGAAAAAAGTCTAATTCTAATTCAAAATTTCCAAATTCAGCCCGTGACGTTGTGGTCAGCTGCACTGTCCCCGATGAAAAAAAGCATACACTTGTTGTGTGCCGCCACTTTTTTTGAGTTATCGGTATGAATCATGCCCCTCGTTTCATTTTCTTCATCCCCAGCGTGACAGAAGCCACAGCGCTGGCCGCCATCTCCCGGGCTGGCCCGAAGAGGGGACCTGTCCCGATGGGAGAAACTCTCCTCGTCTGCAGCCTGCGAGGAAGTGGAACAGGCGTCTTCCGATTTGCCACGAGATCCCGCCTTGGCCCTCCCTCAAACCTTCCACTGACCTACTTTGTGGAGGCAATGAGTCTGAATCATTGGCCAAAAAAAAAGTCAATAGAAGTTTTTTCAGAATTCTATTGTCCGATCTTTTTCAGATCTTTTTTTTCAGACTTTTTTTTCAGAAATTTTCAGATCTTTTTTTTCGGACAGTTTTTTTCAGACTTCTTTTGTCCAACATTTTTCAGATATTTTTTTTCAGATTTTTTTTGTCCGACAATTTTCAGATATTTTTTTTCAAACTTTTTTTGTCCAACATTTTTCAGATCTTTTTTTCAGATCTTTTTTTTCAGACTTTTTTTGTCCGACATTTTTCATACATTTTTTGTCCGACATTTTTCAGATCTTTTTTTTCAGATTTTTTTGTCCGACATTTTTCAGACATTTTTTGTCCGACATTTTTCAGATCTTTTTTTTTTCAGATTTTTTTGTCCGACATTTTTCAGATATTTTTTTCAGACTTTTTTTGTCCGACATTTTTCAGATCTTTTTTTTCAGACTTTTTTTGTCCGACATTTTTCAGACTTTTTTTGTCCGACATTTTTCAGATCTTTTTTTACAGACTTTTTTTGTCCGACAATTTCAGATCTTTTTTTTCAGACTTTTTTTGTCCGACATTTTCAGATCTTTTTTTGTCCGACATTTTTCAAATCTTTTTTTCAGACTTTTGTTTCAGACATTTTCATATTTTTTTTTTCGGACAGTTTTTTCAGAATTCTTTGGTCCGACATTTTTCAGACTTCTTTTGTCCGACATTTTTCAGACTTCTTTTGTCCGACATTTTTCAGATCTTTTTTTACAGACTTTTTTTGTCCGACAATTTCAGATCTTTTTTTTCAGACTTTTTTTGTCCGACATTTTCAGATCTTTTTTTTCAGACTTTTTTTGTCCGACATTTTCAGATCTTTTTTTCAGACTTTTTTTGTCCGACATTTTCAGATCTTTTTTTCAGATCTTTTTTTTCAGACTTTTTTTGTCCGACATTTTTCATACATTTTTTGTCCGACATTTTTCAGATCTTTTTTTTCAGATTTTTTTGTCCGACATTTTTCAGACTTCTTTTGTCCGACATTTTTCAGATCTTTTTTTTCAGACTTTTTTTTCAGACATTTTCAGATCTTTTTTTTCAGACTTTTTTTGTCCGACATTTTTCATACATTTTTTGTCCGACATTTTTCAGATCTTTTTTTTCAGATTTTTTTGTCCGACATTTTTCAGACATTTTTTGTCCGACATTTTTCAGATCTTTTTTTTTTCAGATTTTTTTGTCCGACATTTTTCAGATATTTTTTTCAGACTTTTTTTGTCCGACATTTTTCAGATCTTTTTTTTCAGACTTTTTTTGTCCGACATTTTCAGATCTTTTTTTGTCCGACATTTTTCAAATCTTTTTTTCAGACTTTTGTTTCAGACATTTTCATATTTTTTTTTTCGGACAGTTTTTTCAGAATTCTTTGGTCCGACATTTTTCAGACTTCTTTTGTCCGACATTTTTCAGACTTCTTTTGTCCGACATTTTTCATATCTTTTTTTTCAGACTTTTTTTTCAGACAATTTCAGATCTTTTTTTTCGGACAGTTTTTTCAGACTTCTTTTGTCCGACATTTTCAGATATTTTTTTTCAGACTTTTTTTGTCCGACAATTTTCAGATTTTTTTTTCAGACTTTTTTTCGGGCTTTTTCTCCGACATTTTTCAGATCTTTTTTTCAGATAATTTTTTTTCAGATATTTTTTTCAGATATTTTTTTTTGGACAGTTTTTTCTTCTGTCCGACATTTTTCAGATATTTTTTCCAGACTTTTTTTATCCGACATTTTTCAGATATTTTTTTTCAGACATTTTCAGATCTTTTTTTTCAGACTTTTTTTGTCCGACATTTTTCAGATCTTTTTTTTCAGATTTTTTTGTCCAACAATTTTCAGATCTTTTTTTTCAGACTTCTTTTGTCCGACATTTTTCAGACTTCTTTTGTCCAACATTTTTCAGACTTCTTTTGTTCGACATTTTTCAGACTACTTTACAGAGATTCTTTCCAGACTTTTTTTGTCCGACATTTTCAGATCTTTTTTTTCAGACTTCTTTTGTCTGACATTTTCAGATCTTTTTTTTCAGACTTTTTTTGTCCGACATTTTCAGATCTTTTTTTCAGACTTTTTTTGTCCGACATTTTCAGATCTTTTTTTGTCCAACATTTTTCAAATCTTTTTTTCAGACTTTTGTTTCAGACATTTTCATATTTTTTTTTTAGGACAGTTTTTTCAGAATTCTTTGGTCCGACATTTTTCAGACTTCTTTTGTCCGACATTTTTCAGATATTTTTTTCAGACTTTTTTTGTCTGACATTTTTCAGACTTTTTTGTCCGACATTTTCAGATCTTTTTTTCAGATCTTTTTTTTCAGACTTTTTTTGTCCGACATTTTTCATACATTTTTTGTCCGACATTTTTCAGATCTTTTTTTTCAGATTTTTTTGTCCGACATTTTTCTGATATTTTTTTCAGACTTTTTTTTTCCGACATTTTTCAGATCTTTTTTTTCAGACTTTTTTTGTCCGACATTTTTCAGACTTTTTTTGTCCGACATTTTTCTGATCTTTTTTTACAGACTTTTTTTGTCCGACAATTTCAGATCTTTTTTTTCAGACTTTTTTTGTCCGACATTTTCAGATCTTTTTTTGTCCGACATTTTTCAAATCTTTTTTTCAGACTTTTGTTTCAGACATTTTCATATTTTTTTTTTCGGACAGTTTTTTCAGAATTCTTTGGTCCGACATTTTTCAGACTTCTTTTGTCCGACATTTTTCAGATATTTTTTTCAGACTTTTTTTGTCCGACATTTTTCAGACTTTTTTTTCAGACATTTTCAGATCTTTTTTTTCGGACAGTTTTTTCAGACTTCTTTTGTCCGACATTTTTCAGACTTCTTTTGTCCGACATTTTTCAGATCTTTTTTTTCAGACTTTTTTTGTCCGACATTTTTCAGATCTTTTTTTTCAGATTTTTTTGTCCGACATTTTTCAGATCTTTTTTTCAGATCTTTTTTTTCAGATTTTTTTTCAGACATTTTCAGATCTTTTTTTTCGGACAGTTTTTTCAGACTTCTTTTGTCCGACATTTTTCAGAGATTCTTTCCAGACTTTTTTGGTCCGACATTTTCATATCTTTTTTTTCAGACTTTTTTTGTCCGACAATTTTCAGATCTTTTTTTTCAGATTTTTTTGTCCGACAATTTTCAGATCTTTTTTTTCAGACTTCTTTTGTCCGACATTTTCAGATCTTTTTTTCAGATCTTTTTTTTCAGACTTTTTTTGTCCGACATTTTTCATACATTTTTTGTCCGACATTTTTCAGATCTTTTTTTTCAGATTTTTTTGTCCGACATTTTTCTGATATTTTTTTCAGACTTTTTTTTTCCGACATTTTTCAGATCTTTTTTTTCAGACTTTTTTTGTCCGACATTTTTCAGACTTTTTTTGTCCGACATTTTTCTGATCTTTTTTTACAGACTTTTTTTGTCCGACAATTTCAGATCTTTTTTTTCAGACTTTTTTTGTCAGACATTTTCAGATCTTTTTTTGTCCGACATTTTTCAAATCTTTTTTTCAGACTTTTGTTTCAGACATTTTCATATTTTTTTTTTCGGACAGTTTTTTCAGAATTCTTTGGTCCGACATTTTTCAGACTTCTTTTGTCCGACATTTTTCAGACTTCTTTTGTCCGACATTTTTCAGATCTTTTTTTTCAGACTTTTTTTGTCCGACATTTTTCAGATCTTTTTTTTCAGACTTCTTTTGTCCGACATTTTTCAGACTTTTTTTGTCCGACATTTTTCAGATCTTTTTTTTCAGATTTTTTTGTCCGACATTTTTCAGATCTTTTTTTCAGATCTTTTTTTTCAGATTTTTTTTCAGACATTTTCAGATCTTTTTTTTCGGACAGTTTTTTCAGACTTCTTTTGTCCGACATTTTTCAGAGATTCTTTCCAGACTTTTTTGGTCCGACATTTTCATATCTTTTTTTTCAGACTTTTTTTGTCCGACAATTTTCAGATCTTTTTTTTCAGATTTTTTTATCAGACAATTTTCAGATCTTTTTTTTCAGACTTTTTTTGTCCGACATTTTTCAGATATTTTTTTTCAGACATTTTTCAGATATTTTTTTCAGACATTTTCAGATATTTTTTTTCAGACTTCTTTTGTCCGACATTTTTCAGACTTTTTTTTCTGACATTTTCAGATCTTTATTTTTCAACTTTTTTTTCAGACATTTTCAGATATTTTTTTTCAGACTTTTTTTCAATCTTCTTTTGTCCGACATTTTTCAGACTTCTTTTGTCCGACATTTTTCAGACTTTTTTTCGGGCTTTTTTCAGATCTTTTTTTTCAGATTTTTTTTCAATCTTCTATTGTCCGACATTTTTCAGACTTCTTTTGTCCGACATTTTTCAGATCTTTTTTTCAGATCTTTTTTTTTCAGATTTTTTTTCAGACATTTTCAGATCTTTTTTTTCGGACAGTTTTTTCAGAATTCTTTGGTCCGACATTTTTCAGACTTCTTTTGTCCGACATTTTTCAGATATTTTTTTCAGACTTTTTTTGTCCGACATTTTTCAGACTTTTTTTTCAGACATTTTCAGATCTTTTTTTTCGGACAGTTTTTTCAGACTTCTTTTGTCCGACATTTTTCAGACTTCTTTTGTCCGACATTTTTCAGACTTTTTTTGTCCGACATTTTTCAGATCTTTTTTTTCAGATTTTTTTGTCCGACATTTTTCAGATCTTTTTTTTCAGACTTCTTTTGTCCGACATTTTTCAGACTTCTTTTGTCCGACATTTTTCAGATCTTTTTTTTCAGACTTTTTTTGTCCGACATTTTTCAGATCTTTTTTTTCAGACTTCTTTTGTCCGACATTTTTCAGAGATTCTTTCCAGACTTTTTTGGTCCGACATTTTCATATCTTTTTTTTCAGACTTTTTTTGTCCGACAATTTTCAGATCTTTTTTTTCAGATTTTTTTGTCCGACAATTTTCAGATCTTTTTTTTCAGACTTTTTTTTCAATCTTCTTTTGTCCGACATTTTTCAGACTTCTTTTGTCCGACATTTTTCAGATCTTTTTTTCAGATCTTTTTTTTTCAGATTTTTTTTCAGACATTTTCAGATCTTTTTTTTCGGACAGTTTTTTCAGAATTATTTGGTCCGACATTTTTCAGACTTCTTTTGTCCGACATTTTTCAGATATTTTTTTCAGACTTTTTTTGTCCGACATTTTTCAGACTTTTTTTTCAGACATTTTCAGATCTTTTTTTTCGGACAGTTTTTTCAGACGTCTTTTGTCCGACATTTTTCAGACTTCTTTTGTCCGACATTTTTCAGACTTTTTTTGTCCGACATTTTTCAGATATTTTTTTTCAGATTTTTTTGTCCGACATTTTTCAGATCTTTTTTTTCAGACTTCTTTTGTCCGACATTTTTCAGACTTCTTTTGTCCGACATTTTTCAGATCTTTTTTTTCAGACTTTTTTTGTCCGACATTTTTCAGATCTTTTTTTTCAGACTTCTTTTGTCCGACATTTTTCAGAGATTCTTTCCAGACTTTTTTGGTCCGACATTTTCATATCTTTTTTTTCAGACTTTTTTTGTCCGACAATTTTCAGATCTTTTTTTTCAGATTTTTTTGTCCGACAATTTTCAGATCTTTTTTTTCAGACTTTTTTTGTCCGACATTTTTCAGATATTTTTTTTCAGACTTCTTTTGTCCGACATTTTTCAGACTTCTTTTGTCCGACATTTTTCAGACTTTTTTTCGGGCTTTTTTCAGATCTTTTTTTTCAGATTTTTTTGTCCGACATTTTTCAGATCTTTTTTTCAGATCTTTTTTTTCAGATTTTTTTTCAGACATTTTCAGATCTTTTTTTTCGGACAGTTTTTTCCGACTTCTTTTGTCCGACATTTTTCAGAGATTCTTTCCAGACTTTTTTGGTCCGACATTTTCATATCTTTTTTTTCAGACTTTTTTTGTCCGAAAATTTTCAGATCTTTTTTTTCAGATTTTTTTGTCCGACAATTTTCAGATCTTTTTTTTCAGACTTTTTTTGTCCGACATTTTTCAGATATTTTTTTTCAGACATTTTTCAGATATTTTTTTCAGACATTTTCAGATATTTTTTTTCAGACTTCTTTTGTCCGACATTTTTCAGACTTTTTTTTCTGACATTTTCAGATCTTTATTTTTCAACTTTTTTTTCAGACATTTTCAGATATTTTTTTTCAGACTTTTTTTCAATCTTCTTTTGTCCGACATTTTTCAGACTTCTTTTGTCCGACATTTTTCAGACTTTTTTTCGGGCTTTTTTCAGATCTTTTTTTTCAGATTTTTTTGTCCGACATTTTTCAGATCTTTTTTTCAGATCTTTTTTTTTCAGATTTTTTTTCAGACATTTTCAGATCTTTTTTTTCGGACAGTTTTTTCAGAATTCTTTGGTCCGACATTTTTCAGACTTCTTTTGTCCGACATTTTTCAGATATTTTTTTCAGACTTTTTTTGTCCGACATTTTTCAGACTTTTTTTTCAGACATTTTCAGATCTTTTTTTTCGGACAGTTTTTTCAGACTTCTTTTGTCCGACATTTTTCAGACTTCTTTTGTCCGACATTTTTCAGACTTTTTTTGTCCGACATTTTTCAGATATTTTTTTTCAGATTTTTTTGTCCGACATTTTTCAGATCTTTTTTTTCAGACTTCTTTTGTCCGACATTTTTCAGACTTTTTTTCGGGCTTTTTTCAGATCTTTTTTTTCAGATTTTTTTGTCCGACATTTTTCAGATCTTTTTTTCAGATCTTTTTTTTCAGATTTTTTTTCAGACATTTTCAGATCTTTTTTTTCGGACAGTTTTTTCAGACTTCTTTTGTCCGACATTTTTCAGAGATTCTTTCCAGACTTTTTTGGTCCGACATTTTCATATCTTTTTTTTCAGACTTTTTTTGTCCGACATTTTTCAGATCTTTTTTTCAGATCTTTTTTTTCAGACTTTTTTTGTCCGACATTTTTCAGACTTTTTTTGTCCGACATTTTCCAGATCTTTTTTTCAGATCTTTTTTTTCAACCTTCTTTTGTCCGACATTTTTCAGACTTTTTTTGTCCGACATTTTTCAGATCTTTTTTTTCAGATTTTTTTGTCCGACAATTTTCAGATCTTTTTTTCAGATTTTTTTGTCCGACAATTTTCAGATCTTTTTTTTCAGACTTCTTTTGTCCGACATTTTTCAGATTTTTTTTTCAGACTTTTTTTCGCGCTTTTTGTCCGACATTTTTCAGATCTTTTTTCAGATAATTTTTTTTCAGATATTTTTTTCAGATCTTTTTTTTTTGGACAGTTTTTTCTTCTGTCCGACATTTTTCAGATATTTTTTCCAGACTTTTTTTATCCGACATTTTTCAGATATTTTTTTCAGACTTTTTTTGTCCGACATTTTTCAGACTTCTTTTGTCCGACATTTTTCAGATCTTTTTTTTCGGACAGTTATTTCAGACTTCTTTTGTCCGACATTTTTCAGATCTTTTTTTTCGGACAATTATTTCAGATTTCTTTTGTCCAACATTTTTCAGATATTTTTTCCAGACTTTTTTTGTCCGACAATTTTCAGATCTTTTTTTTCAATATAATTAAAGTTGTTACACAGTGTGGAAAAGTGTTCAATCATTTCTCTTTGTTGAGCGGAACGTGCCCGACGTGTTCCATGGCGTTCCTGGAGGTGGAAGCAGAGCATAGTTAGCTGCATGTGGGATTCTTCTGTTGTTGAGGGAAGATAAAAACTAAGGGACATTTGGAGTTTAGGGTAAAGAAACACACTAGCTACACTTGTAAACATTACATTAAGTTAGTTTGTTTTTGTGTGAATTTATTATTATTATTCGTTGTCTGCCGAATAAGTGCAATTTGCCGTGAGCTGGAAAGAGATGGAAACATGAAACTTGGCATAGGAACTGGAATGATGTGCAGCTGCTTCTCAAGAACTATGACCCCAATCGGCCACATGGTGGCGCTGTAATTAACGCCCAAACATGTGATTTTGTAAAGGCCACGCCCCTCAAACCGTAAGTCCGATTGACTTGAAATGTGACACATATGTGCAACTCCGTGTGATCTACAATAAAGCCTCTTGTACCTCCAAAGTGCACCTGGAAATATTTTCCGCCATATTGGATTTTTTGAAAAACACATTTTTGACATCTCCTCCTAAACCGTAGGTCCGATTGCTACCAAATTTTCTGTGGATCATTATTGGACTAATGGCATCTAAAGTTGCATAAAGCGTGTTGATACCTCATTGCGTTATGAATCTGTTGACCAATGAACTTTAAGAGGGCAGGGCTCAGCACATCAGTAGCCTTTGGCCCATCGTCTCCAAACTTGAGGCGTACCAAAGCATTTTCCGCTTGACACATAGGGGGCGCCACAAATATCAGAAACTTGAATCGCAAGATCCAGTGGACAGAATTTTATCAAATTTGGTGCACATACTCTGGGGGCAAGTATTAACCAAGATCTATAGTGTCATATTGATCGGTGCATGTGGGCGTGGCCTATTTAGCATTTTATGCTAAATTATGCCTTTGCTCAATTTGCTGTGAGCTGGAATGAGCTAGAGACATGAGACTTGGTACCATAACTGTACATGATGTCATAATGCTTCACATAAAATATGAAAACAATTGGCCACATGGTGGCGCTATAACAATTTTCAAGGCCAGCCCCCTCACACCATAAGTCCTATCAATTTGAAATTTGACAGACATGTGCTGCTGAATGTGATCTACAAAAAAGTCTCTTGGACCACGAAAGTCCACCGACTAAATTTTCCGCCATGCTGAAAGTTTTATTCAAATCGACCACTAGGCGGGCGCTTTGAGCGATAAAGGCTATAACCCGCGAATTGCCGCTTGCGGCTTTAATTCATTTTAAATTGATATAACTATGTGGATGTGGAAATATGTTTTATATATTTCATGTTTATTCTTTTACAATGTAATTGTAACCTGTGTTGAAATGTACCACTATACGATCACAATGTACAACTCTAGTTTTCATCACTAAGCCAAAGAATGCATTTCGCCTCAAGAAACACTGAAAAGTGGATTCATATGAAAAATGTGAAATTTCTTCACAGAAAAACATTTCTTGCATTGGAAACACACAAAAAAGGATAAATATGAAAGGGAACACAGTTTTCCAAAATCTAATATGATAGTTTTGGACTCCAGGCATCAAACTGTCAGTCTGAGCTGAATTCCATGTAAAACGCTAGTTTTCATCACTAAACTCGCTTAATATGTCTTTCTCACCCAAAAACACTCAGGAACGCATTTCTCCTCTAGAAACACTGAAATGTGCATTTATATGAAGAATATGTGATTTATTTACAGAAACACATCTGTTATACTGGAAACATACAAAAAAGAGACAGAGTATGGAAAAGAAACATTGTTTTCTCAAATTTTACATTAGAATTCGCTTCCAAGTATCAAATCTTCATTCTGAGCTGAATTCTATGCAAAACTCTTGTTTTCATCACTAAACTCGCTTAATATGTCTTTCTCACCCAAAACCACTCAGGAACGCATTTCTCCTCTAGAAACACTGAAATGTGCATTTATATGAAGAATATGTGATTTATTTACAGAAACACATCTGTTATACTGGAAACATACAAAAAAGAGACAGAATATGAAAAGAAACATTGTTTTCTGAAATTTTACATTAGAATTCGCTTCCAAGTATCAAATCTTCATTCTGAGCTGAATTCCATGTAAAACGCTAGTTTTCATCACTAAACTCGCTTAATATGTCTTTCTCACCCAAAAACACTCAGGAACGCATTTCTCCTCTAGAAACACTGAAATGTGCATTTATATGAAGAATATGTGATTTATTTACAGAAACACATCTGTTATACTGGAAACATACAAAAAAGAGACAGAGTATGAAAAGAAACATTGTTTTCTCAAATTTTACATTAGAATTCGCTTCCAAGTATCAAATTTTCATTCTGAGCTGAATTCCATGTAAAACGCTAGTTTTCATCACTAAACTCGCTTAATATGTCTTTCTCACCCAAAACTACTCAGGAACGCATTTCTCCTCAAGAAACACTGAAATGTGCATTTATATGAAGAATATGTGATTTATTTACAGAAACACATCTGTTATACTGGAAACATACAAAAAAGACAGACAGAATATGAAAAGAAACATTGTTTTCTCAAATTTTACATTAGAATTCGCTTCCAAGTATCAAATCTTCATTCTGAGCTCAATTCTATGCAAAATTCTTGTTTTCATCACTAAACTCGCCTAATATATCTTTCTCACCCAAAACTACTCAGGAACGCATTTCTCCTCAAGAAACACTGAAACGTGCATTTATATGAAGAATATGTGATTTATTTACAGAAACACATCTGTTATACTGGAAACATACAAAACAGGATGAAAATGAAAGGGAATATATTTTTACAATTTTTTTACATAATAGTTGGCTTTTCTGCATCAAACCTTCACACTGACCTCAATTCCATGTAAAACTTTAGTTTTCATCACTAAACTTGCTGAAACTGTTTTAAAAAAAATCCATTGTATGATATGTCGAAAAATTTCTTGGAAAAAAAGTCAAAGTATAGTTTTTCAAAAAATGTCATGAAAAAAAAGTTATAGCATTTTGAAATTTTTGGGAAAAAAATACAATATTGTATATATCATATGTTGAAAAAAATAATGAAAAAAGTCTAATTCTAATTCAAAATTTCCAAATTCAGCCCGTGACGTTGTGGTCAGCTGCACTGTCCCCGATGAAAAAAAGCATACACTTGTTGTGTGCCGCCACTTTTTTTGAGTTATCGGTATGAATCATGCCCCTCGTTTCATTTTCTTCATCCCCAGCGTGACAGAAGCCACAGCGCTGGCCGCCATCTCCCGAGCTGGCCCGAAGAGGGGACCTGTCCCGATGGGAGAAACTCTCCTCGTCTGCAGCCTGCGAGGAAGTGGAACAGGCGTCTTCCGATTTGCCACGAGATCCCGCCTTGGCCCTCCCTCAAACCTTCCACTGACCTACTTTGTGGAGGCAATGAGTCTGAATCATTGGCCAAAAAAAAAGTCAATAGAAGTTTTTTCAGAATTCTATTGTCCGATCTTTTTCAGATCTTTTTTTTCAGACTTTTTTTTCAGAAATTTTCAGATCTTTTTTTTCGGACAGTTTTTTTCAGACTTCTTTTGTCCAACATTTTTCAGATATTTTTTTTCAGATTTTTTTTGTCCGACAATTTTCAGATATTTTTTTTCAAACTTTTTTTGTCCAACATTTTTCAGATCTTTTTTTCAGATCTTTTTTTTCAGACTTCTTTTGTCCGACATTTTTCAGACTTTTTTTTTCCGACATTTTTCAGACTTTTTTTGTCCGACATTTTTCAGACTTTTTTTGTCCGACAATTTTCAGATCTTTTTGTTCAGACTTCTTTTGTCCGACATTTTTCAGACTTTTTTTTTCCGACATTTTTCAGATCTTTTTTTTCAGATTTTTTTGTCCGACAATTTTCAGATCTTTTTTTTCAGACTTCTTTTGTCCGACATTTTTCAGACTTTTTTTGTCCGACATTTTTCAGATCTTTTTTTCAGACTTTTTTTGTCCGATATTTTTCAGATCTTTTTTTTCAGACTTCTTTAGTCCGACATTTTTCAGACTTTTTTTGTCCGACATTTTTCAGATCTTTTTTTTCAGATTTTTTTGTCCGACAATTTTCAGATCTTTTTTTCAGACTTTTTTTGTCCGACATTTTCAGATCTTTTTTTTCAGACTTTTTTTTTCCGAAATTTTTCTGATCTTTTTTTCAGATCTTTTTTTTTTTCCAACAATTTCAGATCTTTTTTTCAGACTTCTTTTGTCCGACATTTTTCAGACTTTTTTTGTCCGACATTTTTCATATCGTTTATTCACATCTTTTTTTCAGACTTTTGTTTCAGACATTTTCATATTTTTTTTTTCGGACAGTTTTTTCAGAATTCTTTTGTCCGACATTTTCAGATATTTTTTTCAGACTTTTTTTGTCCGACAATTTTCAGATATTTTTTTTCAGACTTCTTTAGTCCGACATTTTTCAGACTTTTTTTGTCCGACATTTTTCAGATATTTTTTTCAGACTTCTTTTGTCCGACATTTTTCAGACTTTATTTGTCCGACATTTTTCAGATCTTTTTTCAGACTTTTTTTGTCCGACAATTTTCAGATCTTTTTTTCAGACTTTTTTTGTCCGACAATTTTCAGATATTTTTTTCAGACTTTTTTTGTCCGACATTTTTCAGACTTTTTTTGTCCGACAATTTTCAGATCTTTTTTTCAGACTTTTTTTGTCCGACATTTTCAGATCTTTTTTTTCAGACTTTTTTTTTCCGAAATTTTTCTGATCTTTTTTTCAGATCTTTTTTTTTTTCCAACAATTTCAGATCTTTTTTTCAGACTTCTTTTGTCCGACATTTTTCAGACTTTTTTTGTCCGACATTTTTCATATCGTTTATTCACATCTTTTTTTCAGACATTTTCATATTTTTTTTTTCGGACATTTTTTCAGACTTTTTTTGTCCGACAATTTTCAGATCTTTTTTTCAGACTTCTTTAGTCCGACATTTTTCAGACTTTTTTTGTCCGACATTTTTCAGATCTTTTTTTTCAGATTTTTCTGTCCGACAATTTTCAGATCTTTTTTTTCAGACTTTTTTTGTCCGACATTTTTCAGACTTTTTTTGTCCGACATTTTTCAAATCTTTTTTTCAGACTTCTTTTGTCCGACATTTTTCAGAATTTTTTTGTCCGACATTTTTCAGATCTTTTTTTTCAGACTTTTTTGTCCGACATTTTTCAGATATTTTTTTCAGACTTTTTTTGTCCGACAATTTTCAGATCTTTTTTTCAGACTTTTTTTGTCCGACAATTTTCAGATCTTTTTTTCAGACTTTTTTTGTCCGACATTTTCAGATCTTTTTTTTCAGACTTTTTTTTTCCGAAATTTTTCTGATCTTTTTTTCAGATCTTTTTTTTTTTCCAACAATTTCAGATCTTTTTTTCAGACTTCTTTTGTCCGACATTTTTCAGACTTTTTTTGTCCGACATTTTTCATATCGTTTATTCACATCTTTTTTTCAGACATTTTCATATTTTTTTTTTCGGACATTTTTTCAGACTTTTTTTGTCCGACAATTTTCAGATCTTTTTTTCAGACTTCTTTAGTCCGACATTTTTCAGACTTTTTTTGTCCGACATTTTTCAGATCTTTTTTTTCAGATTTTTCTGTCCGACAATTTTCAGATCTTTTTTTTCAGACTTTTTTTGTCCGACATTTTTCAGACTTTTTTTGTCCGACATTTTTCAGACTTTTTTTGTCCGACATTTTTCAGATCTTTTTTTCAGACTTCTTTTGTCCGACATTTTTCAGAATTTTTTTGTCCGACATTTTTCAGATATTTTTTTTCAGACTTTTTTTGTCCGACATTTTTCAGAGATTCTTTCCAGACTTTTTTTGTCCGACATTTTTCAGATCTTTTTGTTCAGACTTCTTTAGTCCGACATTTTTCAGACTTTTTTTGTCCGACATTTTTCAGACTTTTTTTATCCGACAATTTTCAGATCTTTTTGTTCAGACTTCTTTTGTCCGACATTTTTCAGACTTTTTTTTTTCCGACATTTTTCAGACTTTTTTTGTCCGACATTTTTCAGACTTTTTTTGTCCGACAATTTTCAGATCTTTTTTTCAGACTTTTTTTGTCCGACAATTTTCAGATCTTTTTTTCAGACTTTTTTTGTCCGACAATTTTCAGATCTTTTTTTTCAGAGTTCTTTAGTCCGACAATTTTCAGATCTTTTTTTCAGACTTCTTTTGTCCGACATTTTTCAGACTTTTTTTGTCCGATATTTTTCAGATATTTTTTTTCAGACTTCTTTTGTCCGACATTTTTCAGACTTTTTTTGTCCGACATTTTTCAGATCTTTTTTTCAGACTTTTTTTGTCCGATATTTTTCAGATCTTTTTTTTCAGACTTCTTTAGTCCGACATTTTTCAGACTTTTTTTGTCCGACATTTTTCAGATCTTTTTTTTCAGATTTTTTTGTCCGACAATTTTCAGATCTTTTTTTTCAGACTTCTTTTGTCCGACATTTTTCAGACTTTTTTTGTCCGACAATTTTCAGATCTTTTTTTCAGACTTTTTTTGTCCGACATTTTCAGATCTTTTTTTTCAGACTTTTTTTTTCCGAAATTTTTCTGATCTTTTTTTCAGATCTTTTTTTTTTCCAACAATTTCAGATCTTTTTTTCAGACTTCTTTTGTCCGACATTTTTCAGACTTTTTTTGTCCGACATTTTTCATATCGTTTATTCACATCTTTTTTTCAGACATTTTCATATTTTTTTTTTCGGACATTTTTTCAGACTTTTTTTGTCCGACAATTTTCAGATCTTTTTTTCAGACTTTTTTTGTCCGACATTTTTCAGACTTTTTTTGTCCGACATTTTTCAGATCTTTTTTTTCAGATTTTTTTGTCCGACAATTTTCAGATCTTTTTTTTCAGACTTCTTTTGTCCGACATTTTTCAGACTTTTTTTGTCCGACATTTTTCAGACTTTTTTTGTCCGACATTTTTCAGACTTTTTTTTCAGACATTTTCAGATCTTTTTTTTCGGACAGTTTTTTCAGACTTCTTTTGTCCGACATTTTTCAGACTTTTTTTGTCTGACATTTTTCAGATCTTTTTTTTCAGACTTCTTTTGTTCGACTTTTTTCAGATATTTTTTTCAGAATTTTTTTGTCCGACAATTTTCAGATCTTTTTTTCAGACATCTTTTGTCCGACATTTTCAGATCTTTTTTTTCAGACTTTTTTTTTCCGAAATTTTTCTGATCTTTTTTTCAGATCTTTTTTTTTTTCCAACAATTTCAGATCTTTTTTTCAGACTTCTTTTGTCCGACAATTTTCAGATCTTTTTTTCAGACTTTTTTTGTCCGACAATTTTCAGATCTTTTTTTCAGACTTTTTTTGTCCGACATTTTTCAGATATTTTTTTCAGACTTTTTTTGTCCGACAATTTTCAGATATTTTTTTTCAGACTTCTTTAGTCCTACATTTTTCAGACTTTTTTTGTCCGACATTTTTCAGACTTTTTTTGTCCGACATTTTTCAGATCTTTTTTTCAGACTTCTTTTGTCCGACATTTTTCAGACTTTATTTGTCCGACATTTTTCAGATCTTTTTTTTCAGACTTTTTTGTCCGATATTTTTCAGATATTTTTTTCAGACTTTTTTTGTCCGACAATTTTCAGATCTTTTTTCAGACTTTTTTTGTCCGACAATTTTCAGATCTTTTTTTCAGACTTTTTTTGTCCGACATTTTTCAGACTTTTTTTGTCCGACAATTTTCAGATCTTTTTTTCAGACTTTTTTTGTCCGACATTTTCAGATCTTTTTTTTCAGACTTTTTTTTTCCGAAATTTTTCAGATCTTTTTTTCAGACTTTTTTTGTCCGACATTTTTCAGACTTTTTTTGTCCGACAATTTTCAGATCTTTTTTTCAGACTTTTTTTTCCAACAATTTCAGATCTTTTTTTCAGACTTCTTTTGTCCGACATTTTTCAGACTTTTTTTGTCCGACATTTTTCAGACTTTTTTTGTCCGACATTTTCAGATCTTTTTTTTCAGACTTTTTTTTTCCGAAATTTTTCAGATCTTTTTTTCAGACTTTTTTTGTCCGACATTTTTCAGACTTTTTTTGTCCGACAATTTTCAGATCTTTTTTTCAGACTTTTTTTTCCAACAATTTCAGATCTTTTTTTCAGACTTCTTTTGTCCGACATTTTTCAGACTTTTTTTGTCCGACATTTTTCAGACTTTTTTTGTCCGACATTTTTCAGACTTTTTTTTCAGACATTTTCAGATCTTTTTTTTCGGACAGTTTTTTCAGACTTCTTTTGTCCGACATTTTTCAGACTTTTTTTGTCTGACATTTTTCAGATCTTTTTTTTCAGACTTCTTTTGTTCGACTTTTTTCAGATATTTTTTTCAGAATTTTTTTGTCCGACAATTTTCAGATCTTTTTTTCAGACATCTTTTGTCCGACATTTTCAGATCTTTTTTTTCAGACTTTTTTTTTCCGAAATTTTTCTGATCTTTTTTTCAGATCTTTTTTTTTTTCCAACAATTTCAGATCTTTTTTTCAGACTTCTTTTGTCCGACAATTTTCAGATCTTTTTTTCAGACTTTTTTTGTCCGACAATTTTCAGATCTTTTTTTGTCCGACATTTTTCAGATATTTTTTTCAGACTTTTTTTGTCCGACAATTTTCAGATATTTTTTTTCAGACTTCTTTAGTCCTACATTTTTCAGACTTTTTTTGTCCGACATTTTTCAGACTTTTTTTGTCCGACATTTTTCAGATCTTTTTTTCAGACTTCTTTTGTCCGACATTTTTCAGACTTTATTTGTCCGACATTTTTCAGATCTTTTTTTCAGACTTTTTTTGTCCGACATTTTTCAGACTTTTTTTGTCCGACAATTTTCAGATCTTTTTTTCAGACTTTTTTTTCCAACAATTTCAGATCTTTTTTTCAGACTTCTTTTGTCCGACATTTTTCAGACTTTTTTTGTCCGACATTTTTCAGACTTTTTTTGTCCGACATTTTCAGATCTTTTTTTTCAGACTTTTTTTTTCCGAAATTTTTCAGATCTTTTTTTCAGACTTTTTTTGTCCGACATTTTTCAGACTTTTTTTGTCCGACAATTTTCAGATCTTTTTTTCAGACTTTTTTTTCCAACAATTTCAGATCTTTTTTTCAGACTTCTTTTGTCCGACATTTTTCAGACTTTTTTTGTCCGACATTTTTCAGACTTTTTTTGTCCGACATTTTTCAGACTTTTTTTTCAGACATTTTCAGATCTTTTTTTTCGGACAGTTTTTTCAGACTTCTTTTGTCCGACATTTTTCAGACTTTTTTTGTCTGACATTTTTCAGATCTTTTTTTTCAGACTTCTTTTGTTCGACTTTTTTCAGATATTTTTTTCAGAATTTTTTTGTCCGACAATTTTCAGATCTTTTTTTCAGACATCTTTTGTCCGACATTTTCAGATCTTTTTTTTCAGACTTTTTTTTTCCGAAATTTTTCTGATCTTTTTTTCAGATCTTTTTTTTTTTCCAACAATTTCAGATCTTTTTTTCAGACTTCTTTTGTCCGACAATTTTCAGATCTTTTTTTCAGACTTTTTTTGTCCGACAATTTTCAGATCTTTTTTTGTCCGACATTTTTCAGATATTTTTTTCAGACTTTTTTTGTCCGACAATTTTCAGATATTTTTTTTCAGACTTCTTTAGTCCTACATTTTTCAGACTTTTTTTGTCCGACATTTTTCAGACTTTTTTTGTCCGACATTTTTCAGATCTTTTTTTCAGACTTCTTTTGTCCGACATTTTTCAGACTTTATTTGTCCGACATTTTTCAGATCTTTTTTTTCAGACTTTTTTGTCCGATATTTTTCAGATATTTTTTTCAGACTTTTTTTGTCCGACAATTTTCAGATCTTTTTTCAGACTTTTTTTGTCCGACAATTTTCAGATCTTTTTTTGTCCGACATTTTTCAGATATTTTTTTCAGACTTTTTTTGTCCGACAATTTTCAGATATTTTTTTTCAGACTTCTTTAGTCCTACATTTTTCAGACATTTTTTGTCCGACATTTTTCAGACTTTTTTTGTCCGACATTTTTCAGATCTTTTTTTCAGACTTCTTTTGTCCGACATTTTTCAGACTTTATTTGTCCGACATTTTTCAGATCTTTTTTTTCAGACTTTTTTGTCCGATATTTTTCAGATATTTTTTTCAGACTTTTTTTGTCCGACATTTTTCAGATATTTTTTTCAGACTTTTTTTGTCCGACAATTTTCAGATATTTTTTTTCAGACTTCTTTAGTCCTACATTTTTCAGACATTTTTTGTCCGACATTTTTCAGACTTTTTTTGTCCGACATTTTTCAGATCTTTTTTTCAGACTTCTTTTGTCCGACATTTTTCAGACTTTATTTGTCCGACATTTTTCAGATCTTTTTTTTCAGACTTTTTTGTCCGATATTTTTCAGATATTTTTTTCAGACTTTTTTTGTCCGACAATTTTCAGATCTTTTTTCAGACTTTTTTTGTCCGACAATTTTCAGATCTTTTTTTCAGACTTTTTTTTCCAACAATTTCAGATCTTTTTTTCAGACTTCTTTTGTCCGACATTTTTCAGACTTTTTTTGTCCGACATTTTTCATATCGTTTATTCACATCTTTTTTTCAGACATTTTCATATTTTTTTTTTCGGACATTTTTTCAGACTTTTTTTGTCCGACAATTTTCAGATCTTTTTTTCAGACTTCTTTAGTCCGACATTTTTCAGACTTTTTTTGTCCGACATTTTTCAGATCTTTTTTTTCAGATTTTTTTGTCCGACAATTTTCAGATCTTTTTTTTCAGACTTTTTTTGTCCGACATTTTTCAGACTTCTTTAGTCCGACATTTTTCAGACTTTTTTTGTCCGACATTTTTCAGATCTTTTTTTTCAGATTTTTTTGTCCGACAATTTTCAGATCTTTTTTTTCAGACTTTTTTTGTCCGACATTTTTCAGACTTTTTTTGTCCGACATTTTTCAGACTTTTTTTGTCCGACATTTTTCAGATCTTTTTTTTCAGACTTTTTTGTCCGACATTTTTCAGATATTTTTTTCAGACTTTTTTTGTCCGACATTTTTCAGATCTTTTTTTTCAGACTTTTTTGTCCGACATTTTTCAGATATTTTTTTCAGACTTTTTTTGTCCGACAATTTTCAGATCTTTTTTTCAGACTTTTTTTGTCCGACAATTTTCAGATCTTTTTTTCAGACTTTTTTTGTCCGACAATTTTCAGATCTTTTTTTTCAGAGTTCTTTAGTCCGACAATTTTCAGATCTTTTTTTCAGACTTTTTTTGTCCGACAATTTTCAGATCTTTTTTTCAGACTTTTTTTGTCCGACAATTTTCAGATCTTTTTTTCAGACTTTTTTTGTCCGACATTTTTCAGACTTTTTTTGTCCGACATTTTTCAGATCTTTTTTTTCAGATTTTTTTGTCCGACAATTTTCAGATCTTTTTTTTCAGACTTCTTTTGTCCAACATTTTTCATACATTTTTTGTCCGACATTTTTCAGATCTTTTTTTTCAGATTTTTTTGTCCGACAATTTTTCAGACATTTTTTGTCCGACATTTTTCAGATATTTTTTTCAGACTTTTTTTGTCCAACATTTTTCAGACTTTTTTTGTCCGACATTTTTTGTCCGACATTTTTCAGAGATTCTTTTGTCCGACATTTTTCAGATATTTTTTTTCAGACTTTTTTTGTCCGACATTTTTCAGAGATTCTTTCCAGACTTTTTTTGTCCGACATTTTTCAGATCTTTTTTTTCAGATTTTTTTGTCCGACAATTTTCAGATCTTTTTTTTCAGACTTTTTTTGTCCGACATTTTTCAGACTTTTTTTGTCCGACATTTTTCAGACTTTTTTTGTCCGACATTTTTCAGATCTTTTTTTCAGACTTCTTTTGTCCGACATTTTTCAGAATTTTTTTGTCCGACATTTTTCAGATCTTTTTTTTCAGACTTTTTTGTCCGACATTTTTCAGATATTTTTTTCCGACTTTTTTTGTCCGACAATTTTCAGATCTTTTTTTTCAGAGTTCTTTAGTCCGACAATTTTCAGATCTTTTTTTCAGACTTTTTTTGTCCGACAATTTTCAGATCTTTTTTTCAGACTTTTTTTGTCCGTCAATTTTCAGATCTTTTTTTCAGACTTTTTTTGTCCGACATTTTTCAGACTTTTTTTGTCCGACATTTTTCAGATCTTTTTTTTCAGATTTTTTTGTCCGACAATTTTCAGATCTTTTTTTTCAGACTTCTTTAGTCCGACATTTTTCAGACTTTTTTCGTCCGACATTTTTCAGATCTTTTTTTTCAGATTTTTTTGTCCGACAATTTTCAGATCTTTTTTTTCAGACTTCTTTTGTCCGACATTTTCAGATCTTTTTTTTCAGACTTCTTTTGTCCGACATTTTTCAGACTTTTTTTGTCCGACATTTTTCAGACTTTTTTTGTCCGACATTTTTCAGATCTTTTTTTTCAGATTTTTTTGTCCGACAATTTTCAGATCTTTTTTTTCAGACTTCTTTTGTCCGACATTTTTCTGACTTTTTTTGTCCGACAATTTTCAGATCTTTTTTTTCAGACTTCTTTTGTCCGACATTTTTCAGACTTTTTTTGTCTGACATTTTTCAGATCTTTTTTTTCAGACTTCTTTTGTTCGACTTTTTTCAGATATTTTTTTCAGAATTTTTTTGTCCGACAATTTTCAGATCTTTTTTTCAGACATCTTTTGTCCGACATTTTCAGATCTTTTTTTTCAGACTTTTTTTTTCCGAAATTTTTCTGATCTTTTTTTCAGATCTTTTTTTTTTTCCAACAATTTCAGATCTTTTTTTCAGACTTCTTTTGTCCGACATTTTTCAGACTTTTTTTGTCCGACATTTTTCATATCGTTTATTCACATCTTTTTTTCAGACTTTTGTTTCAGACATTTTCATATTTTTTTTTTCGGACAGTTTTTTCAGAATTCTTTTGTCCGACATTTTCAGATCTTTTTTTTCAGATTTTTTTGTCCGACAATTTTCAGATCTTTTTTTTCAGACTTCTTTTGTCCGACATTTTCAGATCTTTTTTTTCAGACTTCTTTAGTCCGACATTTTTCAGACTTTTTTTGTCCGACATTTTTCAGATCTTTTTTTCAGACTTCTTTTGTCCGACATTTTTCAGACTTTATTTGTCCGACATTTTTCAGATCTTTTTTTTCAGACTTTTTTGTCCGATATTTTTCAGATATTTTTTTCAGACTTTTTTTGTCCGACAATTTTCAGATCTTTTTTCAGACTTTTTTTGTCCGACAATTTTCAGATCTTTTTTTCAGACTTTTTTTGTCCGACAATTTTCAGATATTTTTTTCAGACTTTTTTTTTCCGACAATTTTCAGATATTTTTTTCAGAATTTTTTTGTCCGACAATTTTCAGACTTTTTTTTCAGACATTTTCAGATCTTTTTTTTCGGACAGTTTTTTCAGACTTCTTTTGTCCGACATTTTTCAGACTTTTTTTGTCTGACATTTTTCAGATCTTTTTTTTCAGACTTCTTTTGTTTGACTTTTTTCAGATATTTTTTTCAGAATTCTTTTGTCCGACATTTTCAGATCTTTTTTTTCAGATTTTTTTGTCCGACAATTTTCAGATCTTTTTTTTCAGTCTTTTTTTGTCCGACATTTTTCAGACTTTTTTTGTCCGACATTTTTCAGACTTTTTTTGTCCGACATTTTTCAGATCTTTTTTTCAGACTTCTTTTGTCCGACATTTTTCAGACTTTTTTTGTCCGACATTTTTCAGATCTTTTTTTTCAGACTTTTTTGTCCGACATTTTTCAGATATTTTTTTCAGACTTCTTTTGTCCGACATTTTTCAGACTTTTTTTGTCCGACATTTTTCAGATCTTTTTTTTCAGACTTTTTTGTCCGACATTTTTCAGATATTTTTTTCAGAATTTTTTTTGTCCGACAATTTTCAGATCTTTTTTTTTAGGACTTTTTTTTTCAGAAATTTTCAGATATTTTTTTTTGGACAGTTTTTTCAGACTTCTTTTGTCCGACATTTTTCAGATATTTTTTTCAGATCTTTTTTTTTTTCCAACAATTTCAGATCTTTTTTTCAGACTTCTTTTGTCCGACATTTTCAGATATCTTTTTTCAGACTTTTTTTGTCCGACATTTTCAGATCTTTTTTTGTCCGACATTTTTCAAATCGTTTATTCACATCTTTTTTTCAGACTTTTGTTTCAGACATTTTCATATTTTTTTTTTCAGACAGTTTTTTCAGAATTCTTTGGTCCGACATTTTTCAGACTTTTTTTGTCCGACATTTTTCAGATCTTTTTTTTCAGATTTTTTTTGTCCGACAATTTTCAGATCTTTTTTTCAGATTTTTTTGTCCGACAATTTTCAGATCTTTTTTTTCAGACTTCTTTTGTCCGACATTTTCAGATCTTTTTTTTCAGACTTTTTTTGTCCGACATTTTTCAGATTTTTTTTTCAGACTTTTTTTCGCGCTTTTTGTCCGACATTTTTCAGATCTTTTTTTTTTGGACAGTTTTTTCTTCTGTCCGACATTTTTCAGATATTTTTTCCAGACTTTTTTTATCCGACATTTTTCAGATCTTTTTTTTTGGACAGTTTTTTCTTCTGTCCGACATTTTCAGATCTTTTTTTTCAGACTTTTTTTGTCCGACATTTTTCAGACTTCTTTTGTCCGACATTTTCAGATCTTTTTTTTCAGACTTTTTTTGTCCGACATTTTTCAGACTTCTTTTGTCCGACATTTTCAGATCTTTTTTTTCAGACTTTTTTTGTCCGACATTTTTCAGACTTCTTTTGTCCGACATTTTTCAGATCTTTTTTTTCGGACAGTTATTTCAGACTTCTTTTGTCCAACATTTTTCAGATATTTTTTCCAGACTTTTTTTGTCCGACAATTTTCAGATCTTTTTTTTCAATATAATTAAAGTTGTTACACAGTGTGGAAAAGTGTTCAATCATTTCTCTTTGTTGAGCGGAACGTGCCCGATGTGTTCCATGGCGTTCCTGGAGGTGGAAGCAGAGCATAGTTAGCTGCATGTGGGATTCTTCTGTTGTTGAGGGAAGATAAAAACTAAGGGACATTTGGAGTTTAGGGTAAAGAAACACACTAGCTACACTTGTAAACATTACATTAAGTTAGTTTGTTTTTGTGTGAATTTATTATTATTATTCGTTGTCTGCCGAATAAGTGCAATTTGCCGTGAGCTGGAAAGAGATGGAAACATGAAACTTGGCATAGGAACTGGAATGATGTGCAGCTGCTTCTCAAGAACTATGACCCCAATCGGCCACATGGTGGCGCTGTAATTAACGCCCAAACATGTGATTTTGGAAAGGCCACGCCCCTCAAACCGTAAGTCCGATTGACTTGAAATGTGACACATATGTGCAACTCCGTGTGATCTACAATAAAGCCTCTTGGACCTCCAAAGTGCACCTGGAAATATTTTCCGCCATATTGGATTTTTTGTTTGACATCTCCTCCTAAACCGTAGGTCCGATTGCTACCAAATTTTCTGTGGATCATTATTGGACTAATGGCATCTAAAGTTGCATAAAGCGTGTTGATACCTCATTGCGTTATGAATCTGTTGACCAATGAACTTTAAGAGGGCAGGGCTCAGCACATCAGTAGCCTTTGGCCCATCGTCTCCAAACTTGAGGCGTACCAAAGCATTTTCCGCTTGACACATAGGGGGCGCCACAAATATCAGAAACTTGTATCGCAAGATCCGGTGGACAGAATTTTATCAAATTTGGTGCACATACTCTGGGGGCAAGTATTAACCAAGATCTATAGTGTCATATTGATCGGTGCATGTGGGCGTGGCCTATTTAGCATTTTATGCTAAATTATGCCTTTGCTCAATTTGCTGTGAGCTGGAATGAGCTAGAGACATGAGACTTGGTACCATAACTGTACATGATGTCATAATGCTTCACATAAAATATGAAAACAATTGGCCACATGGTGGCGCTATAACAATTTTCAAGGCCAGCCCCCTCACACCATAAGTCGTATCAATTTGAAATTTGACAGACATGTGATCTACAAAAAAGTCTCTTGGACCACGAAAGTCCACCAACTAAATTTTCCGCCATGTTGAATTTTTTGAAAAACACATTTTTGACATCTCCTCCTAAACCGTAGGTCTGATTGCTGGCATATTTTCTGCGAATCATTATTGGACCAGGCTCATCCAAGGTTGCATAAAGCTTGTTGATATGTTATTGTGTTTTGAAGATATTGACCAATTCATTTTTAAGGGGCGGGCTCAGCACATCAATAGACCTAACTTCACAAGCCTTTGGCCCATCATCTCCAAACTTGCAGCATATGTTCACAAGAGTAGCTGAAACATCTGCTGAAAGTTTCATTCAAATCGGCCACATGGTGGCGCTGTAATTAACGCCCAAACATGTGATTTTGGAAAGGCCACGCCCCTCAAACCGTAAGTCCGATTGACTTGAAATGTTACACATATGTGCAACTCCATGTGATCTACAATAAAGCCTTTTGGACCTCCAAAGTGCACCTGGAAATATTTTCCGCCATATTGGATTTTTTGAAAAACACATTTTTGACGTCTGATTGCTACCAAATTTTCAATGGATCATTATTGGACTAATGTCATCTAAAGTTGCATAAAGCGTGTTGATACCTCATTGCGTTATGAATCTGTTGACCAATGAACTTTAAGAGGGCAGGGCTCAGCACATCAGTAGACCTAACTTCACAAGCCTTTGGCCCATCGTCTCCAAACTTGAGGCGTACCAAAGCATTTTCCGCTTGACACATAGGGGGCGCCACAAATATCAGAAACTTGAATCGCAAGATCCGGTGGACAGAATTTTATCAAATTTGGTGCACATACTCTGGGGGCAAGTATTAACCAAGATCTATAGTGTCATATTGATCGGTGCATGTGGGCGTGGCCTATTTAGCATTTTATGCTAAATTATGCCTTTGCTCAATTTGCTGTGAGCTGGAATGAGCTAGAGACATGAGACTTGGTACCATAACTGTACATGATGTCATAATGCTTCACATAAAATATGAAAACAATTGGCCACATGGTGGCGCTATAACAATTTTCAAGGCCAGCCCCCTCACACCATAAGTCCTATCAATTTGAAATTTGACAGACATGTGCTGCTGAATGTGATCTACAAAAAAGTCTCTTGGACCACGAAAGTCCACCGACTAAATTTTCCGCCATGCTGAAAGTTTTATTCAAATCGACCACTAGGCGGGCGCTTTGAGCGATAAAGGCTATAACCCGCGAATTGCCGCTTGCGGCTTTAATTCATTTTAAATTGATATAACTATGTGGATGTGGAAATATGTTTTATATATTTCATGTTTATTCTTTTACAATGTAATTGTAACCTGTGTTGAAATGTACCACTATACGATCACAATGTACAACTCTAGTTTTCATCACTAAGCCAAAGAATGCATTTCGCCTCAAGAAACACTGAAAAGTGGATTCATATGAAAAATGTGAAATTTCTTCACAGAAAAACATTTCTTGCATTGGAAACACACAAAAAAGGATAAATATGAAAGGGAACACAGTTTTCCGAAATCTAATATGATAGTTTTGGACTCCAGGCATCAAACTGTCAGTCTGAGCTGAATTCCATGTAAAACGCTAGTTTTCATCACTAAACTCGCTTAATATGTCTTTCTCACCCAAAACCACTCAGGAACGCATTTCTCCTCTAGAAACACTGAAATGTGCATTTATATGAAGAATATGTGATTTATTTACAGAAACACATCTGTTATACTGGAAACATACAAAAAAGAGACAGAATATGAAAAGAAACATTGTTTTCTCAAATTTTACATTAGAATTCGCTTCCAAGTATCAAATCTTCATTCTGAGCTCAATTCTATGCAAAACTCTTGTTTTCATCACTAAACTCGCTTAATATGTCTTTCTCACCCAAAACCACTCAGGAACGCATTTCTCCTCTAGAAACACTGAAATGTGCATTTATATGAAGAATATGTGATTTATTTACAGAAACACATCTGTTATACTGGAAACATACAAAAAAGAGACAGAATATGAAAAGAAACATTGTTTTCTCAAATTTTACATTAGAATTCGCTTCCAAGTATCAAATCTTCATTCTGAGCTGAATTCCATGTAAAACGCTAGTTTTCATCACTAAACTCGCTTAATATGTCTTTCTCACCCAAAACTACTCAGGAACGCATTTCTCCTCAAGAAACACTGAAACGTGCATTTATATGAAGAATATGTGATTTATTTACAGAAACACATCTGTTATACTGGAAACATACAAAAAAGAGACAGAATATGAAAAGAAACATTGTTTTCTGAAATTTGACATTAGAATTCGCTTCCAAGTATCAAATCTTCATTCTGAGCTGAATTCCATGTAAAACGCTAGTTTTCATCACTAAACTCGCTTAATATGTCTTTCTCACCCAAAACTACTCAGGAACGCATTTCTCCTCAAGAAACACTGAAATGTGCATTTATATGAAGAATATGTGATTTATTTACAGAAACACATCTGTTATACTGGAAACATACAAAAAAGAGACAGAATATGAAAAGAAACATTGTTTTCTCAAATTTTACATTACAATTCGCTTCCAAGTATCAAATCTTCATTCTGAGCTCAATTCTATGCAAAATTCTTGTTTTCATCACTAAACTCGCTTAATATGTCTTTCTCACCCAAAACTACTCAGGAACGCATTTCTCCTCAAGAAACACTGAAACGTGCATTTATATGAAGAATATGTGATTTATTTACAGAAACACATCTGTTATACTGGAAACATACAAAAAAGAGACAGAATATGAAAAGAAACATTGTTTTCTGAAATTTGACATTAGAATTCGCTTCCAAGTATCAAATCTTCATTCTGAGCTGAATTCCATGTAAAACGCTAGTTTTCATCACTAAACTCGCTTAATATGTCTTTCTCACCCAAAACTACTCAGGAACGCATTTCTCCTCAAGAAACACTGAAATGTGCATTTATATGAAGAATATGTGATTTATTTACAGAAACACATCTGTTATACTGGAAACATACAAAAAAGAGACAGAATATGAAAAGAAACATTGTTTTCTGAAATTTGACATTAGAATTCGCTTCCAAGTATCAAATCTTCATTCTGAGCTGAATTCCATGTAAAACGCTAGTTTTCATCACTAAACTCGCTTAATATATCTTTCTCACCCAAAAGCACTCAGGAACGCATTTCTCCTCTAGAAACACTGAAATGTGCATTTATATGAAGAATATGTGATTTATTTACAGAAACACATCTGTTATACTGGAAACATACAAAACAGGATGAAAATGAAAGGGAATATATTTTTACAATTTTTTTACATAATAGTTGGCTTTTCTGCATCAAACCTTCACACTGACCTCAATTCCATGTAAAACTTTAGTTTTCATCACTAAACTTGCTGAAACTGTTTTAAAAAAAATCCATTGTATGATATGTCGAAAAATTTCTTGGAAAAAAAGTCAAAGTATAGTTTTTCAAAAAATGTCATGAAAAAAAAGTTATAGCATTTTGAAATTTTTGGGAAAAAAATACAATATTGTATATATCATATGTTGAAAAAAATAATGAAAAAAGTCTAATTCTAATTCAAAATTTCCAAATTCAGCCCGTGACGTTGTGGTCAGCTGCACTGTCCCCGATGAAAAAAAGCATACACTTGTTGTGTGCCGCCACTTTTTTTGAGTTATCGGTATGAATCATGCCCCTCGTTTCATTTTCTTCATCCCCAGCGTGACAGAAGCCACAGCGCTGGCCGCCATCTCCCGGGCTGGCCCGAAGAGGGGACCTGTCCCGATGGGAGAAACCCTCCTCGTCTGCAGCCTGCGAGGAAGTGGAACAGGCGTCTTCCGATTTGCCACGAGATCCCGCCTTGGCCCTCCCTCAAACCTTCCACTGACCTACTTTGTGGAGGCAATGAGTCTGAATCATTGGCCAAAAAAAAAGTCAATAGAAGTTTTTTCAGAATTCTATTGTCCGATCTTTTTCAGATCTTTTTTTTCAGACTTTTTTTTCAGAAATTTTCAGATCTTTTTTTTCGGACAGTTTTTTTCAGACTTCTTTTGTCCAACATTTTTCAGATATTTTTTTTCAGATTTTTTTTGTCCGACAATTTTCAGATATTTTTTTTCAAACTTTTTTTGTCCAACATTTTTCAGATCTTTTTTTCAGATCTTTTTTTTCAGACTTTTTTTGTCCGACATTTTTCATACATTTTTTGTCCGACATTTTTCAGATCTTTTTTTTCAGATTTTTTTGTCCGACATTTTTCAGACATTTTTTGTCCGACATTTTTCAGATCTTTTTTTTTTCAGATTTTTTTGTCCGACATTTTTCAGATATTTTTTTCAGACTTTTTTTGTCCGACATTTTTCAGATCTTTTTTTTCAGACTTTTTTTGTCCGACATTTTTCAGACTTTTTTTGTCCGACATTTTTCAGACTTTTTTTGTCCGACATTTTTCAGATCTTTTTTTACAGACTTTTTTTGTCCGACAATTTCAGATCTTTTTTTTCAGACTTTTTTTGTCCGACATTTTCAGATCTTTTTTTGTCCGACATTTTTCAAATCTTTTTTTCAGACTTTTGTTTCAGACATTTTCATATTTTTTTTTTCGGACAGTTTTTTCAGAATTCTTTGGTCCGACATTTTTCAGACTTCTTTTGTCCGACATTTTTCAGACTTCTTTTGTCCGACATTTTTCAGATCTTTTTTTACAGACTTTTTTTGTCCGACAATTTCAGATCTTTGTTTTCAGACTTTTTTTGTCCGACATTTTCAGATCTTTTTTTTCAGACTTTTTTTGTCCGACATTTTCAGATCTTTTTTTCAGATCTTTTTTTTCAGACTTTTTTTGTCCGACATTTTTCATACATTTTTTGTCCGACATTTTTCAGATCTTTTTTTTCAGATTTTTTTGTCCGACATTTTTCAGACTTCTTTTGTCCGACATTTTTCAGATCTTTTTTTTCAGACTTTTTTTTCAGACATTTTCAGATCTTTTTTTTCAGACTTTTTTTGTCCGACATTTTTCATACATTTTTTGTCCGACATTTTTCAGATCTTTTTTTTCAGATTTTTTTGTCCGACATTTTTCATACATTTTTTGTCCGACATTTTTCAGATCTTTTTTTTCAGATTTTTTTGTCCGACATTTTTCAGACATTTTTTGTCCGACATTTTTCAGATCTTTTTTTTTTCAGATTTTTTTGTCCGACATTTTTCAGATATTTTTTTCAGACTTTTTTTGTCCGACATTTTTCAGATCTTTTTTTTCAGACTTTTTTTGTCCGACATTTTTCAGACTTTTTTTGTCCGACAATTTCAGATCTTTTTTTTCAGACTTTTTTTGTCCGACATTTTCAGATCTTTTTTTGTCCGACATTTTTCAAATCTTTTTTTCAGACTTTTGTTTCAGACATTTTCATATTTTTTTTTTCGGACAGTTTTTTCAGAATTCTTTGGTCCGACATTTTTCAGACTTCTTTTGTCCGACATTTTTCAGACTTCTTTTGTCCGACATTTTTCATATCTTTTTTTTCAGACTTTATTTTTCAGACAATTTCAGATCTTTTTTTTCGGACAGTTTTTTCAGACTTCTTTTGTCCGACATTTTCAGATATTTTTTTTCAGACTTTTTTTGTCCGATAATTTTCAGATTTTTTTTTCAGACTTTTTTTCGGGCTTTTTCTCCGACATTTTTCAGATCTTTTTTTCAGATAATTTTTTTTCAGATATTTTTTTCAGATATTTTTTTTTGGACAGTTTTTTCTTCTGTCCGACATTTTTCAGATATTTTTTCCAGACTTTTTTTATCCGACATTTTTCAGATATTTTTTTTCAGACATTTTCATATCTTTTTTTTCAGACTTTTTTTGTCCGACATCTTTTGTCCGACATTTTTCAGAGATTCTTTCCAGACTTTTTTGGTCCGACATTTTCAGATCTTTTTTTTCAGACTTTTTTTGTCCGACATTTTTCAGATCTTTTTTTTCAGATTTTTTTGTCCAACAATTTTCAGATCTTTTTTTTCAGACTTCTTTTGTCCGACATTTTTCAGACTTCTTTTGTCCGACATTTTTCAGACTTCTTTTGTCCGACATTTTTCAGACTACTTTACAGAGATTCTTTCCAGACTTTTTTTGTCCGACATTTTCAGATCTTTTTTTTCAGACTTCTTTTGTCTGACATTTTCACATCTTTTTTATCAGACTTTTTTTGTCCGACATTTTCAGATCTTTTTTTTCAGACTTTTTTGTCCGACATTTTCAGATCTTTTTTTGTCCAACATTTTTCAAATCTTTTTTTCAGACTTTTGTTTCAGACATTTTCATATTTTTTTTTTAGGACAGTTTTTTCAGAATTCTTTGGTCCGACATTTTTCAGACTTCTTTTGTCCGACATTTTTCAGATATTTTTTTCAGACTTTTTTTGTCTGACATTTTTCAGACTTTTTTTTCAGACATTTTCAGATCTTTTTTTTCGGACAGTTTTTTCAGACTTCTTTTGTCCGACATTTTCAGATCTTTTTTTCAGATCTTTTTTTTCAGACTTTTTTTGTCCGACATTTTTCATACATTTTTTGTCCGACATTTTTCAGATCTTTTTTTTCAGATTTTTTTGTCCGACATTTTTCTAATCTTTTTTTCAGACTTTTGTTTCAGACATTTTCATATTTTTTTTTTCGGACAGTTTTTTCAGAATTCTTTGGTCCGACATTTTTCAGACTTCTTTTGTCCGACATTTTTCAGATATTTTTTTCAGACTTTTTTTGTCCGACATTTTTCAGACTTTTTTTTCAGACATTTTCAGATCTTTTTTTTCGGACAGTTTTTTCAGACTTCTTTTGTCCGACATTTTTCAGACTTCTTTTGTCCGACATTTTTCAGATCTTTTTTTTCAGACTTTTTTTGTCCGACATTTTTCAGATATTTTTTTTCAGACTTCTTTTGTCCGACATTTTTCAGACTTTTTTTGTCCGACATTTTTCAGATCTTTTTTTTCAGATTTTTTTGTCCGACATTTTTCAGATCTTTTTTTCAGATCTTTTTTTTCAGATTTTTTTTCAGACATTTTCAGATCTTTTTTTTCGGACAGTTTTTTCAGACTTCTTTTGTCCGACATTTTTCAGAGATTCTTTCCAGACTTTTTTGGTCCGACATTTTCATATCTTTTTTTTCAGACATTTTTTGTCCGACAATTTTCAGATCTTTTTTTTCAGATTTTTTTGTCCGACATTTTTCAGATATTTTTTTTCAGACATTTTTCAGATATTTTTTTCAGACATTTTCAGATATTTTTTTTCAGACTTTTTTTGTCCGAAATTTTTCAGTTATTTTTTTCAGATCTTTTTTTTTTCCAACAATTTCAGATCTTTTTTTCAGACTTCTTTTGTCCGACATTTTTCAGACTTTTTTTTCTGACATTTTCAGATCTTTATTTTTCAACTTTTTTTTCAGACATTTTCAGATATTTTTTTTCAGACTTTTTTTCAATCTTCTTTTGTCCGACATTTTTCAGATTTCTTTTGTCCGACATTTTTCAGACTTTTTTTCGGGCTTTTTTCAGATCTTTTTTTTCAGATTTTTTTGTCCGACATTTTTCAGATCTTTTTTTCAGATCTTTTTTTTTCAGATTTTTTTTCAGACATTTTCAGATCTTTTTTTTCGGACAGTTTTTTCAGAATTCTTTGGTCCGACATTTTTCAGACTTCTTTTGTCCGACATTTTTCAGACTTCTTTTGTCTGACATTTTTCAGATATTTTTTTTCAGATTTTTTTGTCCGACATTTTTCAGATCTTTTTTTTCAGACTTCTTTTGTCCGACATTTTTCAGACTTCTTTTGTCCGACATTTTTCAGATCTTTTTTTTCAGACTTTTTTTGTCCGACATTTTTCAGATCTTTTTTTTCAGACTTCTTTTGTCCGACATTTTTCAGAGATTCTTTCCAGACTTTTTTGGTCCGACATTTTCATATCTTTTTTTTCAGACTTCTTTTGTCCGACATTTTTCAGATATTTTTTTTCAGACTTCTTTTGTCCGACATTTTTCAGATATTTTTTTTCAGACTTCTTTTGTCCGACATTTTTCAGACTTCTTTTGTCCGACATTTTTCAGACTTTTTCTGTCCGACATTTTTCAGATCTTTTTTTTCAGACTTTTTTTATCCGACAATTTTCAGATCTTTTTTTTCAGACTTCTTTTGTCCGACTTTTTTCAGATCTTTTTTTTCAGATTTTTTTTCAGACATTTTCAGATCTTTTTTTGTCCAACATTTTCATATCTTTTTTTTCAGACTTTTTTTGTCCGACAATTTTCAGATCTTTTTTTTCAGACTTCTTTTGTCCGACATTTTTCAGATCTTTTTTTCAGATCTTTTTTTTTTTCCAACAATTTCAGATCTTTTTTTCAGACTTCTTTTGTCCGACATTTTCAGATCTTTTTTTTCAGACTTCTTTTGTCCGACATTTTCAGATCTTTTTTTTCAGACTTCTTTTGTCCGACATTTTCAGATCTTTTTTTTCAGACTTCTTTTGTCCGACATCTTTCAGACTTCTTTTGTCCGATATTTTCATATCTTTTTTTTCAGACTTTTTTTGTCCGACAATTTTCAGATCTTTTTTTTCAGACTTTTTTTGTCCGACAATTTTCAGATCTTTTTTTTCAGACTTCTTTTGTCCGACATTTTTCAGAGATTCTTTCCAGACTTTTTTGGTCCGACATTTTCATATCTTTTTTTTCCGACTTTTTTTTTTTCCGACATTTTTCAGACTTTTTTTGTCCGACATTTTCATATCTTTTTTTTCAGACTTTTTTTGTCCGACAATTTTCAGATCTTTTTTTTCAGACTTCTTTTGTCCGACATTTTCAGATCTTTTTTTTCAGACTTTTTTTGTCCGACATTTTCAGATCTTTTTTTGTCCGACATTTTTCAAATCGTTTATTCACATCTTTTTTTCAGACTTTTGTTTCAGACATTTTCATATTTTTTTTTTCAGACAGTTTTTTCAGAATTCTTTGGTCCGACATTTTTCAGATCTTTTTTTTCAGACTTCTTTTGTCCGACATTTTTCAGACTTTTTTTGTCCGACATTTTTCAGACTTTTTTTGTCCGACATTTTCCAGATCTTTTTTTCAGATCTTTTTTTTCAACCTTCTTTTGTCCGACATTTTTCAGACTTTTTTTGTCCGACATTTTTCAGATCTTTTTTTTCAGATTTTTTTGTCCGACAATTTTCAGATCTTTTTTTCAGATTTTTTTGTCCGACAATTTTCAGATCTTTTTTTTCATACTTCTTTTGTCCGACATTTTTCAGATTTTTTTTGTCCGACATTTTTCAGAGATTCTTTCCAGACTTTTTTGGTCCGACATTTTCATATCTTTTTTTTCAGACTTTTTTTTTTTCCGACATTTTTCAGACTTTTTTTGTCCGACAATTTTCAGATCTTTTTTTTCAGACTTCTTTTGTCCGACATTTTTCAGATCTTTTTTTCAGATCTTTTTTTTTTTCCAACAATTTCAGATCTTTTTTTCAGACTTCTTTTGTCCGACATTTTCAAATCTTTTTTTTCAGACTTTTTTTGTCCGACATTTTCAGATCTTTTTTTGTCCGACATTTTTCAAATCGTTTATTCACATCTTTTTTTCAGACTTTTGTTTCAGACATTTTCATATTTTTTTTTTCAGACAGTTTTTTCAGAATTCTTTGGTCCGACATTTTTCAGATCTTTTTTTTCAGACTTTTTTTGTCCGACATTTTTCAGATCTTTTTTTTCAGACTTCTTTTCTCCGACATTTTTCAGACTTCTTTTGTCCGACATTTTTCAGACTTTTTTTGTCCGACATTTTTCAGATCTTTTTTTCAGATCTTTTTTTTCAGACTTCTTTTGTCCGACAATTTTCAGATCTTTTTTTCAGATTTTTTTGTCCGACAATTTTCAGATCTTTTTTCAGATAATTTTTTTTCAGATCTTTTTTTCAGATCTTTTTTTTTTGGACAGTTTTTTCTTCTGTCCGACATTTTTCAGATATTTTTTCCAGACTTTTTTTATCCGACATTTTTCAGATATTTTTTTCAGACTTTTTTTGTCCGACATTTTTCAGACTTCTTTTGTCCGACATTTTTCAGATCTTTTTTTTCGGACAGTTATTTCAGACTTCTTTTGTCCGACATTTTTCAGATCTTTTTTTTCGGACAATTATTTCAGACTTCTTTTGTCCAACATTTTTCAGATATTTTTTCCAGACTTTTTTTGTCCGACAATTTTCAGATCTTTTTTTTCAATATAATTAAAGTTGTTACACAGTGTGGAAAAGTGTTCAATCATTTCTCTTTGTTGAGCGGAACGTGCCCGACGTGTTCCATGGCGTTCCTGGAGGTGGAAGCAGAGCATAGTTAGCTGCATGTGGGATTCTTCTGTTGTTGAGGGAAGATAAAAACTAAGGGACATTTGGAGTTTAGGGTAAAGAAACACACTAGCTACACTTGTAAACATTACATTAAGTTAGTTTGTTTTTGTGTGAATTTATTATTATTATTCGTTGTCTGCCGAATAAGTGCAATTTGCCGTGAGCTGGAAAGAGATGGAAACATGAAACTTGGCATAGGAACTGGAATGATGTGCAGCTGCTTCTCAAGAACTATGACCCCAATCGGCCACATGGTGGCGCTGTAATTAACGCCCAAACATGTGATTTTGTAAAGGCCACGCCCCTCAAACCGTAAGTCCGATTGACTTGAAATGTGACACATATGTGCAACTCCGTGTGATCTACAATAAAGCCTCTTGGACCTCCAAAGTGCACCTGGAAATATTTTCCGCCATATTGGATTTTTTGAAAAACACATTTTTGACATCTCCTCCTAAACCGTAGGTCCGATTGCTACCAAATTTTCTGTGGATCATTATTGGACTAATGGCATCTAAAGTTGCATAAAGCGTGTTGATACCTCATTGCGTTATGAATCTGTTGACCAATGAACTTTAAGAGGGCAGGGCTCAGCACATCAGTAGCCTTTGGCCCATCGTCTCCAAACTTGAGGCGTACCAAAGCATTTTCCGCTTGACACATAGGGGGCGCCACAAATATCAGAAACTTGTATCGCAAGATCCGGTGGACAGAATTTTATCAAATTTGGTGCACATACTCTGGGGGCAAGTCTATACCAAGATCTATAGTGTCATATTGATCGGTGCATGTGGGCGTGGCCTATTTAGCATTTTATGCTAAATTATGCCTTTGCTCAATTTGCTGTGAGCTGGAATGAGCTAGAGACATGAGACTTGGTACCATAACTGTACATGATGTCATAATGCTTCACATAAAATATGAAAACAATTGGCCACATGGTGGCGCTATAACAATTTTCAAGGCCAGCCCCCTCACACCATAAGTCCTATCAATTTGAAATTTGACAGACATGTGCTGCTGAATGTGATCTACAAAAAAGTCTCTTGGACCACGAAAGTCCACCGACTAAATTTTCCGCCATGCTGAAAGTTTTATTCAAATCGACCACTAGGCGGGCGCTTTGAGCGATAAAGGCTATAACCCGCGAATTGCCGCTTGCGGCTTTAATTCATTTTAAATTGATATAACTATGTGGATGTGGAAATATGTTTTATATATTTCATGTTTATTCTTTTACAATGTAATTGTAACCTGTGTTGAAATGTACCACTATACGATCACAATGTACAACTCTAGTTTTCATCACTAAGCCAAAGAATGCATTTCGCCTCAAGAAACACTGAAAAGTGGATTCATATGAAAAATGTGAAATTTCTTCACAGAAAAACATTTCTTGCATTGGAAACACACAAAAAAGGATAAATATGAAAGGGAACACAGTTTTCCAAAATCTAATATGATAGTTTTGGACTCCAGGCATCAAACTGTCAGTCTGAGCTGAATTCCATGTAAAACGCTAGTTTTCATCACTAAACTCGCTTAATATGTCTTTCTCACCCAAAACCACTCAGGAACGCATTTCTCCTCTAGAAACACTGAAATGTGCATTTATATGAAGAATATGTGATTTATTTACAGAAACACATCTGTTATACTGGAAACATACAAAAAAGAGACAGAATATGAAAAGAAACATTGTTTTCTCAAATTTTACATTAGAATTCGCTTCCAAGTATCAAATCTTCATTCTGAGCTGAATTCCATGTAAAACGCTAGTTTTCATCACTAAACTCGCTTAATATGTCTTTCTCACCCAAAACTACTCAGGAACGCATTTCTCCTCAAGAAACACTGAAACGTGCATTTATATGAAGAATATGTGATTTATTTACAGAAACACATCTGTTATACTGGAAACATACAAAAAAGAGACAGAATATGAAAAGAAACATTGTTTTCTGAAATTTGACATTAGAATTCGCTTCCAAGTATCAAATCTTCATTCTGAGCTGAATTCCATGTAAAACGCTAGTTTTCATCACTAAACTCGCTTAATATGTCTTTCTCACCCAAAACTACTCAGGAACGCATTTCTCCTCAAGAAACACTGAAACGTGCATTTATATGAAGAATATGTGATTTATTTACAGAAACACATCTGTTATACTGGAAACATACAAAAAAGAGACAGAATATGAAAAGAAACATTGTTTTCTGAAATTTGACATTAGAATTCGCTTCCAAGTATCAAATCTTCATTCTGAGCTGAATTCCATGTAAAACGCTAGTTTTCATCACTAAACTCGCTTAATATGTCTTTCTCACCCAAAACTACTCAGGAACGCATTTTTCCTCAAGAAACACTGAAATGTGCATTTATATGAAGAATATGTGATTTATTTACAGAAACACATCTGTTATACTGGAAACATACAAAAAAGAGACAGAGTATGAAAAGAAACATTGTTTTCTCAAATTTGACATTAGAATTCGCTTCCAAGTATCAAATCTTCATTCTGAGCTGAATTCCATGTAAAACGCTAGTTTTCATCACTAAACTCGCTTAATATGTCTTTCTCACCCAAAACTACTCAGGAACGCATTTCTCCTCTAGAAACACTGAAATGTGCATTTATATGAAGAATATGCGATTTATTTACAGAAACACATCTGTTATACTGGAAACATACAAAACAGGATGAAAATGAAAGGGAATATATTTTTACAATTTTTTTACATAATAGTTGGCTTTTCTGCATCAAACCTTCACACTGACCTCAATTCCATGTAAAACTTTAGTTTTCATCACTAAACTTGCTGAAACTGTTTTAAAAAAAATCCATTGCATGATATGTCGAAAAATTTCTTGGAAATAAAGTCAAAGTATAGTTTTTCAAAAAATGTCATGAAAAAAAAGTTATAGCATTTTGAAATTTTTGGGAAAAAAATACAATATTGTATATATCATATGTTGAAAAAAATAATGAAAAAAGTCTAATTCTAATTCAAATTTTCCAAATTCAGCCCGTGAAAAAAAGCATACACTTGTTGTGTGCCGCCACTTTTTTTGAGTTATCGGTATGAATCATGCCCCTCGTTTCATTTTCTTCATCCCCAGCGTGACAGAAGCCACAGCGCTGGCCGCCATCTCCCGGGCTGGCCCGAAGAGGGGACCTGTCCCGATGGGAGAAACTCTCCTCGTCTGCAACCTGCGAGGAAGTGGAACAGGCGTCTTCCGATTTGCCACGAGATCCCGCCTTGGCCCTCCCTCAAACCTTCCACTGACCTACTTTGTGGAGGCAATGAGTCTGAATCATTGGCCAAAAAAAAAGTCAATAGAAGTTTTTTCAGAATTCTATTGTCCGATCTTTTTCAGATCTTTTTTTTCAGACTTTTTTTTCAGAAATTTTCAGATCTTTTTTTTCGGACAGTTTTTTTCAGACTTCTTTTGTCCAACATTTCTCAGATATTTTTTTTCAGATTTTTTTTGTCCGACAATTTTCAGATATTTTTTTTCAAACTTTTTTTGTCCAACATTTTTCAGATATTTTTTTCAGATCTTTTTTTTCAGACTTTTTTTGTCCGACATTTTTCATACATTTTTTGTCCGACATTTTTCAGATCTTTTTTTTTTCAGATTTTTTTGTCCGACATTTTTCAGATATTTTTTTCAGACGTTTTTTGTCCGACATTTTTCAGATCTTTTTTTCAGACGTTTTTTGTCCGACATTTTTCAGATCTTTTTTTTCAGACTTTTTTTGTCCGACATTTTTCAGACTTTTTTTTGTCCGACATTTTTCAGATCTTTTTTTTCAGACTTTTTTTGTCCGACATTTTCAGATCTTTTTTTGTCCGACATTTTTCAAATCTTTTTTTCAGACTTTTGTTTCAGACATTTTCATATTTTTTTTTTCGGACAGTTTTTTCAGAATTCTTTGGTCCGACATTTTTCAGACTTCTTTTGTCCGACATTTTTCAGACTTCTTTTGTCCGACATTTTTCAGATCTTTTTTTACAGACTTTTTTTGTCCGACAATTTCAGATCTTTTTTTTCAGACTTTTTTTGTCCGACATTTTCAGATCTTTTTTTCAGATCTTTTTTTTCAGACTTTTTTTGTCCGACATTTTTCATACATTTTTTGTCCGACATTTTTCAGATCTTTTTTTTCAGATTTTTTTGTCCGACATTTTTCAGACTTCTTTTGTCCGACATTTTTCAGATCTTTTTTTTCAGACTTTTTTTTCAGACATTTTCAGATCTTTTTTTTCAGACTTTTTTTGTCCGACATTTTTCATACATTTTTTGTCCGACATTTTTCAGATCTTTTTTTTCAGATTTTTTTGTCCGACATTTTTCAGACATTTTTTGTCCGACATTTTTCAGATCTTTTTTTTTTCAGATTTTTTTGTCCGACATTTTTCATACATTTTTTGTCCGACATTTTTCAGATCTTTTTTTTCAGATTTTTTTGTCCGACATTTTTCAGACATTTTTTGTCCGACATTTTTCAGATCTTTTTTTTTTCAGATTTTTTTGTCCGACATTTTTCAGATATTTTTTTCAGACTTTTTTTGTCCGACATTTTTCAGATCTTTTTTTTCAGACTTTTTTTGTCCGACATTTTTCAGACTTTTTTTGTCCGACAATTTCAGATCTTTTTTTTCAGACTTTTTTTGTCCGACATTTTCAGATCTTTTTTTGTCCGACATTTTTCAAATCTTTTTTTCAGACTTTTGTTTCAGACATTTTCATATTTTTTTTTTCGGACAGTTTTTTCAGAATTCTTTGGTCCGACATTTTTCAGACTTCTTTTGTCCGACATTTTTCAGACTTCTTTTGTCCGACATTTTTCAGATCTTTTTTTTCAGACTTTTTTTTCAGACAATTTCAGATCTTTTTTTTCGGACAGTTTTTTCAGACTTCTTTTGTCCGACATTTTCAGATATTTTTTTTCAGACTTTTTTTGTCCGACAAATTTCAGATTTTTTTTTCAGACTTTTTTTCGGGCTTTTTCTCCGACATTTTTCAGATCTTTTTTTCAGACTTTTTTTATCCGACATTTTTCAGATATTTTTTTTTGGACAGTTTTTTCTTCTGTCCGACATTTTTCAGATATTTTTTCCAGACTTTTTTTATCCGACATTTTTCAGATATTTTTTTTCAGACATTTTCATATCTTTTTTTTCAGACTTTTTTTGTCCGACATCTTTTGTCCGACATTTTTCAGAGATTCTTTCCAGACTTTTTTGGTCCGACATTTTCAGATCTTTTTTTTCAGACTTTTTTTTCCGACATTTTTCAGATCTTTTTTTTCAGATTTTTTTGTCCGACAATATTCAGATCTTTTTTTTCAGACTTCTTTTGTCCGACATTTTTCAGACTTCTTTTGTCCGACATTTTTCAGACTTCTTTTGTCCGACATTTTTCAGACTACTTTACAGAGATTCTTTCCAGACTTTTTTTGTCCGACATTTTCAGATCTTTTTTTTCAGACTTCTTTTGTCTGACATTTTCAGATCTTTTTTTTCAGACTTTTTTTGTCCGACATTTTCAGATCTTTTTTTTCAGAATTTTTTGTCCGACATTTTCAGATCTTTTTTTGTCCAACATTTTTCAAATCTTTTTTTCAGACTTTTGTTTCAGACATTTTCATATTTTTTTTTTAGGACAGTTTTTTCAGAATTCTTTGGTCCGACATTTTTCAGACTTCTTTTGTCCGACATTTTTCAGATATTTTTTTCAGACTTTTTTTGTCCGACATTTTTCAGACTTTTTTTTCAGACATTTTCAGATCTTTTTTTTCGGACAGTTTTTTCAGACTTCTTTTGTCCGACATTTTTCAGACTTCTTTTGTCCGACATTTTTCAGACTTTTTTTGTCCGACATTTTTCAGATATTTTTTTTCAGATTTTTTTGTCCGACATTTTTCAGATATTTTTTTTCAGACTTCTTTTGTCCGACATTTTTCAGATCTTTTTTTTCAGACTTCTTTTGTCCGACATTTTTCAGACTTTTTTTGTCCGACATTTTTCAGATCTGTTTTTCAGACATTTTCAGATCTTTTTTTTCAGACTTCTTTTGTCTGACATTTTCAGATCTTTTTTTTCAGACTTTTTTTGTCCGACATTTTAAGATCTTTTTTTGTCCAACATTTTTCAAATCTTTTTTTCAGACTTTTGTTTCAGACATTTTCATATTTTTTTTTTAGGACAGTTTTTTCAGAATTCTTTGGTCCGACATTTTTCAGACTTCTTTTGTCCGACATTTTTCAGATATTTTTTTCAGACTTTTTTTGTCCGACATTTTTCAGACTTTTTTTTCAGACATTTTCAGATCTTTTTTTTCGGACAGTTTTTTCAGACTTCTTTTGTCAAACATTTTTCAGACTTCTTTTGTCCGACATTTTTCAGACTTTTTTTGTCCGACATTTTTCAGATATTTTTTTTCAGATTTTTTTGTCCGACATTTTTCAGATCTTTTTTTTCAGACTTCTTTTGTCCGACATTTTTCAGATCTTTTTTTTCAGACTTCTTTTGTCCGACATTTTTCAGACTACTTTACAGAGATTCTTTCCAGACTTTTTTTGTCCGACATTTTCAGATCTTTTTTTTCAGACTTCTTTTGTCTGACATTTTCAGATCTTTTTTTTCAGACTTTTTTTGTCCGACATTTTCAGATCTTTTTTTTCAGAATTTTTTGTCCGACATTTTCAGATCTTTTTTTGTCCAACATTTTTCAAATCTTTTTTTCAGACTTTTGTTTCAGACATTTTCATATTTTTTTTTTAGGACAGTTTTTTCAGAATTCTTTGGTCCGACATTTTTCAGACTTCTTTTGTCCGACATTTTTCAGATATTTTTTTCAGACTTTTTTTGTCCGACATTTTTCAGACTTTTTTTTCAGACATTTTCAGATCTTTTTTTTCGGACAGTTTTTTCAGACTTCTTTTGTCCGACATTTTTCAGACTTCTTTTGTCCGACATTTTTCAGACTTTTTTTGTCCGACATTTTTCAGATATTTTTTTTCAGATTTTTTTGTCCGACATTTTTCAGATATTTTTTTTCAGACTTCTTTTGTCCGACATTTTTCAGATCTTTTTTTTCAGACTTCTTTTGTCCGACATTTTTCAGACTTTTTTTGTCCGACATTTTTCAGATCTGTTTTTCAGACATTTTCAGATCTTTTTTTTCAGACTTCTTTTGTCTGACATTTTCAGATCTTTTTTTTCAGACTTTTTTTGTCCGACATTTTAAGATCTTTTTTTGTCCAACATTTTTCAAATCTTTTTTTCAGACTTTTGTTTCAGACATTTTCATATTTTTTTTTTAGGACAGTTTTTTCAGAATTCTTTGGTCCGACATTTTTCAGACTTCTTTTGTCCGACATTTTTCAGATATTTTTTTCAGACTTTTTTTGTCCGACATTTTTCAGACTTTTTTTTCAGACATTTTCAGATCTTTTTTTTCGGACAGTTTTTTCAGACTTCTTTTGTCAAACATTTTTCAGACTTCTTTTGTCCGACATTTTTCAGACTTTTTTTGTCCGACATTTTTCAGATATTTTTTTTCAGATTTTTTTGTCCGACATTTTTCAGATCTTTTTTTTCAGACTTCTTTTGTCCGACATTTTTCAGACTTCTTTTGTCCGACATTTTTCAGATCTTTTTTTTCAGACTTTTTTTGTCCGACATTTTTCAGATCTTTTTTTTCAGACTTCTTTTGTCCGACATTTTTCAGATCTTTTTTTTCAGACTTTTTTTGTCCGACATTTTTCAGATCTTTTTTTTCAGATTTTTTTGTCCGACATTTTTCAGATCTTTTTTTCAGATCTTTTTTTTCAGATTTTTTTTCAGACATTTTCAGATCTTTTTTTTCGGACAGTTTTTTCAGACTTCTTTTGTCCGACATTTTTCAGAGATTCTTTCCAGACTTTTTTGGTCCGACATTTTTATATCTTTTTTTTCAGACTTTTTTTGTCCGACATTTTTCAGACTTTTTTTGTCCGACAATTTTCAGATCTTTTTTTCAGATTTTTTTGTCCGACAATTTTCAGATCTTTTTTTTCAGACTTCTTTTGTCCGACATTTTTCAGACTATTTTTGTCTGACATTTTTCAGATCTTTTTTTTCAGACTTCTTTTGTCCGACATTTTCAGATATTTTTTTTCAGACTTTTTTTGTCCGACATTTTTCAGATTTGTTTTTCAGACTTTTTTTCGCGCTTTTTGTCCGACATTTTTCAGATATTTTTTCAGATAATTTTTTTCAGATTTTTTTTCAGACATTTTCAGATCTTTTTTTTCGGACAGTTTTTTCAGACTTCTTTTGTCCGACATTTTTCAGAGATTCTTTCCAGACTTTTTTGGTCCGACATTTTCATATCTTTTTTTTCAGACTTTTTTTGTCCGACAATTTTCAGATCTTTTTTTTCAGACTTCTTTTGTCCGACATTTTTCAGACTTCTTTTGTCCGACATTTTTCAGACTTTTTTTGTCCGACATTTTTCAGATCTTTTTTTTCAGATTTTTTTGTCCGACAATTTTCAGATCTTTTTTTCAGATTTTTTTGTCCGACAATTTTCAGATCTTTTTTTTCAGACTTCTTTTGTCCGACATTTTTCAGATTTTTTTTTCAGACTTTTTTTCGCGCTTTTTGTCCGACATTTTTCAGATCTTTTTTCAGATAATTTTTTTTCAGATATTTTTTCCAGACTTTTTTTATCCGACATTTTTCAGAACTTTTTTTTTGGACAGTTTTTTCTTCTGTCCGACATTTTCAGATCTTTTTTTTCAGACTTTTTTTGTCCGACATTTTTCAGACTTCTTTTGTCCAACATTTTTCAGACTTTTTTTGTCCGACATTTTTCAGATCTTTTTTTTCAGATTTTTTTGTCCGACAATTTTCAGATCTTTTTTTCAGATTTTTTTGTCCGACAATTTTCAGATCTTTTTTTTCAGACTTCTTTTGTCCGACATTTTTCAGATTTTTTTTTCAGACTTTTTTTCGCGCTTTTTGTCCGACATTTTTCAGATCTTTTTTCAGATAATTTTTTTTCAGATATTTTTTCCAGACTTTTTTTATCCGACATTTTTCAGAACTTTTTTTTTGGACAGTTTTTTCTTCTGTCCGACATTTTCAGATCTTTTTTTTCAGACTTTTTTTGTCCGACATTTTTCAGACTTCTTTTGTCCGACATTTTTCAGATCTTTTTTTTCGGACAGTTATTTCAGACTTCTTTTGTCCAACATTTTTCAGATATTTTTTCCAGACTTTTTTTGTACGACAATTTTCAGATCTTTTTTTTCAATATAATTAAAGTTGTTACACAGTGTGGAAAAGTGTTCAATCATTTCTCTTTGTTGAGCGGAACGTGCCCGATGTGTTCCATGGCGTTCCTGGAGGTGGAAGCAGAGCATAGTTAGCTGCATGTGGGATTCTTCTGTTGTTGAGGGAAGATAAAAACTAAGGGACATTTGGAGTTTAGGGTAAAGAAACACACTAGCTACACTTGTAAACATTACATTAAGTTAGTTTGTTTTTGTGTGAATTTATTATTATTATTCGTTGTCTGCCGAATAAGTGCAATTTGCCGTGAGCTGGAAAGAGATGGAAACATGAAACTTGGCATAGGAACTGGAATGATGTGCAGCTGCTTCTCAAGAACTATGACCCCAATCGGCCACATGGTGGCGCTGTAATTAACGCCCAAACATGTGATTTTGTAAAGGCCACGCCCCTCAAACCGTAAGTCCGATTGACTTGAAATGTGACACATATGTGCAACTCCGTGTGATCTACAATAAAGCCTCTTGGACCTCCAAAGTGCACCTGGAAATATTTTCCGCCATATTGGATTTTTTGAAAAACACATTTTTGACATCTCCTCCTAAACCGTAGGTCCGATTGCTACCAAATTTTCTGTGGATCATTATTGGACTAATGGCATCTAAAGTTGCATAAAGCGTGTTGATACCTCATTGCGTTATGAATCTGTTGACCAATGAACTTTAAGAGGGCAGGGCTCAGCACATCAGTAGCCTTTGGCCCATCGTCTCCAAACTTGAGGCGTACCAAAGCATTTTCCGCTTGACACATAGGGGGCGCCACAAATATCAGAAACTTGTATCGCAAGATCCGGTGGACAGAATTTTATCAAATTTGGTGCACATACTCTGGGGGCAAGTATTAACCAAGATCTATAGTGTCATATTGATCGGTGCATGTGGGCGTGGCCTATTTAGCATTTTATGCTAAATTATGCCTTTGCTCAATTTGCTGTGAGCTGGAATGAGCTAGAGACATGAGACTTGGTACCATATGACATGATGTCATAATGCTTCACATAAAATATGAAAACAATTGGCCACATGGTGGCGCTATAACAATTTTCAAGGCCAGCCCCCTCACACCATAAGTCCTATCAATTTGAAATTTGACAGACATGTGCTGCTGAATGTGATCTACAAAAAAGTCTCTTGGACCACGAAAGTCCACCGACTAAATTTTCCGCCATGCTGAAAGTTTTATTCAAATCGACCACTAGGCGGGCGCTTTGAGCGATAAAGGCTATAACCCGCGAATTGCCGCTTGCGGCTTTAATTCATTTTAAATTGATATAACTATGTGGATGTGGAAATATGTTTTATATATTTCATGTTTATTCTTTTACAATGTAATTGTAACCTGTGTTGAAATGTACCACTATACGATCACAATGTACAACTCTAGTTTTCATCACTAAGCCAAAGAATGCATTTCGCCTCAAGAAACACTGAAAAGTGGATTCATATGAAAAATGTGAAATTTCTTCACAGAAAAACATTTCTTGCATTGGAAACACACAAAAAAGGATAAATATGAAAGGGAACACAGTTTTCCAAAATCTAATATGATAGTTTTGGACTCCAGGCATCAAACTGTCAGTCTGAGCTGAATTCCATGTAAAACGCTAGTTTTCATCACTAAACTCGCGTAATATGTCTTTCTCACCCAAAACCACTCAGGAACGCATTTCTCCTCTAGAAACACTGAAATGTGCATTTATATGAAGAATATGTGATTTATTTACAGAAACACATCTGTTATACTGGAAACATACAAAAAAGAGACAGAATATGAAAAGAAACATTGTTTTCTCAAATTTTACATTAGAATTCGCTTCCAAGTATCAAATCTTCATTCTGAGCTGAATTCCATGTAAAACGCTAGTTTTCATCACTAAACTCGCTTAATATGTCTTTCTCACCCAAAACTACTCAGGAACGCATTTCTCCTCAAGAAACACTGAAACGTGCATTTATATGAAGAATATGTGATTTATTTACAGAAACACATCTGTTATACTGGAAACATACAAAAAAGAGACAGAATATGAAAAGAAACATTGTTTTCTGAAATTTGACATTAGAATTCGCTTCCAAGTATCAAATCTTCATTCTGAGCTGAATTCCATGTAAAACGCTAGTTTTCATCACTAAACTCGCTTAATATGTCTTTCTCACCCAAAACTACTCAGGAACGCATTTCTCCTCAAGAAACACTGAAACGTGCATTTATATGAAGAATATGTGATTTATTTACAGAAACACATCTGTTATACTGGAAACATACAAAAAAGAGACAGAATATGAAAAGAAACATTGTTTTCTGAAATTTGACATTAGAATTCGCTTCCAAGTATCAAATCTTCATTCTGAGCTGAATTCCATGTAAAACGCTAGTTTTCATCACTAAACTCGCTTAATATGTCTTTCTCACCCAAAACTACTCAGGAACGCATTTCTCCTCAAGAAACACTGAAATGTGCATTTATATGAAGAATATGTGATTTATTTACAGAAACACATCTGTTATACTGGAAACATACAAAAAAGAGACAGAGTATGAAAAGAAACATTGTTTTCTCAAATTTGACATTAGAATTCGCTTCCAAGTATCAAATCTTCATTCTGAGCTGAATTCCATGTAAAACGCTAGTTTTCATCACTAAACTCGCTTAATATGTCTTTCTCACCCAAAACTACTCAGGAACGCATTTCTCCTCTAGAAACACTGAAATGTGCATTTATATGAAGAATATGCGATTTATTTACAGAAACACATCTGTTATACTGGAAACATACAAAACAGGATGAAAATGAAAGGGAATATATTTTTACAATTTTTTTACATAATAGTTGGCTTTTCTGCATCAAACCTTCACACTGACCTCAATTCCATGTAAAACTTTAGTTTTCATCACTAAACTTGCTGAAACTGTTTTAAAAAAAATCCATTGCATGATATGTCGAAAAATTTCTTGGAAATAAAGTCAAAGTATAGTTTTTCAAAAAATGTCATGAAAAAAAAGTTATAGCATTTTGAAATTTTTGGGAAAAAAATACAATATTGTATATATCATATGTTGAAAAAAATAATGAAAAAAGTCTAATTCTAATTCAAAATTTCCAAATTCAGCCCGTGAAAAAAAGCATACACTTGTTGTGTGCCGCCACTTTTTTTGAGTTATCGGTATGAATCATGCCCCTCGTTTCATTTTCTTCATCCCCAGCGTGACAGAAGCCACAGCGCTGGCCGCCATCTCCCGGGCTGGCCCGAAGAGGGGACCTGTCCCGATGGGAGAAACTCTCCTCGTCTGCAACCTGCGAGGAAGTGGAACAGGCGTCTTCCGATTTGCCACGAGATCCCGCCTTGGCCCTCCCTCAAACCTTCCACTGACCTACTTTGTGGAGGCAATGAGTCTGAATCATTGGCCAAAAAAAAAGTCAATAGAAGTTTTTTCAGAATTCTATTGTCCGATCTTTTTCAGATCTTTTTTTTCAGACTTTTTTTTCAGAAATTTTCAGATCTTTTTTTTCGGACAGTTTTTTTCAGACTTCTTTTGTCCAACATTTCTCAGATATTTTTTTTCAGATTTTTTTTGTCCGACAATTTTCAGATATTTTTTTTCAAACTTTTTTTGTCCAACATTTTTCAGATCTTTTTTTCAGATCTTTTTTTTCAGACTTTTTTTGTCCGACATTTTTCATACATTTTTTGTCCGACATTTTTCAGATCTTTTTTTTTTCAGATTTTTTTGTCCGACATTTTTCAGATATTTTTTTCAGACGTTTTTTGTCCGACATTTTTCAGATCTTTTTTTCAGACGTTTTTTGTCCGACATTTTTCAGATCTTTTTTTTCAGACTTTTTTTGTCCGACATTTTTCAGACTTTTTTTTGTCCGACATTTTTCAGATCTTTTTTTTCAGACTTTTTTTGTCCGACATTTTCAGATCTTTTTTTGTCCGACATTTTTCAAATCTTTTTTTCAGACTTTTGTTTCAGACATTTTCATATTTTTTTTTTCGGACAGTTTTTTCAGAATTCTTTGGTCCGACATTTTTCAGACTTCTTTTGTCCGACATTTTTCAGACTTCTTTTGTCCGACATTTTTCAGATCTTTTTTTACAGACTTTTTTTGTCCGACAATTTCAGATCTTTTTTTTCAGACTTTTTTTGTCCGACATTTTCAGATCTTTTTTTCAGATCTTTTTTTTCAGACTTTTTTTGTCCGACATTTTTCATACATTTTTTGTCCGACATTTTTCAGATCTTTTTTTTCAGATTTTTTTGTCCGACATTTTTCAGACTTCTTTTGTCCGACATTTTTCAGATCTTTTTTTTCAGACTTTTTTTTCAGACATTTTCAGATCTTTTTTTTCAGACTTTTTTTGTCCGACATTTTTCATACATTTTTTGTCCGACATTTTTCAGATCTTTTTTTTCAGATTTTTTTGTCCGACATTTTTCAGACATTTTTTGTCCGACATTTTTCAGATCTTTTTTTTTTCAGATTTTTTTGTCCGACATTTTTCATACATTTTTTGTCCGACATTTTTCAGATCTTTTTTTTCAGATTTTTTTGTCCGACATTTTTCAGACATTTTTTGTCCGACATTTTTCAGATCTTTTTTTTTTCAGATTTTTTTGTCCGACATTTTTCAGATATTTTTTTCAGACTTTTTTTGTCCGACATTTTTCAGATCTTTTTTTTCAGACTTTTTTTGTCCGACATTTTTCAGACTTTTTTTGTCCGACAATTTCAGATCTTTTTTTTCAGACTTTTTTTGTCCGACATTTTCAGATCTTTTTTTGTCCGACATTTTTCAAATCTTTTTTTCAGACTTTTGTTTCAGACATTTTCATATTTTTTTTTTCGGACAGTTTTTTCAGAATTCTTTGGTCCGACATTTTTCAGACTTCTTTTGTCCGACATTTTTCAGACTTCTTTTGTCCGACATTTTTCAGATCTTTTTTTTCAGACTTTTTTTTCAGACAATTTCAGATCTTTTTTTTCGGACAGTTTTTTCAGACTTCTTTTGTCCGACATTTTCAGATATTTTTTTTCAGACTTTTTTTGTCCGACAAATTTCAGATTTTTTTTTCAGACTTTTTTTCGGGCTTTTTCTCCGACATTTTTCAGATCTTTTTTTCAGACTTTTTTTATCCGACATTTTTCAGATATTTTTTTTTGGACAGTTTTTTCTTCTGTCCGACATTTTTCAGATATTTTTTCCAGACTTTTTTTATCCGACATTTTTCAGATATTTTTTTTCAGACATTTTCATATCTTTTTTTTCAGACTTTTTTTGTCCGACATCTTTTGTCCGACATTTTTCAGAGATTCTTTCCAGACTTTTTTGGTCCGACATTTTCAGATCTTTTTTTTCAGACTTTTTTTTCCGACATTTTTCAGATCTTTTTTTTCAGATTTTTTTGTCCGACAATTTTCAGATCTTTTTTTTCAGACTTCTTTTGTCCGACATTTTTCAGACTTCTTTTGTCCGACATTTTTCAGACTTCTTTTGTCCGACATTTTTCAGACTACTTTACAGAGATTCTTTCCAGACTTTTTTTGTCCGACATTTTCAGATCTTTTTTTTCAGACTTCTTTTGTCTGACATTTTCAGATCTTTTTTTTCAGACTTTTTTTGTCCGACATTTTCAGATCTTTTTTTTCAGAATTTTTTGTCCGACATTTTCAGATCTTTTTTTGTCCAACATTTTTCAAATCTTTTTTTCAGACTTTTGTTTCAGACATTTTCATATTTTTTTTTTAGGACAGTTTTTTCAGACTTCTTTTGTCCGACATTTTTCAGACTTTTTTTGTCCGACATTTTTCAGATATTTTTTTTCAGATTTTTTTGTCCGACATTTTTCAGATATTTTTTTTCAGACTTCTTTTGTCCGACATTTTTCAGATCTTTTTTTTCAGACTTCTTTTGTCCGACATTTTTCAGACTTTTTTTGTCCGACATTTTTCAGATCTGTTTTTCAGACATTTTCAGATCTTTTTTTTCAGACTTCTTTTGTCTGACATTTTCAGATCTTTTTTTTCAGACTTTTTTTGTCCGACATTTTAAGATCTTTTTTTGTCCAACATTTTTCAAATCTTTTTTTCAGACTTTTGTTTCAGACATTTTCATATTTTTTTTTTAGGACAGTTTTTTCAGAATTCTTTGGTCCGACATTTTTCAGACTTCTTTTGTCCGACATTTTTCAGATATTTTTTTCAGACTTTTTTTGTCCGACATTTTTCAGACTTTTTTTTCAGACATTTTCAGATCTTTTTTTTCGGACAGTTTTTTCAGACTTCTTTTGTCAAACATTTTTCAGACTTCTTTTGTCCGACATTTTTCAGACTTTTTTTGTCCGACATTTTTCAGATATTTTTTTTCAGATTTTTTTGTCCGACATTTTTCAGATCTTTTTTTTCAGACTTCTTTTGTCCGACATTTTTCAGACTTCTTTTGTCCGACATTTTTCAGATCTTTTTTTTCAGACTTTTTTTGTCCGACATTTTTCAGATCTTTTTTTTCAGACTTCTTTTGTCCGACATTTTTCAGATCTTTTTTTTCAGACTTTTTTTGTCCGACATTTTTCAGATCTTTTTTTTCAGATTTTTTTGTCCGACATTTTTCAGATCTTTTTTTCAGATCTTTTTTTTCAGATTTTTTTTCAGACATTTTCAGATCTTTTTTTTCGGACAGTTTTTTCAGACTTCTTTTGTCCGACATTTTTCAGAGATTCTTTCCAGACTTTTTTGGTCCGACATTTTTATATCTTTTTTTTCAGACTTTTTTTGTCCGACATTTTTCAGACTTTTTTTGTCCGACAATTTTCAGATCTTTTTTTCAGATTTTTTTGTCCGACAATTTTCAGATCTTTTTTTTCAGACTTCTTTTGTCCGACATTTTTCAGACTATTTTTGTCTGACATTTTTCAGATCTTTTTTTTCAGACTTCTTTTGTCCGACATTTTCAGATATTTTTTTTCAGACTTTTTTTGTCCGACATTTTTCAGATTTGTTTTTCAGACTTTTTTTCGCGCTTTTTGTCCGACATTTTTCAGATATTTTTTCAGATAATTTTTTTCAGATTTTTTTTCAGACATTTTCAGATCTTTTTTTTCGGACAGTTTTTTCAGACTTCTTTTGTCCGACATTTTTCAGAGATTCTTTCCAGACTTTTTTGGTCCGACATTTTCATATCTTTTTTTTCAGACTTTTTTTGTCCGACAATTTTCAGATCTTTTTTTTCAGACTTCTTTTGTCCGACATTTTTCAGACTTCTTTTGTCCGACATTTTTCAGACTTTTTTTGTCCGACATTTTTCAGATCTTTTTTTTCAGATTTTTTTGTCCGACAATTTTCAGATCTTTTTTTCAGATTTTTTTGTCCGACAATTTTCAGATCTTTTTTTTCAGACTTCTTTTGTCCGACATTTTTCAGATTTTTTTTTCAGACTTTTTTTCGCGCTTTTTGTCCGACATTTTTCAGATCTTTTTTCAGATAATTTTTTTTCAGATATTTTTTCCAGACTTTTTTTATCCGACATTTTTCAGAACTTTTTTTTTGGACAGTTTTTTCTTCTGTCCGACATTTTCAGATCTTTTTTTTCAGACTTTTTTTGTCCGACATTTTTCAGACTTCTTTTGTCCAACATTTTTCAGACTTTTTTTGTCCGACATTTTTCAGATCTTTTTTTTCAGATTTTTTTGTCCGACAATTTTCAGATCTTTTTTTCAGATTTTTTTGTCCGACAATTTTCAGATCTTTTTTTTCAGACTTCTTTTGTCCGACATTTTTCAGATTTTTTTTTCAGACTTTTTTTCGCGCTTTTTGTCCGACATTTTTCAGATCTTTTTTCAGATAATTTTTTTTCAGATATTTTTTCCAGACTTTTTTTATCCGACATTTTTCAGAACTTTTTTTTTGGACAGTTTTTTCTTCTGTCCGACATTTTCAGATCTTTTTTTTCAGACTTTTTTTGTCCGACATTTTTCAGACTTCTTTTGTCCGACATTTTTCAGATCTTTTTTTTCGGACAGTTATTTCAGACTTCTTTTGTCCAACATTTTTCAGATATTTTTTCCAGACTTTTTTTGTCCGACAATTTTCAGATCTTTTTTTTCAATATAATTAAAGTTGTTACACAGTGTGGAAAAGTGTTCAATCATTTCTCTTTGTTGAGCGGAACGTGCCCGATGTGTTCCATGGCGTTCCTGGAGGTGGAAGCAGAGCATAGTTAGCTGCATGTGGGATTCTTCTGTTGTTGAGGGAAGATAAAAACTAAGGGACATTTGGAGTTTAGGGTAAAGAAACACACTAGCTACACTTGTAAACATTACATTAAGTTAGTTTGTTTTTGTGTGAATTTATTATTATTATTCGTTGTCTGCCGAATAAGTGCAATTTGCCGTGAGCTGGAAAGAGATGGAAACATGAAACTTGGCATAGGAACTGGAATGATGTGCAGCTGCTTCTCAAGAACTATGACCCCAATCGGCCACATGGTGGCGCTGTAATTAACGCCCAAACATGTGATTTTGTAAAGGCCACGCCCCTCAAACCGTAAGTCCGATTGACTTGAAATGTGACACATATGTGCAACTCCGTGTGATCTACAATAAAGCCTCTTGGACCTCCAAAGTGCACCTGGAAATATTTTCCGCCATATTGGATTTTTTGAAAAACACATTTTTGACATCTCCTCCTAAACCGTAGGTCCGATTGCTACCAAATTTTCTGTGGATCATTATTGGACTAATGGCATCTAAAGTTGCATAAAGCGTGTTGATACCTCATTGCGTTATGAATCTGTTGACCAATGAACTTTAAGAGGGCAGGGCTCAGCACATCAGTAGCCTTTGGCCCATCGTCTCCAAACTTGAGGCGTACCAAAGCATTTTCCGCTTGACACATAGGGGGCGCCACAAATATCAGAAACTTGTATCGCAAGATCCGGTGGACAGAATTTTATCAAATTTGGTGCACATACTCTGGGGGCAAGTATTAACCAAGATCTATAGTGTCATATTGATCGGTGCATGTGGGCGTGGCCTATTTAGCATTTTATGCTAAATTATGCCTTTGCTCAATTTGCTGTGAGCTGGAATGAGCTAGAGACATGAGACTTGGTACCATATGACATGATGTCATAATGCTTCACATAAAATATGAAAACAATTGGCCACATGGTGGCGCTATAACAATTTTCAAGGCCAGCCCCCTCACACCATAAGTCCTATCAATTTGAAATTTGACAGACATGTGCTGCTGAATGTGATCTACAAAAAAGTCTCTTGGACCACGAAAGTCCACCGACTAAATTTTCCGCCATGCTGAAAGTTTTATTCAAATCGACCACTAGGCGGGCGCTTTGAGCGATAAAGGCTATAACCCGCGAATTGCCGCTTGCGGCTTTAATTCATTTTAAATTGATATAACTATGTGGATGTGGAAATATGTTTTATATATTTCATGTTTATTCTTTTACAATGTAATTGTAACCTGTGTTGAAATGTACCACTATACGATCACAATGTACAACTCTAGTTTTCATCACTAAGCCAAAGAATGCATTTCGCCTCAAGAAACACTGAAAAGTGGATTCATATGAAAAATGTGAAATTTCTTCACAGAAAAACATTTCTTGCATTGGAAACACACAAAAAAGGATAAATATGAAAGGGAACACAGTTTTCCAAAATCTAATATGATAGTTTTGGACTCCAGGCATCAAACTGTCAGTCTGAGCTGAATTCCATGTAAAACGCTAGTTTTCATCACTAAACTCGCTTAATATGTCTTTCTCACCCAAAAACACTCAGGAACGCATTTCTCCTCAAGAAACACTGAAATGTGCATTTATATGAAGAATATGTGATTTATTTACAGAAACACATCTGTTATACTGGAAACATACAAAAAAGAGACAGAATATGAAAAGAAGGGTTAGGGTTAGGGTTAGGGTTAGGGTTAGGGTTAGGGTTAGGGTTAGGGTTAGGGTTAGGGTTAGGGTTAGGGTTAGGGTTAGGGTTAGGGTTAGGGTTAGGGTTAGGGTTAGGGTTAGGGTTAGGGTTAGGGTTAGGGTTAGGGTTAGGGTTAGGGTTAGGGTTAGGGTTAGGGTTAGGGTTAGGGTTAGGGTTAGGGTTAGGGTTAGGGGTTAGGGTTAGGGTTAGGGTTAGGGTTAGGGTTAGGGTTAGGGTTAGGGTTAGGGTTAGGGGGTTAGGGTTAGGGTTAGGGTTAGGGTTAGGGTTAGGGTTAGGGTTAGGGTTAGGGTTAGGGTTAGGGTTAGGGTTAGGGTTAGGGTTAGGGTTAGGGTTAGGGTTAGGGTTAGGGTTAGGGTTAGGGTTAGGGTTAGGGTTAGGGTTAGGGTTAGGGTTAGGGTTAGGGTTAGGGTTAGGGTTAGGGTTAGGGTTAGGGTTAGGGTTAGGGTTAGGGTTAGGGTTAGGGTTAGGGTTAGGGTTAGGGTTAGGGTTAGGGTTAGGGTTAGGGTTAGGGTTAGGGTTAGGGTTAGGGTTAGGGTTAGGGTTAGGGTTAGGGTTAGGGTTAGGGTTAGGGTTAGGGTTAGGGTTAGGGTTAGGGTTAGGGTTAGGGTTAGGGTTAGGGTTAGGGTTAGGGTTAGGGTTAGGGTTAGGGTTAGGGTTAGGGTTAGGGTTAGGGTTAGGGTTAGGGTTAGGGTTAGGGTTAGGGTTAGGGTTAGGGTTAGGGTTAGGGTTAGGGTTAGGGTTAGGGTTAGGGTTAGGGTTAGGGTTAGGGTTAGGGTTAGGGTTAGGGTTAGGGTTAGGGTTAGGGTTAGGGTTAGGGTTAGGGTTAGGGTTAGGGTTAGGGTTAGGGTTAGGGTTAGGGTTAGGGTTAGGGTTAGGGTTAGGGTTAGGGTTAGGGTTAGGGTTAGGGTTAGGGTTAGGGTTAGGGTTAGGGTTAGGGTTAGGGTTAGGGTTAGGGTTAGGGTTAGGGTTAGGGTTAGGGTTAGGGTTAGGGTTAGGGTTAGGGTTAGGGTTAGGGTTAGGGTTAGGGTTAGGGTTAGGGTTAGGGTTAGGGTTAGGGTTAGGGTTAGGGTTAGGGTTAGGGTTAGGGTTAGGGTTAGGGTTAGGGTTAGGGTTAGGGTTAGGGTTAGGGTTAGGGTTAGGGTTAGGGTTAGGGTTAGGGTTAGGGTTAGGGTTAGGGTTAGGGTTAGGGTTAGGGTTAGGGTTAGGGTTAGGGTTAGGGTTAGGGTTAGGGTTAGGGTTAGGGTTAGGGTTAGGGTTAGGGTTAGGGTTAGGGTTAGGGTTAGGGTTAGGGTTAGGGTTAGGGTTAGGGTTAGGGTTAGGGTTAGGGTTAGGGTTAGGGTTAGGGTTAGGGTTAGGGTTAGGGTTAGGGTTAGGGTTAGGGTTAGGGTTAGGGTTAGGGTTAGGGTTAGGGTTAGGGTTAGGGTTAGGGTTAGGGTTAGGGTTAGGGTTAGGGTTAGGGTTAGGGTTAGGGTTAGGGTTAGGGTTAGGGTTAGGGTTAGGGTTAGGGTTAGGGTTAGGGTTAGGGTTAGGGTTAGGGTTAGGGTTAGGGTTAGGGTTAGGGTTAGGGTTAGGGTTAGGGTTAGGGTTAGGGTTAGGGTTAGGGTTAGGGTTAGGGTTAGGGTTAGGGTTAGGGTTAGGGTTAGGGTTAGGGTTAGGGTTAGGGTTAGGGTTAGGGTTAGGGTTAGGGTTAGGGTTAGGGTTAGGGTTAGGGTTAGGGTTAGGGTTAGGGTTAGGGTTAGGGTTAGGGTTAGGGTTAGGGTTAGGGTTAGGGTTAGGGTTAGGGTTAGGGTTAGGGTTAGGGTTAGGGTTAGGGTTAGGGTTAGGGTTAGGGTTAGGGTTAGGGTTAGGGTTAGGGTTAGGGTTAGGGTTAGGGTTAGGGTTAGGGTTAGGGTTAGGGTTAGGGTTAGGGTTAGGGTTAGGGTTAGGGTTAGGGTTAGGGTTAGGGTTAGGGTTAGGGTTAGGGTTAGGGTTAGGGTTAGGGTTAGGGTTAGGGTTAGGGTTAGGGTTAGGGTTAGGGTTAGGGTTAGGGTTAGGGTTAGGGTTAGGGTTAGGGTTAGGGTTAGGGTTAGGGTTAGGGTTAGGGTTAGGGTTAGGGTTAGGGTTAGGGTTAGGGTTAGGGTTAGGGTTAGGGTTAGGGTTAGGGTTAGGGTTAGGGTTAGGGTTAGGGTTAGGGTTAGGGTTAGGGTTAGGGTTAGGGTTAGGGTTAGGGTTAGGGTTAGGGTTAGGGTTAGGGTTAGGGTTAGGGTTAGGGTTAGGGTTAGGGTTAGGGTTAGGGTTAGGGTTAGGGTTAGGGTTAGGGTTAGGGTTAGGGTTAGGGTTAGGGTTAGGGTTAGGGTTAGGGTTAGGGTTAGGGTTAGGGTTAGGGTTAGGGTTAGGGTTAGGGTTAGGGTTAGGGTTAGGGTTAGGGTTAGGGTTAGGGTTAGGGTTAGGGTTAGGGTTAGGGTTAGGGTTAGGGTTAGGGTTAGGGTTAGGGTTAGGGTTAGGGTTAGGGTTAGGGTTAGGGTTAGGGTTAGGGTTAGGGTTAGGGTTAGGGTTAGGGTTAGGGTTAGGGTTAGGGTTAGGGTTAGGGTTAGGGTTAGGGTTAGGGTTAGGGTTAGGGTTAGGGTTAGGGTTAGGGTTAGGGTTAGGGTTAGGGTTAGGGTTAGGGTTAGGGTTAGGGTTAGGGTTAGGGTTAGGGTTAGGGTTAGGGTTAGGGTTAGGGTTAGGGTTAGGGTTAGGGTTAGGGTTAGGGTTAGGGTTAGGGTTAGGGTTAGGGTTAGGGTTAGGGTTAGGGTTAGGGTTAGGGTTAGGGTTAGGGTTAGGGTTAGGGTTAGGGTTAGGGTTAGGGTTAGGGTTAGGGTTAGGGTTAGGGTTAGGGTTAGGGTTAGGGTTAGGGTTAGGGTTAGGGTTAGGGTTAGGGTTAGGGTTAGGGTTAGGGTTAGGGTTAGGGTTAGGGTTAGGGTTAGGGTTAGGGTTAGGGTTAGGGTTAGGGTTAGGGTTAGGGTTAGGGTTAGGGTTAGGGTTAGGGTTAGGGTTAGGGTTAGGGTTAGGGTTAGGGTTAGGGTTAGGGTTAGGGTTAGGGTTAGGGTTAGGGTTAGGGTTAGGGTTAGGGTTAGGGTTAGGGTTAGGGTTAGGGTTAGGGTTAGGGTTAGGGTTAGGGTTAGGGTTAGGGTTAGGGTTAGGGTTAGGGTTAGGGTTAGGGTTAGGGTTAGGGTTAGGGTTAGGGTTAGGGTTAGGGTTAGGGTTAGGGTTAGGGTTAGGGTTAGGGTTAGGGTTAGGGTTAGGGTTAGGGTTAGGGTTAGGGTTAGGGTTAGGGTTAGGGTTAGGGTTAGGGTTAGGGTTAGGGTTAGGGTTAGGGTTAGGGTTAGGGTTAGGGTTAGGGTTAGGGTTAGGGTTAGGGTTAGGGTTAGGGTTAGGGTTAGGGTTAGGGTTAGGGTTAGGGTTAGGGTTAGGGTTAGGGTTAGGGTTAGGGTTAGGGTTAGGGTTAGGGTTAGGGTTAGGGTTAGGGTTAGGGTTAGGGTTAGGGTTAGGGTTAGGGTTAGGGTTAGGGTTAGGGTTAGGGTTAGGGTTAGGGTTAGGGTTAGGGTTAGGGTTAGGGTTAGGGTTAGGGTTAGGGTTAGGGTTAGGGTTAGGGTTAGGGTTAGGGTTAGGGTTAGGGTTAGGGTTAGGGTTAGGGTTAGGGTTAGGGTTAGGGTTAGGGTTAGGGTTAGGGTTAGGGTTAGGGTTAGGGTTAGGGTTAGGGTTAGGGTTAGGGTTAGGGTTAGGGTTAGGGTTAGGGTTAGGGTTAGGGTTAGGGTTAGGGTTAGGGTTAGGGTTAGGGTTAGGGTTAGGGTTAGGGTTAGGGTTAGGGTTAGGGTTAGGGTTAGGGTTAGGGTTAGGGTTAGGGTTAGGGTTAGGGTTAGGGTTAGGGTTAGGGTTAGGGTTAGGGTTAGGGTTAGGGTTAGGGTTAGGGTTAGGGTTAGGGTTAGGGTTAGGGTTAGGGTTAGGGTTAGGGTTAGGGTTAGGGTTAGGGTTAGGGTTAGGGTTAGGGTTAGGGTTAGGGTTAGGGTTAGGGTTAGGGTTAGGGTTAGGGTTAGGGTTAGGGTTAGGGTTAGGGTTAGGGTTAGGGTTAGGGTTAGGGTTAGGGTTAGGGTTAGGGTTAGGGTTAGGGTTAGGGTTAGGGTTAGGGTTAGGGTTAGGGTTAGGGTTAGGGTTAGGGTTAGGGTTAGGGTTAGGGTTAGGGTTAGGGTTAGGGTTAGGGTTAGGGTTAGGGTTAGGGTTAGGGTTAGGGTTAGGGTTAGGGTTAGGGTTAGGGTTAGGGTTAGGGTTAGGGTTAGGGTTAGGGTTAGGGTTAGGGTTAGGGTTAGGGTTAGGGTTAGGGTTAGGGTTAGGGTTAGGTTAGGGTTAGGGTTAGGGTTAGGGTTAGGGTTAGGGTTAGGGTTAGGGTTAGGGTTAGGGTTAGGGTTAGGGTTAGGGTTAGGGTTAGGGTTAGGGTTAGGGTTAGGGTTAGGGTTAGGGTTAGGGTTAGGGTTAGGGTTAGGGTTAGGGTTAGGGTTAGGGTTAGGGTTAGGGTTAGGGTTAGGGTTAGGGTTAGGGTTAGGGTTAGGGTTAGGGTTAGGGTTAGGGTTAGGGTTAGGGTTAGGGTTAGGGTTAGGGTTAGGGTTAGGGTTAGGGTTAGGGTTAGGGTTAGGGTTAGGGTTAGGGTTAGGGTTAGGGTTAGGGTTAGGGTTAGGGTTAGGGTTAGGGTTAGGGTTAGGGTTAGGGTTAGGGTTAGGGTTAGGGTTAGGGTTAGGGTTAGGGTTAGGGTTAGGGTTAGGGTTAGGGTTAGGGTTAGGGTTAGGGTTAGGGTTAGGGTTAGGGTTAGGGTTAGGGTTAGGGTTAGGGTTAGGGTTAGGGTTAGGGTTAGGGTTAGGGTTAGGGTTAGGGTTAGGGTTAGGGTTAGGGTTAGGGTTAGGGTTAGGGTTAGGGTTAGGGTTAGGGTTAGGGTTAGGGTTAGGGTTAGGGTTAGGGTTAGGGTTAGGGTTAGGGTTAGGGTTAGGGTTAGGGTTAGGGTTAGGGTTAGGGTTAGGGTTAGGGTTAGGGTTAGGGTTAGGGTTAGGGTTAGGGTTAGGGTTAGGGTTAGGGTTAGGGTTAGGGTTAGGGTTAGGGTTAGGGTTAGGGTTAGGGTTAGGGTTAGGGTTAGGGTTAGGGTTAGGGTTAGGGTTAGGGTTAGGGTTAGGGTTAGGGTTAGGGTTAGGGTTAGGGTTAGGGTTAGGGTTAGGGTTAGGGTTAGGGTTAGGGTTAGGGTTAGGGTTAGGGTTAGGGTTAGGGTTAGGGTTAGGGTTAGGGTTAGGGTTAGGGTTAGGGTTAGGGTTAGGGTTAGGGTTAGGGTTAGGGTTAGGGTTAGGGTTAGGGTTAGGGTTAGGGTTAGGGTTAGGGTTAGGGTTAGGGTTAGGGTTAGGGTTAGGGTTAGGGTTAGGGTTAGGGTTAGGGTTAGGGTTAGGGTTAGGGTTAGGGTTAGGGTTAGGGTTAGGGTTAGGGTTAGGGTTAGGGTTAGGGTTAGGGTTAGGGTTAGGGTTAGGGTTAGGGTTAGGGTTAGGGTTATGGTTAGGGTTAGGGTTAGGGTTAGGGTTAGGGTTAGGGTTAGGGTTAGGGTTAGGGTTAGGGTTAGGGTTAGGGTTAGGGTTAGGGTTAGGGTTAGGGTTAGGGTTAGGGTTAGGGTTAGGGTTAGGGTTAGGGTTAGGGTTAGGGTTAGGGTTAGGGTTAGGGTTAGGGTTAGGGTTAGGGTTAGGGTTAGGGTTAGGGTTAGGGTTAGGGTTAGGGTTAGGGTTAGGGTTAGGGTTAGGGTTAGGGTTAGGGTTAGGGTTAGGGTTAGGGTTAGGGTTAGGGTTAGGGTTAGGGTTAGGGTTAGGGTTAGGGTTAGGGTTAGGGTTAGGGTTAGGGTTAGGGTTAGGGTTAGGGTTAGGGTTAGGGTTAGGGTTAGGGTTAGGGTTAGGGTTAGGGTTAGGGTTAGGGTTAGGGTTAGGGTTAGGGTTAGGGTTAGGGTTAGGGTTAGGGTTAGGGTTAGGGTTAGGGTTAGGGTTAGGGTTAGGGTTAGGGTTAGGGTTAGGGTTAGGGTTAGGGTTAGGGTTAGGGTTAGGGTTAGGGTTAGGGTTAGGGTTAGGGTTAGGGTTAGGGTTAGGGTTAGGGTTAGGGTTAGGGTTAGGGTTAGGGTTAGGGTTAGGGTTAGGGTTAGGGTTAGGGTTAGGGTTAGGGTTAGGGTTAGGGTTAGGGTTAGGGTTAGGGTTAGGGTTAGGGTTAGGGTTAGGGTTAGGGTTAGGGTTAGGGTTAGGGTTAGGGTTAGGGTTAGGGTTAGGGTTAGGGTTAGGGTTAGGGTTAGGGTTAGGGTTAGGGTTAGGGTTAGGGTTAGGGTTAGGGTTAGGGTTAGGGTTAGGGTTAGGGTTAGGGTTAGGGTTAGGGTTAGGGTTAGGGTTAGGGTTAGGGTTAGGGTTAGGGTTAGGGTTAGGGTTAGGGTTAGGGTTAGGGTTAGGGTTAGGGTTAGGGTTAGGGTTAGGGTTAGGGTTAGGGTTAGGGTTAGGGTTAGGGTTAGGGTTAGGGTTAGGGTTAGGGTTAGGGTTAGGGTTAGGGTTAGGGTTAGGGTTAGGGTTAGGGTTAGGGTTAGGGTTAGGGTTAGGGTTAGGGTTAGGGTTAGGGTTAGGGTTAGGGTTAGGGTTAGGGTTAGGGTTAGGGTTAGGGTTAGGGTTAGGGTTAGGGTTAGGGTTAGGGTTAGGGTTAGGGTTAGGGTTAGGGTTAGGGTTAGGGTTAGGGTTAGGGTTAGGGTTAGGGTTAGGGTTAGGGTTAGGGTTAGGG
>JAUPFX010000190.1:0-10000 GCA_036937225.1 Sebastes paucispinis
GAACCTAGAAGCTAAGTAGCCTATGAGAACCTAGAAGAACCTAGAAGAACCTAGAAGCTAAGTAGCCTATGAGAACCTAGAAGAACCTAGAAGCTAAGTAGCCTATGAGAACCTAGAAGAACCTAGAAGCTAAGTAGCCTATGAGAACCTAGAAGAACCTAGAAGAACCTAGAAGCTAAGTAGCCTATGAGAACCTAGAAGAACCTAGAAGAACCTAGAAGCTAAGTAGCCTATGAGAACCTAGAAGAACCTAGAAGAACCTAGAAGCTAAGTAGCCTATGAGAACCTAAGACTAGAAGCCTAGACCTAGAACCTAGAAAGCTAAGTAGCCTATGAGAACCTAGAAGAACTAGAAGCTAAGTAGCCTATGAGAACCTAGAAGAACCTAGAAGAACCTAGAAGCTAAGTAGCCTATGAGAACCTAGAAGAACCTAGAAGAACCTAGAAGCTAAGTAGCCTATGAGAACCTAGAAGAACCTAGAAGAACCTAGAAGCTAAGTAGCCTATGAGAACCTAGAAGAACCTAGAAGCTAAGTAGCCTATGAGAACCTAGAAGAACCTAGAAGACTAAGTAGCCTATGAGAACCTAGAAGAACCTAGAAGAACCTAGAAGCTAAGTAGCCTATGAGAACCTAGAAGAACCTAGAAGAACCTAGAAGCTAAGTAGCCTATGAACCTAGAAGAACCTAGAAGAACCTAGAAGCTAAGTAGCCTATGAGAACCTAGACTAGAAGAACCTAGAGAACCTAGAAAGCTAAGTAGCCTATGAGAACCTAGAAGAACCTAGAAGAACCTAGAAGCTAAGTAGCCTATGAGAACCTAGAAGAACCTAGAAGCTAAGTAGCCTATGAGAACCTAGAAGAACCTAGAAGAACCTAGAAGCTAAGTAGCCTATGAGAACCTAGAAGAACCTAGAAGCTAAGTAGCCTATGAGAACCTAGAAGAACCTAGAAGCTAAGTAGCCTATGAGAACCTAGAAGAACCTAGAAGCTAAGTAGCCTATGAGAACCTAGAAGAACCTAGAAGAACCTAGAAGCTAAGTAGCCTATGAGAACCTAGAAGAACCTAGAAGCTAAGTAGCCTATGAGAACCTAGAAGAACCTAGAAGAACCTAGAAGCTAAGTAGCCTATGAGACCTAGAAGAACCTAGAAGCTAAGTAGCCTATGAGAACCTAGAAGAACCTAGAAGAACCTAGAAGCTAAGTAGCCTATGAGAACCTAGAAGAACCTAGAAGCTAAGTAGCCCTATGAGAACCTAGAAGAACCTAGAAGAACCTAGAAGCTAAGTAGCCTATGAGAACCTAGAAGAACCTAGAAGCTAAGTAGCCTATGAGAACCTAGAAGAACCTAGAAGCTAAGTAGCCTATGAGAACCTAGAAGAACCTAGAAGAACCTAGAAGCTAAGTAGCCTATGAGAACCTAGAAGAACCTAGAAGCTAAGTAGCCTATGAGAACCTAGAAGAACCTAGAAGCTAAGTAGCCTATGAGAACCTAGAAGAACCTAGAAGCTAAGTAGCCTATGAGAACCTAGAAGAACCTAGAAGAACCTAGAAGCTAAGTAGCCTATGAGAACCTAGAAGAACCTAGAAGCTAAGTAGCCTATGAGAACCTAGAAGAACCTAGAAGAACCTAGAAGCTAAGTAGCCTATGAGAACCTAGAAGAACCTAGAAGCTAAGTAGCCTATGAGAACCTAGAAGAACCTAGAAGAACCTAGAAGCTAAGTAGCCTATGAGAACCTAGAAGAACCTAGAAGCTAAGTAGCCTATGAGAACCTAGAAGAACCTAGAAGAACCTAGAAGCTAAGTAGCCTATGAGAACCTAGAAGAACCTAGAAGCTAAGTAGCTATGAGAACTAGAAGAACCTAGAAGCTAAGTAGCCTATGAGAACCTAGAAGAACCTAGAAGAAACCTAGAAGCTAGAGTAGCCTATGAAGAACCTAGAAGAACCTAGAAGCTAAGTAGCCTATGAGAACCTAGAAGAACCTAGAAGAACCTAGAGCTAGTAGCCTATGAGACCTAGAAGAACCTAGAAGCTAAGTAGCCTATGAGAACCTAGAAGAACCTAGAAGAACCTAGAAGCTAAGTAGCCTATGAGAAACCTAGAAGAACCTAGAAGCTAAGTAGCCTATGAGAACCTAGAAGAACCTAGAAGAACCTAGAAGCTAAGTAGCCTATGAGAACCTAGAAGAACCTAGAAGAACCTAGAAGCTAAGTAGCCTATGAGAACCTAGAAGAACCTAGAAGAACCTAGAAGCTAAGTAGCCTATGAGAACCTAGAAGAACCTAGAGCTAAGTAGCCTATGAACCTAGAAGAACCTAGAAGCTAAGTAGCCTATGAGACCTAGAAGAACCTAGAAGAACCTAGAAGCTAAGTAGCCTATGAGAACCTAGAAGAACCTAGAAGACCTAGAAGCTAAGTAGCCTATGAGAACCTAGAAGAACCTAGAAGAACCTAGAAGCTAAGTAGCCTATGAGAACCTAGAAGAACCTAGAAGCTAAGTAGCCTATGAGACCTGAGAACCTAGAGAACTAGAAGCCTAGAAGCTAAGTAGCCTATGAGAACCTAGAAGAACCTAGAAGCCTAAGTAGCCTATGAGAACCTAGAAGAACCTAGAAGAACCTAGAAGCTATAGCCTCTAGACCTATGAGAACCTAGAAGAACCTAGAAGCTAAGTAGCCTATGAGAACCTAGAACCTAGAAGAACCTAGAAGCTAAGTAGCCTATGAGAACCTAGAAGAACCTAGAAGCTAAGTAGCCTATGAGAACCTAGAAGAACCTAGAAGAACCTAGAAGCTAAGTAGCCTATGAGAACCTAGAAGAACCTAGAAGAACCTAGAAGCTAAGTAGCCTATGAGAACCTAGAAGAACCTAGAAGCTAAGTAGCCTATGAGAACCTAGAAGAACCTAGAAGCTAAGTAGCCTATGAGAACCTAGAAGAACCTAGAAGAACCTAGAAGCTAAGTAGCCTATGAGAACCTAGAAGAACCTAGAAGAACCTAGAAGCTAAGTAGCCTATGAGAACCTAGAAGAACCTAGAAGAACCTAGAAGCTAAGTAGCCTATGAGAACCTAGAATAACCTAGAAGCTAAGTAGCCTATGAGAACCTAGAAGAACCTAGAAGCTAAGTAGCCTATGAGAACCTAGAAGAACCTAGAAGAACCTAGAAGCTAAGTAGCCTATGAGAACCTAGAAGAACCTAGAAGAACCTAGAAGCTAAGTAGCCTATGAGAACCTAGAAGAACCTAGAAGAACCTAGAAGCTAAGTAGCCTATGAGAACCTAGAAGAACCTAGAAGCTAAGTAGCCTATGAGAACCTAGAAGAACCTAGAAGCTAAGTAGCCTATGAGAACCTAGAAGAACCTAGAAGAACCTAGAAGCTAAGTAGCCTATGAGAACCTAGAAGAACTAGAAGAACCTAGAAGCTAAGTAGCCTATGAGAACCTAGAAGAACCTAGAAGAACCTAGAAGCTAAGTAGCCTATGAGAACCTAGAAGAACCTAGAAGCTAAGTAGCCTATGAGAACCTAGAAGAACCTAGAAGCTAAGTAGCCTATGAGAACCTAGAAGAACCTAGAAGCTAAGTAGCCTATGAGAACCTAGAAGAACCTAGAAGAACCTAGAACCTATGAGAACCTAGAAGAACCTAGAAGAACCTAGAAAGCTAAGTAGCCTATGAGAACCTAGAAGAACCTAGAAGCTAAGTAGCCTATGAGAACCTAGAAAGAACCTAGAAGCTAAGTAGCCTATGAGAACCTAGAAGAACCTAGAAGCTAAGTAGCCTATGAGAACCTAGAAGAACCTAGAAGAACCTAGAAGCTAAGTAGCCTATGAGAACCTAGAAGAACCTAGAAGCTAAGTAGCCTATGAGAACCTAGAAGAACCTAGAAGAACCTAGAAGCTAAGTAGCCTATGAGAACCTAGAAGAACCTAGAAGCTAAGTAGCCTATGAGAACCTAGAAGAACCTAGAAGAACCTAGAAGCTAAGTAGCCTATGAGAACCTAGAAGAACCTAGAAGCTAAGTAGCCTATGAGAACCTAGAAGAACCTAGAAGAACCTAGAAGCTAAGTAGCCTATGAGAACCTAGAAGAACCTAGAAGCTAAGTAGCCTATGAGAACCTAGAAGAACCTAGAAGCTAAGTAGCCTATGAGAACCTAGAAGAACCTAGAAGAACCTAGAAGCTAAGTAGCCTATGAGAACCTAGAAGAACCTAGAAGCTAAGTAGCCTATGAGAACCTAGAAGAACCTAGAAGAACCTAGAAGCTAAGTAGCCTATGAGAACCTAGAAGAACCTAGAAGCTAAGTAGCCTATGAGAACCTAGAAGAACCTAGAAGAACCTAGAAGCTAAGTAGCCTATGAGAACCTAGAAGAACCTAGAAGCTAAGTAGCCTATGAGAACCTAGAAGAACCTAGAAGAACCTAGAAGCTAAGTAGCCTATGAGAACCTAGAAGAACCTAGAAGAACCTAGAAGCTAAGTAGCCTATGAGAACCTAGAAGAACCTAGAAGAACCTAGAAGCTAAGTAGCCTATGAGAACCTAGAAGAACCTAGAAGCTAAGTAGCCTATGAGAACCTAGAAGAACCTAGAAGCTAAGTAGCCTATGAGAACCTAGAAGAACCTAGAAGAACCTAGAAGCTAAGTAGCCTATGAGAACCTAGAAGAACCTAGAAGAACCTAGAAGCTAAGTAGCCTATGAGAACCTAGAAGAACCTAGAAGAACCTAGAAGCTAAGTAGCCTATGAGAACCTAGAAGAACCTAGAAGCTAAGTAGCCTATGAGAACCTAGAAGAACCTAGAAGCTAAGTAGCCTATGAGAACCTAGAAGAACCTAGAAGCTAAGTAGCCTATGAGAACCTAGAAGAACCTAGAAGAACCTAGAAGCTAAGTAGCCTATGAGAACCTAGAAGAACCTAGAAGCTAAGTAGCCTATGAGAACCTAGAAGAACCTAGAAGAACCTAGAAGCTAAGTAGCCTATGAGAACCTAGAAGAACCTAGAAGCTAAGTAGCCTATGAGAACCTAGAAGAACCTAGAAGAACCTAGAAGCTAAGTAGCCTATGAGAACCTAGAAGAACCTAGAAGCTAAGTAGCCTATGAGAACCTAGAAGAACCTAGAAGAACCTAGAAGCTAAGTAGCCTATGAGAACCTAGAAGAACCTAGAAGCTAAGTAGCCTATGAGAACCTAGAAGAACCTAGAAGCTAAGTAGCCTATGAGAACCTAGAAGAACCTAGAAGAACCTAGAAGCTAAGTAGCCTATGAGAACCTAGAAGAACCTAGAAGCTAAGTAGCCTATGAGAACCTAGAAGAACCTAGAAGAACCTAGAAGCTAAGTAGCCTATGAGAACCTAGAAGAACCTAGAAGCTAAGTAGCCTATGAGAACCTAGAAGAACCTAGAAGAACCTAGAAGCTAAGTAGCCTATGAGAACCTAGAAGAACCTAGAAGCTAAGTAGCCTATGAGAACCTAGAAGAACCTAGAAGAACCTAGAAGCTAAGTAGCCTATGAGAACCTAGAAGAACCTAGAAGCTAAGTAGCCTATGAGAACCTAGAAGAACCTAGAAGAACCTAGAAGCTAAGTAGCCTATGAGAACCTAGAAGAACCTAGAAGCTAAGTAGCCTATGAGAACCTAGAAGAACCTAGAAGAACCTAGAAGCTAAGTAGCCTATGAGAACCTAGAAGAACCTAGAAGCTAAGTAGCCTATGAGAACCTAGAAGAACCTAGAAGCTAAGTAGCCTATGAGAACCTAGAAGAACCTAGAAGAACCTAGAAGCTAAGTAGCCTATGAGAACCTAGAAGAACCTAGAAGCTAAGTAGCCTATGAGAACCTAGAAGAACCTAGAAGAACCTAGAAGCTAAGTAGCCTATGAGAACCTAGAAGAACCTAGAAGAACCTAGAAGCTAAGTAGCCTATGAGAACCTAGAAGAACCTAGAAGAACCTAGAAGCTAAGTAGCCTATGAGAACCTAGAATAACCTAGAAGCTAAGTAGCCTATGAGAACCTAGAAGAACCTAGAAGCTAAGTAGCCTATGAGAACCTAGAAGAACCTAGAAGAACCTAGAAGCTAAGTAGCCTATGAGAACCTAGAAGAACCTAGAAGAACCTAGAAGCTAAGTAGCCTATGAGAACCTAGAAGAACCTAGAAGAACCTAGAAGCTAAGTAGCCTATGAGAACCTAGAAGAACCTAGAAGCTAAGTAGCCTATGAGAACCTAGAAGAACCTAGAAGCTAAGTAGCCTATGAGAACCTAGAATAACCTAGAAGCTAAGTAGCCTATGAGAACCTAGAAGAACCTAGAAGAACCTAGAAGCTAAGTAGCCTATGAGAACCTAGAAGAACCTAGAAGCTAAGTAGCCTATGAGAACCTAGAAGAACCTAGAAGAACCTAGAAGCTAAGTAGCCTATGAGAACCTAGAAGAACCTAGAAGCTAAGTAGCCTATGAGAACCTAGAAGAACCTAGAAGAACCTAGAAGCTAAGTAGCCTATGAGAACCTAGAAGAACCTAGAAGCTAAGTAGCCTATGAGAACCTAGAAGAACCTAGAAGAACCTAGAAGCTAAGTAGCCTATGAGAACCTAGAAGAACCTAGAAGCTAAGTAGCCTATGAGAACCTAGAAGAACCTAGAAGCTAAGTAGCCTATGAGAACCTAGAAGAACCTAGAAGAACCTAGAAGCTAAGTAGCCTATGAGAACCTAGAAGAACCTAGAAGCTAAGTAGCCTATGAGAACCTAGAAGAACCTAGAAGAACCTAGAAGCTAAGTAGCCTATGAGAACCTAGAAGAACCTAGAAGCTAAGTAGCCTATGAGAACCTAGAAGAACCTAGAAGAACCTAGAAGCTAAGTAGCCTATGAGAACCTAGAAGAACCTAGAAGCTAAGTAGCCTATGAGAACCTAGAAGAACCTAGAAGAACCTAGAAGCTAAGTAGCCTATGAGAACCTAGAAGAACCTAGAAGAACCTAGAAGCTAAGTAGCCTATGAGAACCTAGAAGAACCTAGAAGAACCTAGAAGCTAAGTAGCCTATGAGAACCTAGAATAACCTAGAAGCTAAGTAGCCTATGAGAACCTAGAAGAACCTAGAAGCTAAGTAGCCTATGAGAACCTAGAAGAACCTAGAAGAACCTAGAAGCTAAGTAGCCTATGAGAACCTAGAAGAACCTAGAAGAACCTAGAAGCTAAGTAGCCTATGAGAACCTAGAAGAACCTAGAAGAACCTAGAAGCTAAGTAGCCTATGAGAACCTAGAAGAACCTAGAAGCTAAGTAGCCTATGAGAACCTAGAAGAACCTAGAAGCTAAGTAGCCTATGAGAACCTAGAAGAACCTAGAAGCTAAGTAGCCTATGAGAACCTAGAAGAACCTAGAAGAACCTAGAAGCTAAGTAGCCTATGAGAACCTAGAAGAACCTAGAAGCTAAGTAGCCTATGAGAACCTAGAAGAACCTAGAAGAACCTAGAAGCTAAGTAGCCTATGAGAACCTAGAAGAACCTAGAAGCTAAGTAGCCTATGAGAACCTAGAAGAACCTAGAAGAACCTAGAAGCTAAGTAGCCTATGAGAACCTAGAAGAACCTAGAAGCTAAGTAGCCTATGAGAACCTAGAAGAACCTAGAAGAACCTAGAAGCTAAGTAGCCTATGAGAACCTAGAAGAACCTAGAAGCTAAGTAGCCTATGAGAACCTAGAAGAACCTAGAAGCTAAGTAGCCTATGAGAACCTAGAAGAACCTAGAAGAACCTAGAAGCTAAGTAGCCTATGAGAACCTAGAAGAACCTAGAAGCTAAGTAGCCTATGAGAACCTAGAAGAACCTAGAAGAACCTAGAAGCTAAGTAGCCTATGAGAACCTAGAATAACCTAGAAGCTAAGTAGCCTATGAGAACCTAGAAGAACCTAGAAGAACCTAGAAGCTAAGTAGCCTATGAGAACCTAGAAGAACCTAGAAGCTAAGTAGCCTATGAGAACCTAGAAGAACCTAGAAGAACCTAGAAGCTAAGTAGCCTATGAGAACCTAGAAGAACCTAGAAGCTAAGTAGCCTATGAGAACCTAGAAGAACCTAGAAGAACCTAGAAGCTAAGTAGCCTATGAGAACCTAGAAGAACCTAGAAGCTAAGTAGCCTATGAGAACCTAGAAGAACCTAGAAGAACCTAGAAGCTAAGTAGCCTATGAGAACCTAGAAGAACCTAGAAGCTAAGTAGCCTATGAGAACCTAGAAGAACCTAGAAGCTAAGTAGCCTATGAGAACCTAGAAGAACCTAGAAGAACCTAGAAGCTAAGTAGCCTATGAGAACCTAGAAGAACCTAGAAGCTAAGTAGCCTATGAGAACCTAGAAGAACCTAGAAGAACCTAGAAGCTAAGTAGCCTATGAGAACCTAGAAGAACCTAGAAGAACCTAGAAGCTAAGTAGCCTATGAGAACCTAGAAGAACCTAGAAGCTAAGTAGCCTATGAGAACCTAGAAGAACCTAGAAGAACCTAGAAGCTAAGTAGCCTATGAGAACCTAGAAGAACCTAGAAGAACCTAGAAGCTAAGTAGCCTATGAGAACCTAGAAGAACCTAGAAGCTAAGTAGCCTATGAGAACCTAGAAGAACCTAGAAGAACCTAGAAGCTAAGTAGCCTATGAGAACCTAGAAGAACCTAGAAGCTAAGTAGCCTATGAGAACCTAGAAGAACCTAGAAGAACCTAGAAGCTAAGTAGCCTATGAGAACCTAGAAGAACCTAGAAGCTAAGTAGCCTATGAGAACCTAGAAGAACCTAGAAGCTAAGTAGCCTATGAGAACCTAGAAGAACCTAGAAGAACCTAGAAGCTAAGTAGCCTATGAGAACCTAGAAGAACCTAGAAGCTAAGTAGCCTATGAGAACCTAGAAGAACCTAGAAGAACCTAGAAGCTAAGTAGCCTATGAGAACCTAGAATAACCTAGAAGCTAAGTAGCCTATGAGAACCTAGAAGAACCTAGAAGAACCTAGAAGCTAAGTAGCCTATGAGAACCTAGAAGAACCTAGAAGCTAAGTAGCCTATGAGAACCTAGAAGAACCTAGAAGAACCTAGAAGCTAAGTAGCCTATGAGAACCTAGAAGAACCTAGAAGCTAAGTAGCCTATGAGAACCTAGAAGAACCTAGAAGAACCTAGAAGCTAAGTAGCCTATGAGAACCTAGAAGAACCTAGAAGCTAAGTAGCCTATGAGAACCTAGAAGAACCTAGAAGAACCTAGAAGCTAAGTAGCCTATGAGAACCTAGAAGAACCTAGAAGCTAAGTAGCCTATGAGAACCTAGAAGAACCTAGAAGCTAAGTAGCCTATGAGAACCTAGAAGAACCTAGAAGAACCTAGAAGCTAAGTAGCCTATGAGAACCTAGAAGAACCTAGAAGCTAAGTAGCCTATGAGAACCTAGAAGAACCTAGAAGAACCTAGAAGCTAAGTAGCCTATGAGAACCTAGAAGAACCTAGAAGAACCTAGAAGCTAAGTAGCCTATGAGAACCTAGAAGAACCTAGAAGCTAAGTAGCCTATGAGAACCTAGAAGAACCTAGAAGAACCTAGAAGCTAAGTAGCCTATGAGAACCTAGAAGAACCTAGAAGCTAAGTAGCCTATGAGAACCTAGAAGAACCTAGAAGAACCTAGAAGCTAAGTAGCCTATGAGAACCTAGAAGAACCTAGAAGAACCTAGAAGCTAAGTAGCCTATGAGAACCTAGAAGAACCTAGAAGCTAAGTAGCCTATGAGAACCTAGAAGAACCTAGAAGAACCTAGAAGCTGAGTATAAGCTAACAAGACGTAGAAGCTGAGTGAGATGATGTCTCTAGAGTTTTGTGCTCTGTAAACGAGGCCTGTCCATCACATCCTGTCCTGCCAGATGACTTGCTAAACCACACAAACCATCTCATTGATGTAGCAGCTAGCTGATGAGCCTACTACACGTTGACGGGGAGAAGACTGTTTGTCTTCTAAGATAATAAGTTACAGGACAATGCTAACCTTTAGTTAGCATGAGGCTAA
>JAUPFX010000190.1:15000-18069 GCA_036937225.1 Sebastes paucispinis
TTAGCCGTAGCTAATGGTGCTATGCTATCCATGGACAGCAGGTATAATGAGGTGTTGAAGCAGCCAATAGATGGACAGCAGGTATAATGAGGTGTTGAAGCAGCCAATAGATGGACAGCAGGTATAATGAGGTGTTGAAGCAGCCAATAGATGGACAGCAGGTATAATGAGGTGTTGAAGCAGCCAATAGATGGACAGCAGGTATAATGAGGTGTTGAAGCAGCCAATAGATGGACAGCAGGTATAATGAGGTGTTGAAGCAGCCAATAGATGGACAGCAGGTATAATGAGGTGTTGAAGCAGCCAATAGATGGACAGTATCATATCCTAGCATGTCTGATAGTGACTGTCAAAATAAAAGCCCAGAGCTTCCTGTCTCCTCACCGTTGTCGGGGTCGTTGCGTATCTCGTCCTCCAGGTCGTCTGGGGACACGTAGTCTGGCCCCGTCCCCTCACCGGGGGCCGCCGGCTTCAGGTTGCCACAGCAACAGTTACAGCAGCAGCAGAGACAGCAGCAGCAGTAGAACCCCGTCAGGACCCCGCAGACCACGAACACACCCTGAGAGGGACACAGGACACATCAGGGTCCACTGAGACCAGGACCAGCATTCAGACATCCTGATAGTAGGGACCCCATCTGATTTAGTCCAGTAAGGAACCTCCAGACCAGGTCCACCTCCAGAAGCTGGTGGACCAGCAGCTACACGTCCTGATTGGTCACATGCACACAGAGACAGAGGAAGTCCCGCCCACCTTGGTCCACGTCCTGATTGGTCACATGCACTCAGAGACAGAGGAAGTCCCGCCCACCTTGGTCCACGTCCTGATTGGTCACATGCACACAGAGACAGAGGAAGTCCCGCCCACCTTGGTCCACGTCCTGATTGGTCACATGCACTCAGAGACAGAGGAAGTCCCGCCCACCTTGGTCCACGTCCTGATTGGTCACATGCACTCAGAGACAGAGGAAGTCCTGCCCACCTTGGCCCACCAGGTGGACAGCATGAAGTAGGTGTTGACGTTGTCCTCTCCGAACTGCTGGGCCACGTAGAGCCCCAGAGAGCCGTACGAGTCGTAGATGTTCCTCTTGGTGAGGTCGGACAGGACGGCGTGAGCGCTGTTCAGCTCCTTGAACTTGTCCGCCGCCTCCGGGTTGTCCGGGTTCTTGTCAGGGTGGTACCGCAGCGCCAGCTTCCTGTCACCATGGTAACACACACTGTCACTCACTGAATAATATAATAATACAAAGAATATTATAATATAGAAGATAATAATATAGAATATAATAGTATAGAATATAATAGTATAGAAGATAATAGTATAGAAGATAATAATATAGAATATAATAGTATAGAATGTAATAATATAGAAGATAATAATATAGAATATAATAGTATAGAATATAATAATATAGAATATAATAGTATAGAAGATAATAGTATAGAATGTAATAATATAGAAGATAATAATATAGAATATAATAGTATAGAATGTAATAATATAGAAGATAATAATATAGAATATAATAGTATAGAATATAATAATATAGAATATAATAGTATAGAATGTAATAATATAGAATATAATAGTATAGAAGATAATAATATAGAATATAATAGTATAGAATATAATAATATAGAATATAATAGTATAGAATGTAATAATATAGAATATAATAGTATAGAATATAATAGTATAGAATATAATAGTATAGAATGTAATAATATAGAATATAATAGTATAGAAGATAATAATATAGAATATAACAGTATAGAATATAATAATATAGAATATAATAGTATAGAATGTAATAATATAGAATATAATAGTATAGAATATAATAGTATAGAATATAATAATATAGAAGATAATAATATAGAATATAATAGTATAGAATATAATAATATAGAATATAATAGTATAGAATATAATAATATAGAATATAATAGTATAGAATATAATAATATAGAAGATAATAATATAGAATATAATAGTATAGAAGATAATAATATAGAAGATAATAATATAGAATATAATAGTATAGAAGATAATAATATAGAATATAATAGTATAGAATGTAATAATATAGAATATAATAGTATAGAAGATAATAATATAGAAGATAATAATATAGAATATAATAGTATAGAAGATAATAATATAGAATATAATAGTATAGAATGTAATAATATAGAATATAATAGTATAGAAGATAATAATATAGAAGATAATAATATAGAATATAATAGTATAGAATGTAATAATATAGAATATAATAGTATAGAAGATAATAATATAGAAGATAATAATATAGAATATAATAGTATAGAATGTAATAATATAGAATATAATAGTATAGAAGATAATAGTATAGAATATAATAATATAGAAGATAATAATATAGAATATAATAGTATACAATATTATAATATAGAATAAGAAGCTAGTAAGTGGACGTTGAGTTGAAACGTGAAACGTGAATGATGGATGAGTGATCAGCTGACTCATCACCTGGAGCAGGTGAGGGGGCGGGGCTTACCTGTAGGACTTCCTGATGTCGTCATGGCAGCAGCCTTTCTCCAGACCCAGGACCAGGTACAGGGACTCTCCGGAGGTGGACAGAGTTCGTTGTCTCCCGTCAGACATCCTGAAAGCATCACCTGTCGCAGGTGGACACAACACACCGGAGCTGAGACAGTAGTATTATTAATACCTTTTATTTAATTATTTATCTAACATTGAACACATCTTTCCATCAAATGAATACAGCAGCAGTTCATTATTATAATAAATGTAAAAGTAATAATAATAATAATAATAATAATAATGACACTAAATGTAAAAGTGCATCATGATGTTCGTTAACTTTAGTTTTATTTATTCATCTTTTTAACTTAATAAATCACCATAAATATCATATTGATGTAAATATGAAACTCAGGTCCAGGACACAACTTTATTTAAATTCTAGTGAAGATACAAACAAACATGTCAAATATAGAATATAATAGTATAGAATATAATAGTATAGAATATAATAATATAGAATATAATAATATAGAATATAAC
>JAUPFX010000191.1:0-18021 GCA_036937225.1 Sebastes paucispinis
GCCTCGGTAGACAGCACACATCAGAACCAGATCTGAATGGCCGCTGCTTGCCAAGGCTTTGGTGCCCAGCGTGATGTTGCTTCCTGCAGGAAGAGGGAGAGCAGTGGAAAAGCAAAACAGGACATCTTCAGATCTGTCAGGGGAGCAGCCCCGCTCCTCTTCTCGTCTGCCCTCGGGGGAAATCGCACCAAAGGAAGCGCTCTCTCCCTCCTTTTATCCCCCCTTCTCTGCCCTCGCCCTGCTCTGCTCTCCCTGGGACGTGTTCTCCCTGCTAATACTCCTCTTCTCCTCCGTGACTCTGAGTCAAACCGTGATGGATGTCACCTTGCATAATCTCAAATTCTGACAGCCACCTGTTTCACACAAACTGACTGTAGCTCTTCACCACTGTAGTAATACTGTCTGTAGTTAATAACAAAAATGACATTTCACACCATAATAAATGCCACGTTTACTTACCTAAAAATGCAATATATAGCACTTTTAACACCAACACATAGTTGCATTAATAGTTATTTGAAGACATACGGATATGAATGAATTAGAACAAATAGGCAGCCTTCATCTCATGCCAGTAGTTGTTTTTTTGTAGGATTTTAGGTGGAGTTTATAAATCAATATTTGTAGCAGTTAATATTACTATTTATTATATAATTCCTGTAACTTTTATTCTTTTATTTTATACACGTCTTATTCTATTTTAGCTTGTTTTTATTTACTATTCTCTTGGCTTGTCCTTTTATAATGTGTTTCTTTTGCACTTTGTCTTGATGCGTGTAATGTTTTATGTAATGCACTTTATATTGCTGTGTTGCTGAAATGTGCTATATTGCCGAGCCTTAAAAATGTACGTTTTTATTTAAATCTTTAATAAATATTAGCAGTAAACAATCATTAAAACTTGATTTCTTAGACAATTATTTTAGGTAATCCCCTGTCTCACACTTTTATTTCATTTTATATTACAGTTTTTTTTTATTTTTTTTAGTTATAGTTCCTCAAAATTAAAACATTTCTCATTTTACTTCTTGTTGTTAGGATATTTTTTTTTACTTCTCTTTCTTTACTTAATTTGCATGGACATTAGATTGTGTATTTACCTTTTACCACCTACTCCACCTGCACTGTGAAACCATAAATAAATGAATTAATAATACATGCAAAAATAAATAAAAACAAATAAATGCAAAATAAATAAATTGATTTGAAAAATGAATGGAAATAATATATCAATAAATAAAAGGGAAAATTAAACAGAAGACTAAATAAATAATTAATACAAAGATAAATAAATAAAGAAGCAAATTAAAACAGAAATATCAATTTATTTCACATTTTATCAATTAATTATTGGCTACATTTATTTTTTATATTATTTTTGCCACATTTAATGACATATTTATTTATCGAGTCATTTCTTTGTTGATTGATTTATTTTTTTATTTTGCCAGGTTCTGTCCTCCATAAAAATATGTATAAATAAATTTAAATAATTTTCAAAAACAATGCCTTGTAGAAAATAATAAATGTACATTGCACAACCAAAACCTTGAAAACATGGTGTCTCCAAAGGATATAAATATGTTACATACTGAGCTTAGATGGATCAACATTCCTATTAGGCACATGTGTATTTTCCAGCAGTAATGAGGTGTTTATGACCGGTCCAAGTGGAGCCGGAGGGGATTCTGCTGTGTTCCAGTTGGAAACAGAAACCCTAAACGCTCCTCTCATCCTCCACTGCCGGCGAGCCCGTTCTTAAACCATCGCCAAGGTTACCACAGCCACTGTATGTGCTGTTTGTGTGTGTGTGTGAGTGTGTGGGTGTGCTTCTCTTTTTTAAAAATGAGAGTGAATGTGCGTGTTGTTCCATTGGCTGGTTTTCCTGTTTGTTATTGCGGTTGTGACGGAGGCAGGAGAGCCGGAGCTGGGGAGGTTTGTGTGGTGTGCTGTGTGCAGGCGGATCCAACAGAGAGTGACACTCTGTTGGCCGAGCTCAGTGTGTTTTAGTGGTGCGTGTGGTTTCAAGATCTCATCCTCAAACTATATTCACTGGATGTGTTTGAAGTCAGCGGCGGTGGCCTCAAACATCATCTCTCAGCATTTGTGAAAGAAAACAATGGCCAGATTTCAAAATGATTGACTCAAAGTCCTTTCGGTACTCCATTGTCCACTTGTTTTGTTTGTTGGTGGTCATTTATTTCCCTGATTTTTGCTTTTTCATCGCCAAGTCATTAAGTCAAAACCATATACTTATCTTAGATCTAACACTAGCTACGTAGAACTGTTATATCTGTTCAAAAACAAACACTCTCGTCTCTCTCGGGTCGAAAATCAAGCTGTTCCACTCAGTGCTCACCCTAGAGGCCTGGAGTACTTCTGTTTTGTTCACCCATAGACTGTATATAAAGATGGACGACGCGTCTCCACTTCCTCCCACTGTAAAGAAGTGTAGCCAAAATATCCCGGACACAGGAGCTACCATCTTGAGATTTTGATGTAATTTGGAGCCAGAGTCTGCGCTGCAGTGATCACACAAACCAATCGCGAGCCGAGCACGGCCGCAACTTGTCAGCGAGAGAGACGCACAGCTGTTTTTCCCATAGACTGTATATAAGAAGTGGACATAGTTAGACTTCTTTTTGCAACCAGAGGAGTCGCCCTCTGCTGTTTATTAGAAAGAATGCAAGTTTAAGGCACTTCGGCATTGGCTTCACTTTTCAGACCCCACATGGTTTCTCCTAATGGAAACCTTTTGGGCCGTTTCAGTACACTTGCACTTGTCGTCCCCCGACATACTGTACGTACTGTAGCAGCATATTAAGCTGTAATGCATGGAAGTCATCTCTTACAGCAGCTTCTGTTGCACCAATCAGTAAGATTGTCATTAGCAAAGTAGCATAGCATGGACCCCAAGCTATATAGCCATGCTTAATGAATAATCGAGAGATGGAGAGATAAAGGAGCAACAGAAGAACAGTATAGAACGCTGATGAGAGAGTAGAAAGACCATAATGGACAGCTGGTGTTCAGTGGAGGCCGCCTGGCTTCCCGTTGCTCTCTTTCCATGTGGCGATTAGATAACATCTCTTACCTTATTCACTGCAACCCACATGCACCCTGCTCTATTGTACACGGGTAGGCTGGCATGTTAGGGAAAGGAAGAATAACCTTGTCTGGTTGCCTTAACAACACTGTGGTTCAAAGGGAGGCTGCAGCAGCGGTGTAAGAAAGAAACAGATAGAGCAGCACAAGTGCACTTCTTGTATTCTGGCAAAAGTGTTCAAGAATGGGCCGTTTAAAAACACTATTAATCTTTGTTTTAGTATTCATGATTAAAAAGTTTCAAGTGTGACTGTCAGAATTTTTTTTTAGATGACATAAAACTAGTGGAACAAGGCATAGAAGTGGCTACTAGACGTGTCATAAAAAGACCCACATTAGCCGTGTTACCATTCACATATTTTCATGCACTAATTTCTTTAATGCATTCACGCAACTTGCGTTTTTCTAGGTTGTACCAGGCTCAGTTTTAAAGTTAGAGTGAAGATACTGATATAATATGAAACTAGAAAAAACCTACAGAATCCATTGATACCAACCATGTCATACTAGCTTGTCGGGAAGGAGGTCAAATAACGTTCCAAACTTATGCTAAATTTTGGCGCTCAAAACTGTCATGCCCACTTTATGATAATCACATGCAGTTTGGGGCAAGTCATAGCCAAGTCAGCACACTGACACACTGACAGCTGTTGTTGCCTGTTGGGCTGCAGTTTGCCATGTTATGGTTTGGGCATATTGTTTATGCTAAATGCAGTACCTGTGAGGGTTTCTGGACAATATTTGTCATTGTTTTGTGTTGTTAATTGTTTTCCAATAATAAATATGTACATACATTTGTATAAAGCAGCATATTTGCCCACTCCCATGTTGATAAGAGTATTAAATACTTGACGAATCTCCCTTTAAGGTACATTTTGAACAGATAAAAAATGTGTGATTTTTCGTGATTAACTATGGACAATCATGCAATTAATCGCAATGAAATATATTAATTGATTTTTGCGTGGTTTTGGTTTTTGCCTTTGTTGAAAAAGAGTTGATGCACTAAATGAGATATGGAAACGCCTTTGCCGAATAAATTCTAACATAGCGAACATTTAACTCACATGACTGATGAGCTGTTTCCGATGTCGGCGTCTTCTCGGATATTTCAAATGCTTGTCTTCTTCCTCCGGACAACATGAAACATAGCCAATACTAACTGACATGAAGGAACAATTAAAACTTGCCCAATTGAAACAAGTTCCTGAAGACCTCTCTCCATTTTTCTCTCGTATGGTTAGATGGACAAGGTTTTGTTTCCTGTTCGCGACCTCTACTTCTCCTACTCTGTTTACTGGCGGATTACAGCCATGCATAGCCTATAGCGGCAACTTCTGACCAAGTCGCCGAGTTTAATCTCTACAAACTGTTTAATGGAAACACGCCTGATTCGCATTACTGTTTTTTGCGATACTTCAAAGGTTCGCTTAAAATTTGCTTGACAGTTGAATGTAAACCCGGCTATTGACAGGAAACACGTCCACCATGTCTGATATCATTCCTCACCGGGCTAACACACAGACCACCAAAGCAGAGTGGCACCCCTAGCCCAGTATATGAAGCAGTACATCTCTGCTGTTCTGCACCATTAACACACACACACTGTTCTCACATGCAGCTCAACGGTAAAGTTCACTTTCTGATTCCTCTCAGTCTTTCAACTGCAGAATCCCCTGCCTATATGAAGGAAGTGTGTGTGATGTGCACTCATACAGCTAGTTGTCATGCACATGTTAGAGAAAGTATGTGAGTGGTTAACAAGCCAGCGTCTGAATGCTCTCCTCCCGCCTCTTGTCAAGCCGACGCTTTGATCTGTCTTCAGGGTGTCAGCTAGCAGCCATGTTTGTTTGCCCAGCGAGGTAGGCTACCTGTGTAATTACCTCTAACGAAGTGACTTGTTTTGATTTGGGCTGAAATCTAATCCCCAGCCGGGGATGAAGATGTGGAAATGGGTTTGAGGTTACTTGGGGATTTTAAAGAAGTGTGAGCCTGGCTGTGAAGCTGTGAAGCTGTTTCAGGGGTGAGGAAGGTTTGTGAGTTTTGAGGAAGTTTATATTGTGAGGAGGAACATTTTGGCTTATGGCTTGTTACTGTTATCTTCCAAACATCCAGCCAGAGCTTTGATAATCTCCACCTCACCTTCTTTACCTCTTTACCTCTCACATAAATATACAGTATTATGCACAAACACACACGCACACACATGCTCTACTTGTTGACTCAAACGCTCTCCCTCAGCTCAAACACACGTACAGCACACACATACTTGTGCTCCTGTGAATCATTTAAGCCCTGGCAGCAGTTCAAGAAAACCTCAAAGGGAATGTTGTTGGCAGGAGGCTGCAGCACTTCACCTCTCCGTAAAGGTTAGCGAGGAACACAATGTGGCTCTCCTCTGCTCTGTCCTCCTGCCTCACCTCCCTCCTTTACTCTGACTTATCCTCTGCACCCAAAGTGTGCTCTCTCCTTCTAACTTTATCTCATCTGTTACTTTCTAGTCTCCTTTCCATTTTTCTGTTATTGCATTTGCAGAAAATGTATTGTCAGTCATTGATTTCTGCACTTTACATGTGTACAGGCATTTAACTATATTTATATTTTTCACTTAATGCAAAAGAGTATTCATGCAACTTTGTCCAGTTTATTTATTAAAATGTGCTCTTTCCGTCTACCTTTATCTCATCTGTTACTTTATATTCTCCTTTAAATGTTTTTCTGTTATTGCACTTGCAGAAAAATGATTGTCCATCATTGATTTCGGCACTTTACATCTAACCAACACACATTACCCACATATACTCATGTGATACTATATTTCTATTTTTCACTTAATGCATAAAAGTACTCAAGCAATTTTGTCCAATTTATTTATTTTATTCATTTATTTATTTGACATGGACATCTTCTTGGTAGTGTCTAGAAGGGAACCCAGGAGTTGTGGAAACTCTTACGAGATTGTTATGGTTATAGGCATTGATTGAAAGGTTAGGATAAGTCGTCGAGCAGCAAGTCTCGCAAGAGTTTTTGCAGGTTTTTGCAGATCTCAGATCACATTTTGCAATTTGCGGATTACCTTCTAGACACGACCCATGTTCTTAGCTGTAGGCTACCAGAGTTAGCTATAAGCTAATTTAAATCTGTTGTCCCGGGGCAGGAAACAGAGAATTACAGCTCTCGTTAAGACAATTAACACTATAGTATAAAAACACAATTACAAGACAGTAACGTTACATATTCACTATATAAAAACAACCACAAGATTTCACAACATTAAGACACATCAAGAGTTTGCGTTCATGTGTGATGGGCAAATTATTGGGTTGATTTTAGCCAAGATTTTATCTTGAATTTTAAATCAACAAGGCTGCAGCACTCTCTTATATAACTCAGTATTGAGTTCCAATAACAAGCCTTAAAGTGTTATTTTTTGTTGGTTATTTTCTTGTTTTTTGTTGCATTCAAACGAGTTTTCTAGGATGTTGTATATGAGACTAATTCAGAAAATGCAGCAAATTCAGGTCATCCTTGCGTTTTGATGGACTATGTCCGTGTCAGAGGAGGTACTGTGGAAGGCCATAGAGCTTCCCATAGGCTTCCTGCAGCCGATAAGAAACGTAAACACACCAGGTCACCAAAAAAAAAACACGTCACCCTCCTCACTGGAGCTAATGAAGGGCTCTGGTAGTAGGGGAGAGGTGGTGGTGGGGGGGTTTACTCTCACACAATGATCTGAGTGTTTGAAGGAGAGGGGATGGACTGTACAAAGTAAGGAAGTGTCCCTCACACACCACCCGCCGAGCATCCCCCTTAATAAGATTTTTTTTTCTTATAGGAGCACATACACATACACACCTCAAAATGTGAGCATATATGTGTCTATGTGTGTGTGTACCCCCCATCTGCACCCCGTCCCTGAGCCTTAATCAATGCGGGCGGGGATGTGAAGGAGATGGGTGGAATCTGGTGGTCAGTGTTTATTTGCTCTATCTCTCTCTTCCCTCGGAGAGGAAAAAGAGCCATGTTGGAGACGCTGCATGACGGCTGAGGGTACATCCTTCGTCTTCCTCTTCATCTCATCCCTGTGTCACCTCCACCATCCCCCCGTCTCCCATCTCTTTCCTGCACTCATAAGGATTTCATTGAGGAGAGGCGATGTCTTGTTGATGTTTAATCATGCAGGCAAGCCAGATGCAAATGAACCAGAGACCAAACCCATGCAGGGAGATCAAACTGGGGTTGTCCCAGCCTGTCCAGGGCAGATGCACCAACACATATGGACTCAAGATGAAACAATTAAGCATATGTGTTAACACGTATATACCTAGGTGTGTTTTACCTATCTTTAAGCTACAAGTGTAGCATGCATGTAAGGGAAAAACTACAGTAAAAGAGCAACAAGGATTAGAAAACTCTTCAACAGGCTGCTTGATGCTCCCCTAAATTTAAATAATTTATATATTGAGTCTGGTGACCATCATTCCATTTAGCTGTTTAATAAATCTCACATCAAGAAAACGGTTCCACTTCATGATGCACAATATTTTTTTGCAATACACAAATTTCAATATATATTAAACTTCTCCCACTGTAGAGACAACATTCAGTTTTATTTATCATATGCACGACAATTACAACAAAGCAGTGGTTTGCAGTGAAAATCTTGGGTCTCAGATTCCCTTCAACATGCTCATTAAATATTTATATGAAAAGGGAAAATCACACAAGCAACTGCAAAATGACAATCTAAGACATAAATATTGCAAGTTAGGGTTTAAATATACATTTAAATATAAATTAATGTAAAATAAGTACTGTAAATTTCTGGTAGACAGTATTAAATGGAAAAAAAATGTATGTAAACAGAAATTTAGTAGGTATATACATGATTAGAGGTAATAAATATATATACACAGGTGTAAACAGTTTGTAAAACAGTAAGTAGAGTATATAGAGCTGTGGTGACAGTATAGTGGTACGATGGTATTTTTTTAATTCAGCTACGGTATTTCAGAAGATGTGTGTATGTGTTGTTACAAAAGGCACAGGATAAAGTTAAATTAAATGTGTTCATCCATGTGATATTAGGCTATATTTACACAGCAGGGGTTCCCTTGAAAAAAAATATCCAGTGTAAACTGACTCAGTAAAATAAAATAATTTGCCATAATAGAAAACAGAAAAGTGACCTACAATGTGTATAGCCTATTGCTGTGTTGTTGTCCTTGTATTGTATTGTATTTATGTTTATCTGATATGGACCTATGTGTCTGAAATAAAGTTGAATTGAACAATAATTTTTAATAGTAATTACAACCAGTTGTTGAATTACATTTTTTAATCAAAGAAATTATTCAACTAATACCACCAATAGCCTACAACTGCTACTATGCCACCACTACCACCACTACTACTACTACTACTACTACTACTACTACTGCTACTATACCATTAATAATAATAATAATAATAATAATAATAGTAACAATAATAGTATTAGTAACATATATTTTTTCACAATTGTTTATTATAAAAGAGATGCTTATGATTAAACTATTATATTGTATGAGAGAGCATTGCATTTATTATTGCAATTAATAATGATGGGCTAATAATAATGTTAATAATAACAATAACTGTAATAATAGTAGTAATAATTATACTACTACTAATAATAATAATGATAATAATAATAATAATAATAATAATCATGATAATAATGATAATAATAGTAATATAAAAAAAAATGAAAATAGAACCAGTTTTCTGTCAGGTATTACCTCGTTGCCATAGCCTGAGTGATGGTGGTGTTGGAGGAGGTGGTGGTGGGCTCGGTGGTGTTGGTTGTTCTACGGTCCCGACCTGACCTGACGGATCCGTCCGCTGCATTCCACCCGCACGCGCTATGATAAACATCCTAGTCCTGGACCTGCGAGGGCAGGAAGTGCGCGAGGACAGGAATTCAGCTCTTTCAAACTACATTATGACCAAATGCAAAGACGAGACGCTCCTCAGATCCTCAGCTCATCTGCGCGTTGGGAGGTTACTAATGCGGCCTGTGATTGTGGCACCAGAGACAAGTCTTATCACTATACAAATAGGCTATATTATTGCATTAAGGCTGATGGTGATGCATGCATAACCTACATGTTACATGCATGCAATAACATTTTTCATAAGTATGTGTGAGTGTGTGGGGCGGCCTGTTGCATATTTTTATTAGAGGTGTTGAAACATTTAGAGGATGTATATTTATCTAAGAAGAAAACACGGACTATTGTCTGTCTGTGATGTGATAGTGGTGTTGCAACACGGTGATAGTTTCACTCACTGCAGTGCTCGTCGCTGTCTCATGTCAACTCATGCGGCCCACAAAATACACTTTGTAGTCTATAGAAAAGATGCATTTTGACAGGATATAATATGGTATGCGAATCTGTTAGAATTAAATCAAGTCAAATTAATAATAATGATAATAATGATAAATTGTTTTAAAAAATGTACAATGAAGCCATGTGTCAAAAATAAACTTTGTGTGCAGAGCAAATTTCCATCCATGAGCCCATAATCACACTGAGCAAGTTAACATATCAGTATGAATTGTATTGTATTTATTTTATTTTATTTATGTATATACAGTATATATGCATATGCATATATACCCATTTATATATATGTATATATATATGAGTGTATATATGTATACACATATATATACATGAATAAAATAAAATAAATACAATACAACGCATACTGATATGCTAACTTGCTCAGTATTGATTATTATTGCATATTATATATGTATATGTGTGTATATATCCTGTATATGTATGTATGTGTGTGTATGTATATACTATGTGTTTATATATAGTATTATAATAACAATAATAGACATATATGGGCTATATACTTATTAATTTGATTTATATTGGTTGTATTGAAAATAAATCAGAAATTGACAGAATTGTGAGAAACCATGTGTCAAAAATAAACTTTGTGTGCAGATTAAATTCACATCTATGAACCCATAATCACACCGAGCAAGTTAGCATACTATCAGTATGAATTGTGGCCATACGTTCCTTTTTTTGTTGATTTTATTTTGTTTAATTAATTTGTTTATATGTTTAGTTTCCCTGCCTATACGAAAACAAGCTTTATACTATCAAATGAACATTCCTGAGTGCCTCACTGAGGCATTACAACCAGTTCAGGTTTCAGGCTCCTTGTTTTATTTACGGATTGCAGACATGCTCGTTTTCATGCTTTGTTGTGACGTAGTGCGCGTCACTGCGGCAGCTCAGAAGTTTAACAGGTAGTAATGGAGGAGAGGAGGAGGAGGACAACAAAAACATTACAAGACCAAATACTTTAACCTGAGGACACCATGTCAGTAAGTTTACAATAGAGAGAAAAATACGTAGCCTGTAGTCAAACATTGCGCAACAACTAGGCCTATACCATGAAAGTTTCTCACAACAGGTAGGCCAAACCCACAACATACCTGGTGGATTACATTGATAACCTATAGATTTTAAATAGCGTTACCATGGTGATGTACGGGGTTCACCAGAGAGGTTTTGAAGGGGCCCTCTGCAAAATTAAGAAATATTAAATGATGAAATTAATATTTATATTGCAGACCATAGGAAACAATTTGAGTTTATTATTTTTCATATGCATATTTGTACATTAATTTGAAAGATTTTGGTATCTAGTTCAATGCAAATGCTAAATTAGCCATGTAAACAGACTGATGTGACAAATTTAAACTAAATGTATCTTGTTTATTGTTTTTTTATTTTGCACAATTTAAGATTACACAACAAAAACATAAATGATTATTATACAGTGCAGGAAGAGGCAAAAAACACTGGGCTTATCTGAAGCCTCCACCTAGACACAAGATTAATATAAAGAAATAATATGACTATAGTGATAACAAACAATTACAACAAGATATATATAATAACAGCAATAACAATAAATATATTTTTTTAAAAAGGATTTTTTGTGAGGATGATATTGATTTAAATATTTACAAAGATTTCTGGACAATCGTAACCAAACAACATTGTGAGTGGGAAAAAACAAAAATGATAATAAAAAAGATAAAAACAGATACATGGACAACATGTCTTGTAAAGGTCTTTCCTCGAAAGATTGTTGGGTGATTCCTTCTTCTATTTTTGTTTTTCAGTGCAAAAGCAGCGAAGACGACAAGACCACAGGCTTTTCTCTGGAACAACAAAAGAAGACTAAACAACTCCCAAAAATCATGAGGTAAACCTAAACACATAGCAGGCGAAGGCAGAGGAGGTTTATTTTGTGGTCCCTGCTTGATCTTTTGACAAACTTACAAACCACTTCACTTGATTTGTGTGTCTGGTGTAAATGAACAGTAGCTTAAATCATTTGTTATAACACCACAATTAATAGAAAACAAAAAGAAAAGAGGAAAAACAGGGCTTTATAGTCTAACCAAGTTAACCAACTTTCTTTCCTCACATGATGTTTCACACTGGTGGCCTCTGTCATAAACAAGCATTAATACAACAGGCTATATCCACTTATAAATATTATTATTGGTTCAAGATAGATGGATAGATATACTTTATTGGTCCTAAATTTGGAATTACAGCAGCAGGTTATCCAGACAATGCAGTAAATATATGATACATATCAGCACAAGAGATAATATCTATAGTATGCATAATATTAATAATATATTTACTGCATTGTCTGGATAACCTGCTGCTGTAATTCCCAATTTGGGATCAATAAAGTATATCTATCCATCTATCTTGAATTGTGAATTACAGCAGCAGGTTATCCAGACATGCAGTAAATATATGATACATATACATGTCAACACAAGAGATAATATCTATAGTATGCACAATATAAATAATGTATTAGAATACACTATAAATATATCAGACTACTACAATTAGAAAATATGAACATAGAATAACAATAGCATACTATAGACAGTAGCAAAGTGTACAATGACATACTATATATTAGAAAAGTGTGCAAGCTACATTTTCTTCTTTAAAATAAAATAGCATTGATCTGCAAATTGATAAAGGGGTTTATCTCTTCTTGTGTCATTTGATAGCTGTTTTAATTAGCATATTGAATGATGTAATGTTTTAGCTAACCCACATACTTACAACGAAGACGCATAACAGTGGTGTTAGTCTTAAACATGTGAAAAAGACATTAAAACAAGGAATAACATCATGCTGAATCTGTGAGTCTGTGGTAATTGCACGATGAGAGATGGTTGGCTCTCAGCAAGGTTCAGCTGCTGCAGACTGGCTGCAGACTGGCTGCAGGGTGATGACACACATGCCAATGCTGCTCCACCTGCACAGACTCCCAGAGCACGGAAATACACTCCCAGAGAAAGGAAAGCCGAGGGGACCCTCATGGGTGGCCAGAGAAATGTATACTCTCTCCTTGCACTTCTCTCTCTCTATGTGAGCTAATTAAGCAGCACTATATATTCAGAGTTTAGTTTGCAAATGTGCAGGTCTTTGGTGTGAGATGAGGAAGTGGGAGCCATCATTTGGCAGAACTTATGCAAATATATTTGGCTGTATTTTGACTGAAGTTGTTTAGAACGAATTTTGTTGAACCAACCGTTTGTCCAGGCGAGAAAATAGGAATATATAATGTAGAAAACATATATGACATGAGCTAAAATGCAGGATGGGAAACAGATCTGAAGATATTTGGCTTGTTTATTTATTTTTAAATTGTTTGTTCCAAGTATTTTTTATAAGTATTTCAGTTTCCAAGTATTTTATTTTCTGCTCGAGAATATCACAAATTCATTTGACCAGTCATTTCTTTCTTTCTTTCTTTCTAACTTTCTTTTGTTTTGCTTTCTAACCCACAAAGCAACACAATGTATGTCTGATAGCATTTTATACAATTGAATTTAGTTTAGTTAGTTTAGTTTCTATAAGTATTTCAGTTTCCAAGTATTTTGTTTTCTGCACGAAAATATCACAAATTCATTTGACCAGTCATTTCTTTCTTTCTTTCTTTTCTTTATTTCTTTCTGTCTTTCTTTCTTTCTTTCTTTCTTTCTTTTTTCATTCTTCCTTTCTCTCTTCTTCTTTCTTCCTTCTCTCTTTCTTTCTTTCTTTCTTTCTTTCTTTCTTTCTGTCTTTCTTTTTTCATTCTTCCTTTCTCTCTTTCTTTCTTTCTTTCTTTCTTTCTTTCTTTTGCTTTGCTTTCTAGCCCACAAAGCAAAACAATTTATGTCTGATAGCATTTTATACAATTGAATTTAGTTTAGTTAGTTTAGCTTTTACTTGTATTTTCTCTGTGATTTTTTTATCCTGTTTGGATACAATTGTAGTTTAATATCTTAATACCATAATGTGCTATTTTGACCGAGTGTGATAAAAACGAATTTCAACAAAAGAGACGGTTTATATATCTGTATATATATATATATATATATATGTGTGTGTATATGCAGGTATGTATGTATGTATATATGTATATATGTATATATTTAACTTATTTATTTATTTATTTTTTCTCATTATTTAGACATTGTGCGTAGCTAAATGCGATCCTGATTTGATTGTTTTTTTTATTTTATTTTATTTTGTTCTCTGCTACTGTAGGTTTGTACCACACGAATAGGCGGGTGGGCTGGGTGGGCACAATGTTTATTATACAATAATATATGTATATGTACACTTAAAAAAAAATGGAAACAATATTGTCTCCAAATAAAAATGAATTAAAAAAAAAAAAAAAAAAGAGTCGGGTTTTTTTTTTCATTCACTGTAACGTACCGGAGGCGGAACTCAAATACGCACGACGTCGCTTCACGGAGAGCATTGGAGAGAAAACGCAGCCTGTCAGTGAAGCTGAGAAAAAAAAGAAAAGAGAGGAAAGGGTTGGGCTTACTGACTCACAAACCACAACTTGGGTTGCGCCTCCATCAGAAACTAGTTTAGAAAAATCCCCGTTGAAGAGAGAGGAAGGTCTGGTGCATGGCACAAAATAAAGACTTCTCTGTGCGCACTTTGGAAGACAGCTTTGCATCCTGAGGTTCAGCAACACATCATTATTTTACGCATCGAGGTTACCATAAATTAAGGTTTGCTTTTCTGCATTTGGACTAGACTTGTTTTGTTTTTTGGTGTGCGCAATGATGGCCACTTACCAAAGCCCTGAGGATGACGCAATGACCTTAATGATCCACGACACCAACACCACGACCAAGGAGAAAGAGCGACCCAAAGAGGAGCCGGTCCACCAGGACAAAGTCCCGGAGAAGCCGGATCCGTCCCAGAAGCCTCCGTACTCATATGTGGCTCTCATCGCCATGGCCATCCGGGAGAGCACCGAGAAGCGCCTCACTCTGTCCGGTATCTACCAATACATCATCACCAAGTTTCCCTTCTATGAGAAAAACAAGAAAGGTTGGCAGAACAGCATCAGACACAACCTGAGTCTCAACGAGTGTTTCATCAAAGTTCCTCGTGAAGGCGGTGGAGAGAGAAAGGGGAATTACTGGACACTGGATCCGGCTTGTGAAGACATGTTTGAGAAGGGGAACTACCGGAGACGACGCAGGATGAAGCGACCCTTCAGACCTCCACCGACGCACTTCCAGCCTGGGAAGTCTTTATTCGGAGGAGACGGCTATGGTTACCTGTCTCCACCGAAGTACCTGCAGTCTAGCTTCATGAACAACTCCTGGTCGCCCACTCCGATGTCCTACACGTCCTGTCAGATGTCCAGTGGCAACGTGAGTCCAGTGAACGTGAAAGGACTCTCAGCTCCATCATCTTATAACCCTTACTCCCGTGTGCAGAGCATGGCACTGCCCAGCATGGTGAACTCTTACAACGGCATGAGTCACCATCACCACCCGGTGCATCCTCACCACCATGCACAGCAGCTGAGTCCGGCCACAGCTGCAGCACCGCCTCCGGTTCCGTCCGGTAACGGAGCTGCAGGCCTCCAGTTCGCCTGCTCTCGTCAGCCTGCAGAGCTCTCCATGATGCACTGCTCTTACTGGGAACACGAGACCAAACACTCGGCGTTACACACGAGGATTGATATTTAAAAAGTTTACCAACAAATGGTAAAAATGAGGACTCCTGAGAGTGCAGAGTTAATTCCTGTGATTTCAAAAAACAAACAGAACCAAGAGTATTTTTTTTTTTTTAAGAGACCATTCTGAAGAGCTGTTTGGGTTTTCCAGCTGACATCCATCCATATAGATGCCCATGAGGAGGAGGTATATATGCAAGAGTTGAGAAAGTTTTACCAAATGGATTCGGGAAGTTAAAGAAGTCATCAGGACACATCAGGTAGCACAAACTCTGGGAGACATTTCCTGTGTTACACTTTGGACTGATGGTCGGTATTGTAGACATAATTGTGCCTATTGCTGACCTTGCTTCAGCTGTGTGCGTAAAGATTTCTCTCAACTTTACGCACGACTTTATCCTAACTTTACGCACGACTTATCCTAACGTTTTGCCAAATGAAACAGTGAACATAAGATGCCCTAATTAAGTCATTAAGTGCTTTAATATGTGATTGAATCAGAGCTCAATTTGGCCCTGTTAGTATAACTTGCACTGAGCAAAGGCCTGCATGGATGAAGCTTCACCTCCTGTCATGGTTGTGAAAAAAAGGTGAAAGTGTGGGTATAAAGATCCATCAGACTGACAACAATATACAATTTAGGGTTTCCTGTGATTTCAAAAAACAGAAACAAGAATATTTTTTTGAAGAGACAATTCTGACGAGCTGTTTTGGGTTTCCAGCTGACATCCATACAGATGCCCATGATGAGGAGGTATATATGCAAGAGTTGAGAAAGTTTTACAAAATGGATCAGTCATCAAGACACATCAGGTAGCACAAACTCTGCGAGCCATTTCGTGTTACACTTTGGACTGATGGTTGGTATTATAGACATAATTGTGCCTATGATAAAGCTTTTGTTTTTCATTAGAATTAGGATAGACATTGCTGACCTTGCTTCAGCTGCGTGCGTAAAGATTTCTCTCAACTTTACGCACGACTTATCCTAACTATTGCCAAATGAAACAGTGAACATAAGATGCCCTAATTAAGTCAGTGCTTTAATATGTGATTGAATCAGAGCTCCATTTGGCCCTGTTAGTAACTTGCACTGAGCTAAAGGCCTGCATGGTGAAGCTTCACCTCCTGTCATGGTTGTGAACTCTGTTGGGTTATAAAAGGTGAACGTTTGGGTATAAAGATCCATCAGACTGATACAGATACAATTCAGGGTTTTTCACATTTTCTTGATCCCCACATGTATGATATGATTTCCAATATGAAGCCAGCCAGTGCCAGGTTTTTGTTAATCTTTCTGATTATTATAATTTTTTTTTTTTTATAAACGTGATTAGCTATATTTGTCTCATTCATGTTGGGGCCATGTTTCATTTTTAATTAGCACTTTTCCCTCTTTTTTCTAGGTTTGTGAATTTCTTAATAAACTTGTATTTCTTAAAGTAACACAGTGGTCATGAAGTAATCTGTTTTACGCTTTAGGCTGTGATAACCACTGTTGGCTTTAGAAAATCAACAACTATGTGAAGGTAACGCAGCATATAAAGTATTATAATGCAGTATTTTAACAGTTTGTTCAGAAATGCTATAAGGATAATCTTATAGGTAAACCATTGAACAGAGCTATGAGGTTTGGCTCGGCACTTATTCCACTGTTTAACGCGTAAAATGTCTGATATTCAGGCATTATGTCTCTTGGAAAATTCATATATAAATATGAATATATTTATTTTAAATAAATATGAATATATTTATTAAATAAATATGAATATATTTATTTAATCAGTTGCTCATTTATCACAATTTATGCCCATATATTAATTTATGTAATTGGTGTGACTACATAAAAATAGAGATAGAACTATTCTACAGTAATAAATAATAATAATAATAATAATAATAATTATAATAATATTGTACATTTACAGTGCCATTGATAACTGTCTCCCACAGCGATTGATGTCTGTTTGACAAGCTATTTATTTAATATGTTCTGTGTAAATGTCTTTAACATGCAGTATATGCATCTTTCATAACGAAATATTTCATGTACACTCTAAGATAAATACGATCTTTTTCTAGTCTATATAATTTGTATTTAATATAATTCACAAATGGTTCCATGTCAGTAAAAAAAACGGCGATGCATGACCGTCCTCGGGTTTATTATTTTATTATTTTATTATATTTTAACCAAAAAAATACACAGATCTGATGAAATGCAAAGCTTTCCACCCTCAATCTGATATGTTATTTATGTTGGATGTTTGATCATGAACAAGAATACCAAAAAGTAACCATATTTTTTTTTTACCTAAACGTATTTTTATAGTTGTAGCTTCTCTTAATAATAATAAATTAATAAATAACAGCAGCAATACAATTAATAATGTTAATTATAATAATAATAAAAACCTTCGATATAATGATGAAGTTGACAGTATTTTATAGGATTAGCTGTGTTTTTCCTTCTTTTATCTGTGATGGCTGACAGCAAGAAAATAATAATGTTAATATAGTTAACTTGTGGACTAAATAATACAGAATCAGTTAGGACAACAAAGAAAGGAAGTGTAATAAAATTGGCAATGCAAAGTCGCTCATAATAATCCTTTGCAAAATGTGACATCAACAATAAAAATAATAATATTAATTATAATAATAATAAAAACCTTCGATATAATGATGAAGTTGGCAGTATTTTATAAGATTAGCTGTGTTTTCCTTCTTTCATCTGTGATGGCTGCAAGCAAGGAACATGTTAATATAGTTAACTTGTGGACTAAATAATACATAATCATTTAGGTCAACAAAGACAGGGAG
>JAUPFX010000192.1:0-18014 GCA_036937225.1 Sebastes paucispinis
GCTCTCTCTTACGTGAATGAATGTGTTGTGGATAAGTGATGTCGTTCCCCCTCTGTATAAATATTTAGCCCAGATGGAATTATGCTGCTGGGATGGGCGATCCTCTCAGCCAGTAATAAGCCAGGGCAGGACACAGTTTGACTCTGACTCAATTTCCAGAGTCGGGAAATGATCCATGCCCTCCAGCGCCAGACGCTGGGCACATATGACCTCACTAAACATTTTCACACCATATTACACTCATTAAAGGCTAATTAAAGTCCTAGCAAAGTGAGTGTTTTAGATTTTCATTATTAAACTTTAAATTAGTTTTTTTTTTCATCGAATAGAATAATTGAATTCAGGTATTTAATTGCATAACAACCTCTGAGTGTGACCTCATAAAAAGCAGTTTTTTTATTCGTCCGGTGGGTCCTGGATGTTTTGCTCTGTATTGTTTCCTCTTTCTTTTTAATGTGGCATATAGCTCAGAGGTATTCATTTTCCTCGCAAATCATATACTATCTAATCATGGTCGTTTTCTGTCCATAAAGCTGCGTCATGTGATTTTAGACGGAAAAGTGGCCGTTACAAATGACATACTCATTTCTTATCTCATTATCGTGTTCAAGCTATAATCTCTTGAAGCGACGTGATCCAGCACTGACCTTTTATTGTGCTTCTTTGTAGTGCAAATGCACAGGAAAGGAAGAACCACCGCAGCAAAGTGGTTACTAACTTCTGGCCATATTGTGCTAAATCAAATTAATATCAAGTGTCTACAAATATCCATTGCGACAGCCCTTGAATAAATGGAGGCATGTGCCTCACCAACATTGCCATGCCTCATTTTGTTGACTGTCTGGGTTCATCAATGGACTCTGATATTTCACTCTACAGCTGTGGTTGGAATAATACAGAGCGGAGGAATGGAGGTGGTCTGCCCTTGAGCAATATATCAAGTTCAATAAACACGACTATGTTGGAGTTTATCAAGAACATTCATGTCCCCTCTTTTTTAGGCAATGATGAGACACAGACAACCACAGCAGGCGAGGCTGAAAACATCAGAATACTGTGGATATATATCTGTCGACCAGACTCCATCCAGTCTTCAGGTGACTCGAGGCTAACCTGCATTATCACGTTTGATAATGAACATCTGCTCCTCTCTCCTCCTGCACTCGTTCACCCCCTGACACTGAGAGGTATGCACTAACGCCAAACTAATGTGCCCATCTGTCTGTCACCGTTTTTTTTTTATGTTCCCTTTTGATCGTTTGGAATGAAGGTAGCATATGCTGTAGTATCTTTGTGAATGATGTTGCCTTCTTCAGCGGAGATCCCCAGGGCACCGAAGGAATGCTGCCTGACCTAGGAGGGGAGGAAAGACGAAGAGAAAGCAGTGAGCGATGGCTGTGGGTGGCCTGCCTCTTCCCTGGCTCTCTGTAGATCCACTCAGCTCCTCATATGGTTTGGATCATCACTGCCGAGCCATACAAATGAATACAACATGGTGGGGGATATGGAGCACCCTCTAATGTATGATCTTTATTAGGGTACAGCTTGCTGCGTCCCATCTTTGAAAATATTGGTCTCTTTCAAGTGGCAGGGCTCTGAGGGGTAGCATGAAATTGAAGAAGCCGATGGCGGACTGTGTCTAATGTGAAATAGAGTGAGTGCATCTCCACGGGGCAGGTGTGGAGCTCAGTCGGTCATACTGTACATTTATCTGCCTCTTAGAAGAAAACAGAAAAGGCAAAAGCACCGCTGCCATCTAGTGGAGGAAGATTGCAGGTTTATAGAAAGCATAGTTGGCTTTGTTTATTCTCATACCCATTTAACTTCCAACACAAGTAAGTCCACATGTAACTATTTGTGAATATGTTACTATATTCTAGCATGAAAATCAAATGTGAAACAGAAAAATGCAGATAACGGTAACAAAATGTAATACAACATGGAACTGCATGGTCAAATTATTTCAGCAGATATCAACAGATTATTAAAACAAGTCAAGTGATTAACGTTAGCTATCTTATTAGCTTTTACTGATTCATGGCTTTGGCTTTATATACATTGAGGCAAAGCTATTTTATATATATATAGTATATATATATATATATATACTATATTTATATATAGCGATCGGGCGGTGGAGCCGTGGCATCAAGCTCCCGCCAATACACCCGCCCGAACCAATGCTTGCTGCATTCGCGAGGGTCATTAGTGTCCGCATTGCCAAAGTGACGTCACACCATCAGACACGGCCCTTTGCGGGGGTTTTGTGCAGCAGGTTTTCGCCCATCTGCGCACATTCGCATTTTTCTAACTATGTGGACTCGGATGGGCGGAGAAAACAGAGAACTTTGAGGAGCTTTGAGAATGTCGGTTTGCAGTGAGTATAAAAGATTAAAATGATTCCTTGTCACGATTCCACGTCAGCTCATGTCCGAGCATCCGTCCTTGCGGGAAGTATAACCGAAGCTTAACAGCTGTGAATCATGACGTCTCACCCCCTCTTTATAGCATCAAATAACTAATTAAAACCAAACTTATCAGAAAAATTAACACTTGAACATACATCAGCGTGACAAGAACTACCTAGCATGACAGAAACCATCTTTGGGAAAAAAAATTCTTTGACTTGTACTTTGACTTTTTAGTTTGGCCCATGTCCCATCCACTAACATGGAGGAGGCGGGCTTTATACTGCAGCCAGCCACCAGGGGGCGATCCAGATGTTTTGGCTTCACTTTTGGGGAGCTGTCATGTCGTCCATCTTTATATACAGTCTATGGTTGTAATGTATTTTAGCAGGCATAATTAAAACAGTTAGTTAACATAAATATGTAAATTAGTGTCAGCTGCGACCATAGATATAAAACAGTATATATATATATATATATATATATAAAACAGTATATATATATATATATATATGCAAAATCCCTGTGATTTCTCTGCATTATCATTATCTAAATACACCCTTACACTTGGCCACATGTAGCATAATACCAGTGAAGCTGCAGCATACTGCATTACTGGGAGTCCATGCTGTATAATTGCAACTGCAATTAACCTAAATGACCAGATGAGGGCGCTCCTCGCCTGTCTCCCAATCCTCCATCCTTTCTCCAGTCAGTGTTTGTTAATCTCTACAGCCTCCTTAAATCACCATATGTCCTCACTTAATAAAAAGGTGTTTAGCTTTTAATTTTGGACATCAAAGCTGTCGTAAATGTAATTTATTCTTGTTATCTCCCAGATGCATTTGTCATCTTCTGGATACATTAGTCATGTCTGTCACAGTGCCTGCCCCGAGGACTGACAGCTGACATGTGGAGCAGTTACAACATGACCATTAGACCTTGAGGATGTCACGTTTTTTCTTCTTTTGGTTGCCGAGTCACACAAACATGTTGGTTCGTTTCATTGTGACATTTTTTTCTCATTTTCTTAAAAAGATACTCTGCTATTTCCCCTTGAATGACATTATTCTGTAGCTATTCTGTGAAGTACGTCCTTCATTTCACAGGTGAAAGACTGCACTCTCGACTGATAAAGGGTATTTGTGCAGAGTATGAGAGAAAGCACTACTATATGAGAATATAGATAATAGAAACGCACCCCATTACAATCCACCCACTGGCCTATCTTAAGTCATAGTGTTGCTGTGTACGTCACACGGCTAAACAGGGCTCAGCAGTGGTAATTGCTCCGTCTGCCCCGGACTGGCTGAAAGCAGCTGCATCATCTATCCACTCAATTTACTCCTAATGTGTGTTACTGATTCAACCGGCAATGAGGGTAGGAGAAGTGACGAGGCCGGATAGAATCACCCCCCTCTGTCCCTCTGCACACAACTTTCCTCCTCCGCCTCACCCTCTTCCTCCCCGCTTCCTTCCTGTGTCCATGTGAAGTCCCTCCAGCGGTTCATTAATGGGGAAGGTTAATGTCGTCGCACGCGCTGCTCATACAAACAGCGCTCCCTCCCTCTTCACCTTTCCTCCCTCCCCTCTCTGCCCCCGCGTCACCCTTTCCGCTCCCTCGATCCCCCTCTTCCCCGTCTCACTTTGTAACCGGAGCAGGGCACTGACGTGGTCGTGACTAAGGGTCTCCCTCGGTGTCAGAGGGACTGTCATTTAGCTCCATCTGCGTGCTGCTCCGGATCTCTCTGCTCTTCCCCAGCGGGCTGGTCTAACCCCTGGTGCTCATTTCTACTATAGACGCCTCGTGCTGCTGCATTCATGAGGACTTGTACAAGCGTGAAAAAGTGTTTTCATTAGGGCTGTCAATCGATTAAAATATTTCATCACGATTAATCGCACATTTTTTATCTGTTCAAAATGTACCGTAAAAGGGAGATTTGTCAAGTATTTAATACTCTTATCAACATGGGAGAGGGCAAATATGCTGCTTTATGCAAATCTATGTATATATATATTATTGGAAATCAATTAACAACACAAAACAATGACAAATATTGTCCAGAAACCCTCATAGGTACTGCACTTAGCATAAAAAAATATGCTCAAATCATAACATGGCAAACTCAACAACAGCTATCTAGGCATGTCTGTAAAGGGGAGACTCGTGGGTACCCATAGAACCCATTTTCATTCACATATATTGAGGTCAGAGGTCAAGGGACCCCTTTGAAAATGGCCATGGCAGATTTTCCTCGCCAAAATGTATTGTAAGTTTGGAGCGTTATTTAGCGTCCTTGACGACAAGCTAGTATGACATGACTGGTACCAATGATTTCATTTCATGCGATGCCAGTATCTTCACTCTAGTTTCAAAACTGAGCCCGCTACGACCTAAAAATCGCAAGTTGCGTTAAGAAAATTAGTGGTGTTAAAACAAATTTGCGTGATGTGTTATAATCACGTTAACTTTGACAGCCCTAGTTTTTATTCAACTTGAATAAGTCTTTCATGACCCTGGAGTCTCCAGACTGAACACACAGATCTATAATAAAATACACATTTATATGGAAGGGTTTCTCAGTTGAAAGTCAAGATATGGAGTTTATCCAAAGTTGTGAGTATATTTTCCACCATGTTCAAATAATGGTAATTGTGTAGTGCTGCTGATGCCACTATGTTAGTCAGTATATTAACATAGAACATATTTGACAACAAATATAATCTGCGTCAAATTACTGTCGTATGGGGTGATAAAAGTATCTAATTTGCCTTTTTATGGCTGATAACTGGAACCGCCTCAGTCAATAGTTTTGGTTTGCTCACTGCAATTTGTTAACTGGTAATTTCCTTAACTGTGTTATGTGATGATGGACTGATAAGTGTGTTCGGATGCAGGATATGCCAGATCATCTTTCCAGAGAAACGTTTCCTGTGTATTTTTTATTATTTTTTACTGCTCACCAATGATTGCCACAGTATTTTCATTATGCAAGCAATGTGAACAATACAAGTGCTCAATTCAAAACGCCCGTTTTTGTTAATTATTTCTGCTTAATGATTTGGAGGACTTGTTTAACTGTTAGTGGTGAAGTGCGGCCAGAGAGGACCTGCAGCCAATCAGTTAACAGATACTGTGACATCTGTGACATGTTGACCTATGTTACAAAAACGTTCTTCCCGCGTGAAACACATGAGCTCGCCTCCCAGCCACAGAAAAATGCGATTATTGCGGCGAGCCGCACTTCGCCGCTGCCCGCTGTGAATTCAGCATTCCAAAGCTTGTGAGCCAATAGTATAACAACGTTGGTATCACATGGTGTCTCTGTGCCGTCAGCGATCAAGTTGTCAGTTAGTGTGGAAAAAACATAAATGGCTCACTCCACTCAACCATGAAATATGCAAGTTGTACAACGAACTGGCAACAACTTGTTTTGAAGTGAAGAGTACATTATCAAGTGGCTGAATGTTATTAATGTTATCAATAGCGCTAAATACGGGATAGGGAGCATTTCTATTGCCTCTCAACGGCTCTCAACATGGCATCGGCGAGCCACAGCTAGTAGCTAACGGTGCTAACAACGCAAACAATGGCGAAAGTACTGACAGACACTTCCGCAGCAATGCCGTCGTTCAGGATGGCGTTATCAGCTGTAACCGCCATATGAGCGCCGTGCAGAGCGGTGGCTGTGGGCTACCCTGTGCTGCATGCTCACATGTACAAACATGCACTAAAGGGCACGTGCGGCTGGCCCGGCAATGTCAACAAAGCACAGAGGAGCTCTGATTACAACACACAGAGAGAGGAGGACTGACTTCATTCTCTGCTCAGGTAGACATTACTCCACTATGTCTTTACATAACAAATAGTTGTTTGCTGCTATATTAATGCTCTGGATATCAAATTTAGCACCTTTAAATTAATCTGATCAAAGACTCAAAAGCAACATTAAACATTTTGATCTGATCAAATCCTTTGTAAAGTTATTTTTGCGTTACCGTGGTGAATCCCAGCTGTGTCCTGGTCACGGCTATACCACCGCCATATTGGTCGTTATACCCTGTCTGTCTGATTACGACTGATGCGCCAGCAACCATCTGTTGTCTCCACACGTTACGTTGCCTTATGTTGCGTTGAGAGCTCACTCATACAAACAGAGTCAGTCAGACCTCTTTTAAAGCTGCCACATTTTGTACTGCTAATTAGTATTCAACTCGATGTGACTCACTTACTGTAGGCAGGCAGCCACTACTTACTGTAGCCGCTTCCTGGATTTCTGGCGCATCAGTCGCAGACACTGCAAAGTTATGTAATGTGGCGAAGGGAAAAAGTCTCAAAAGTCAAACACAGAAATTGGATTAGCTAAGAAGACGCTTTCCCAGCACCGACTGAAAAACATTTCATCACATATTTGCTCAACAGCAATACAAACTTTTGATTTGAATCAACACCACTGACAGTCTGGAGAAAAGTAACCTTTTCAGATTCATTAGAGGTGTTTGTGATGTTTTTTTCCTTCCAAAAGTGAGATATTATTTTAATGAAATACAGAGATTCTGCCAACTTACGAGGTGCGTCTCAACTATTTTTTAACAGTTAAATCATATACTCGGTTGAATGGTAGAAGAAAACAATACATTCATGTGCTATGCTTATTGTTTCATCACAACCAATTTGGACGTACAGCATCCCAGAGGACTGGTGCTCAGACCTGCTGGGAGGAAATGATTTCTCTTTCTCCCTCTTAACAACCAGGTGTAAATGCATCCATCACATGCTGAGGAATCTGCACGTAGATGAGCGAAAGTAACCCAATTTCAGCGTCTATCAGGAATGTATTTTAAACCCAGTTGAGAACATATTCTAGCAATGTCATCTCAAGGTGCAATCAGGATATGAGTCACAGATAAATGTCTGCCGGTCTGTCTCCTGTGACGGCTTCATTCTCACTCATGTTCAGTGGCGGAAGAAGTACTTAGATCTTTTACTTAAGTAAAAGTACAAAAACCAGAGTCTAAAAATACTCCATTACAAGTAAAAGTCCTGAATTCACAATGCTACTTAAGTAAAAGTATGCAGCGTTATCAGCAAAATGTACTGAAAGTATCAAAAGTAAAAGTACTCATTATGCAGAACCGCTCGTTTCAAAGTGTTTTTATTATTATAGAATATTATATTATTCTGTTTTTATTACAAAAACAAAAACATTTTAATGTTGCAGTTCAATTTAGATACTTTACACACTATTGGGTAGATTGGTAGTACAGTACTGAAAGCATATCATATGTTTTTTAATGTAAAAAGTACTAGTAGCTAAAGTTATCAAATAAATGAAGAGCCGGAAAAAGTATAATATTTCCCTCTGAGATGTAGTGGAGTTGAAATTACGTAGCAGAAAATGGAAATACAAAAGTACCTCAAAATTGTACCCAAGTACAATAATGGAGTAATTGTACTTAGTTACATTCCACCACTGCTCATGTTGCATGATTTGACCCCTAAAGGGTCATATGTCAGTGCATTGTAGAATACATTTTCCCCTCGAGTACGCAGCAGGTATAACAGAAAACATAATAGCTGGTTGGTTTACAAAAAACAAATATAACAGATAATGTCATCCTTTACCGTAAATACTGAAAACAACCGTGGCTGATGGAAAATGATGTCATTACAGCTATTTGACCAAATTCTGAGAAGACCACGTTTGTTGTTTGTCCATAAATTACCCTGAAAACAGTGTCCCTTTCCCGTTGTTCCATCAGGATGCTAGAACATGAGCCTGCAGAGAGGTTCTTGATACAAAACATCACACAGCATAAGTGTGATGTGTGATGAATGATTACTTCATTTTGGAGCACTTTCTCTCAGGCCTGTATGAAAGTGAGTTAAATTGCTGCTTCGGATGCAAAAAATGAAGTGCAGATTGCATTTTGGATGAAATGCAACAACGCCTTTAGTAGTTTTTATCATGGCGAACATAATTAGTGGCGTGTGTGTCTGAAAACACACTTTTGTTTTGTCATTTGCATTAAGCCTTGTATTTTTGGCTCCTTTTTTTGAAGCCTGTTTTGAAGCATTTTGTTCCCAGCCTTTCATCATCATCTTATGTGTTGGCCTTGTCTGTTTTGTCGAAATGGATTCATTGGCAGCACAAAGCAAATTGCTGTCAGACCTGTCCTCATCAGACCTCTGTGCAGGATCCCGTGGAAATATGAAACTAGTCTGTGTTATCGATTGTCCAGAAAATGCGTACTTTCATGGAGCTTTTTGCATGCTTATAAAACACTGACAAAAAGCTAGTAAGAAAAGAAACAGATTTAATAAAAGCTGCAAGCAGTGATGAACGGGCCCTCGCCCCTTGTGCACGTTGGTGGGTACTGGCGGGACGCCGGTTGATGCGGCTGAGCATTTCCGTGACCGTCTGACACAATGCCCTCACGAGTTAGATGCCATTTCTTGCCTGGCACGGGAAATTACGTATTGCAAATTTTGTACCACATCCTGTATATACTAATTATATGTCATGTTGGTGTAGACCACACCATGTAAATCTCATATAAACTGGATAATCTTTGTCACGTAAGGCTGACTTCCTGTTGTCAGTATGTGGCGCTATGACTATAACTCAATATGGGCATTTAGATGTCTTCAGGCTTGGACTCTTATCCGGCATGTCAAATTTGGGGCAGATTGGACAATGTAAAGTCAATTTACAGCAGCTTCCTGTGTCATGTGAAACATGCAAATTGCCCGCCTCGCCATGGCAACACTGTTCCAAGAAAACCCAAAAGTTTCACAAATTACCATTGTGAACTTCTTGAGATTCTGCTGACAAAATTTGAGATTGATTTGTTGAATCCTCTAAGAGGACTTTCAAAAAGTTCCGTACATGTAAAAGTGTCAAAAATGGCGTATTGTCACATGATCTATGACATCATCATTTGAGGTATTGACTATTCCTTTGCAATTTAGCGTCACATTAGCTGGAGGGTTATACAACCAAATCTAAAACAAATCCGATAAACACTTTAGGAGGAGTTCGAAAAAGTTTGCATAAAGAGCAATAAAAAAATATAAAAAATAGCCGACTTCCGGTTGGGCGGAGCTAATGAAAGCTAATTGCAAATATGTCCGAAATGATGAGAGCAATGTATGTACAACATTTCGTGAATATCGGAGCAACTATGTTCCAACCAGGCCTTCCACGCATTAGGGGGTCGCTATGGAGCCCACTAAACATGCATGAACCCAATTGCTGAATATATACACTGTTGCGCCCCTGAAACTTTCGTGCTTGGTCCCTAATTATAGTGTACCGATGCATAGCTGTGTTTAAAATGCTATAGTGCAGCGATAATAGAGAGGTGACTCAGAGGTTCAGCGTGTACACACTAGAAGGAGATAACCTTCATATTTGTTGTAAGACTAATCATATTTTACCAAAAAAACATCTCTATACCATCTCTTTCAGCTTCCCAGCCCGTCTCTCTCTCTCTCTCTGCGAGCTAGCCCTTTAAAAGACTCTTGACTGCACAAGAGCTGAAGCTCATGCTGGCAGCAGTTACCATGGCAACAAATGACTGAAGTGTATTTGTTGCCGCTGTTGCACTGAAAGCTGTCAGAAACAGATAAATAAAACTAAACAGAGGAGGGAAAGTTTTGATTCCGTCTTTCACAATCGAGCGCCGAGGGACCGCTCTGACACCATGTGACTCTGATTCACTGCAGAGAATGAATCAAAACAGGCGCATTCATGTGTCAAGTATGCACAGTGCTGATACTACTATTGGTTACCGTCACTGCCAACATGATTTTACATCATCGCCTCGTGATATTTGCTGTTGTTTATGTGGTTTGCAGCTTTCATGTTCGACAAGCTGAGTAATGGGCCACCGCTCTCTGGTCATTAACAGCGATGAATTATTCCAGAGAATTAAATCAATGTCTGTGCCATATATGGTAGCAGCTACCTGACAGCGCCAGGACAGGCGACGGACGGGAATAGATGGTAACTGAAAAAAGACTGACTGCTGTATAAATATTTAAACAAGCAAAAGGGCAGATGGGTCTTTAGAATTAAATACCCGGCTCATTGTAAATATGAACATTAGGGCTGAGGCGAGGCACCATGCTGGAGTCTATGCAGTATTAATGACCAGCAGCAAAAGCACCTCACCTCATAAAGTGGAATATGTTCACTGAGCTACAGATGAAAGTCTCAGTGTTACCGTTGCTATAAGAAAGAATGTTAATTGATACTTGACAGCACTCTTAGTAAAGTAAGAGCCTGCTCATGCAGGAGTGGTTCTCAAGTTTGTGGCATAGACTGAATATAAGAAGTGGATGGAGAAACCGTGACGTCACCCATTGGTTTGTGGACTACGGTTTTGAGGCCTTGAGTTCGGAATTTTGGCCGTCGCCATCTCGGTCTTCTGCAACCAGAAGTGACACCAGAGGGTGGAGCTATGTACAACCGAACGCTGAATTTTAGGCGACCAAAATGTTACAATTAACTTTCATGAATTGCCAATAGCGTGGTAGCGACCTGTCAATCACAAGGTAGCCACGCCCCCAAAAGCATCCCCTGCTTTATGGTCTATTTGACTCTAAATGGGACCATAATTTACTAAATGAACATCATGCTGTATTGAAGAAGACTTGAAACTAGCGATTGAGACCATAAACTCATGTTGACAATGTTTACTGAGGTAATAAATCAAGTGAGAAGTAGGCTCATTTTCTCATAGACTTCTATACAATCTGACTTCTTTTTGCAACGAGAGGAGTCGCCCTCTGTTGGCTGTTAGAAAGAATGCAAGTTTAAGGGACTTCAGCATTGGCTTCACTTTTCAGAACCGGAGGTAGCTGCTTCCAGTCAACACAACAGAAGTTCTCCAGGCCTCTAGGGGGACCGGGGAACTTCCGTTGTGTTGACTGGATGTGCAGCGTGCATTTGTTTTCAGGGTTTGTGTGTGTTATTGACTTTGTATTGTTTCTCTGTTTGAAGCATGTTTGATAATGTATTTGTTTTGGCTTTCTGCAGTAGGTTTTCTTCATTTGCATAATATTTCCGCTGTTGTATTTGTTATTGAAATATATATACATACATGTATCTTCACCATATGTCTTTAAAAAACTGATTTAAGGGATCCTTGTATCAGCCTAAAAAACACTGAATATGTCAGTACAATACAATTAGTATTTGTTAGATATGAACAAATAAATAGATGTAAAATGTCTGTGTTCAATGAGAAAGAGACCAGGTGCCATCAATACAAATAGACTATTGAGAGAAGAAAGAAGACGTAACACTTTAGCTCTTTAGAAAATATATACAGTATATTTATACAATATAGCTTTGTTAATTCAAACAAGACATTTTGGCCATGATGACGCATCAGTAGATATACAGTAGGCTATATTTGTCCTCACATACTGTTGTTGCTGTAGCTCCTTTTGTTCTTCAAAATCAATATGCTTGAAATACATAATCATTAACTCCATTTGGAGCTCCCTTCCTGCTCCAGAAAATGAAATCACAATCCAGTTTCTGAAGTGGCCATTTAAAGAGGACCTATTGTGCTTATTTTCAGATGCATACTTGTATTTTGGATTTCTACTAGAACATGTTTACATGCTGTAATGTTCAAAAGACGCTTTATTTTTCTCATACCGGCTGTACTGCAGCACCTCTTTTCACCCTCTGTCTGAAACGCTCCGTTTGAGCTCGGACGCCCGGTTTCTATTTATCCCTATAGTTCACTTTGAAAGCGCAGCAATGGATGACGAACGGCTGATTCCTGAAGTTGAAATGAAGGGTTATCTATACGATACCTCCATATTTCACTACAAAAACCTAATTAAGGTGAAAGTGTCTTTCTTGCTGTTGGCTATATAGTATGTCATTTCCAGTAAATATCAAAGTAGGCCTATAAAACCTGTGTTTTCTGTTTAAAAAGTACAAACGACGGAAGATAGCAAGTACTACTCACCCATCTTTTAAGCAGTTACGTCTCCAGTCTGATCTGGAGCTCACAGCCGATAGGTATGTGGTTTGTTTGTTTACATGACGTGAAAGTGCATATTTAACAGTGTGTGGACAGAGAGTGTCTGATATTATTAGGCTATAAGTAAAGAAAAAGACCATAAATCTATCTTCTTATTCATCATTACAATAAATTATTAGTTCTGTACTATCATAAAAATATAGATGCATTTCTAGGGGGTTCAGTGAGCCCCCTGAACAAACGCAAACTATGCCTGTGGTTTGAGGGCATGCCAAACTAGCTGCTAGGCGGGTATTATGCAAATGTTTTACTTGGTGACATCACCACGTTACGGAAGAAAAGGCGGGACTTCAAGCAAGGCGTTTCAGGAGCAGTGTTTCTGTAGGGGCGAGTAACTCCCTTTGGTGTGGATTTGGGCTTTGTAACTGTGCAGACCTTTCACATGCACAAAAAAACTATATGACGCACTAACGGAAAAGGGAAAAAGCACAAAAGCATAAAAGGTCCCCTTTAAAAAGATTTTCAAAAATAGAGAATCTCCTCGGTACAATATGTACCAGCATGAGTCCAAAAAATCACTGCTAAAAAAACATTTTCTATTCATTGTTGAACTTGTTGGAAGTCACAGATAATTGCCCCTTTTAATGTTTTTTTTATATAACTGCAGTGGTGGAGGTGGCGGAGCAAGATGAGCTGTTTAAAGCTGGAGAATGGGAGTGGGTAGGAGAGCTCTTATAGTCGCAGGAAGAAAAACTAATTTCTGAAAATAATGGATATTGACGATTACGGGAAGGAATAGATCGGGGACGATATAACAACTCAAACAAACATGGACTGAACATGTGACAACGGCACAAAAGAACCAATATTCCCCAGTTATGTGTTTGTGTGTGTCTCTACCTACAGTACATGAAAGCGCACACATGCACCTCCCACGCATCACACACTCTTCACTACACTCACACCTTCCACACTTGCGCCCACGCATACACACATACTACTTCACGCAGTTAAGGTTATAAAAAAGCTCCACACACAATCAGTCAGTCAGTCAGTCAGTCAGTCACAGCTCATCTCATCTTCACCTCATGCCCCTGTGGCTCAGCTGGCATCACTCATGCTCTGTGAGCTGTTACAAAACAAAAGGTCTTCATCCTTCCATCTCCAAACATTACTCACTGCTCTCACAGAGAGAGGATGCTGTGTGTACATGTAGTGGGCTGCTCTGTTCAAATAGGAAGGACATGTGGGCCATTTTTGTTTCCTGGGCGATACGTAATCTGAACGGGAGAGAAAGCCACCTACTGAGGACACACGGAGTAGTATAGTGACGGTGAAAACAACCATTGTGAAACCGTCTATTTTAAACGCGCTCCGTTCTGTTGGCTGAAGGTCAATTGCACCACGTTGAAAGCTGGTTCTTTATATAACTTTGTGTGTTTAGTCACAGGTAGTAGCTCAGGTAGGTTGGAGGGAAAACTCACATTTTCTTGTGGGTGACATCTGCGGAGGAGGATCAGGGCAATTATGTGAAAGTTTAAACTTTCTGCTGCCATGATATAAAAAAAATATGAAATATAGATATCATGATATTAATACACTTATGGTAACCTCATTTAATTTTTATTTTAAAACAAAAATTGTAACTTGCACACTTTGCTAATGTATATAGTATGTTATTATTATTTTATGTCTATATTTTCTAAGCCAGTTGTAGTAGTCTGGTATATTTATAGTGTATTCTAATATATACTTTATATTGTGTATACTATAGATATAAATCTCTAGTGTTGATATGTACAACAAAATGTCCTTTTTTTTATGCAGGGAATGGAGGTCCATGTAAGGTGCTGTTCCACCATTATTCTGACTTTAAAATCAATTTTGATATTCATGAATGACTAACATAATATTCATACTAGTCAGGAAAGAGAATCTGATTGGGCGCCAACTGTTTCCACCAGACCAGAGAAGCTCCATTACCTTGTGTGTGTGTCATGAGAGGACTGATTGAAATGTGTGAAAGACAAAGGGCACACTCTATAATGAGATGACACTAGTCACGACCCCCAGCTCAACACACACTCATGCAACGCTTTGTCCAACGTTCGTCAATATGTCCTTTGTAGAGTCGTGGGCTTGTTTCTGATCTGCTAACAAGCTGTCAGAGGGTTGACGTGTTGTCTTTGTCCCCGCTGCTCAGTTCTTGATTAAAAATATATTATATGTAAGGATGACACTTTATTCTAGAGAGTGCGTGGAGACGCTTTAAGGAGTGAAATGATTTTCTCGTTCTGTCCTTTCCTCTGGGTGTTTGTTGTGTTGTGAGGAAGAGGAGGAGGGCAAGGATGAGCACCTCTCTGGGGAGAATGATGTCATTCAGCCCCCAGGTAAGTGTGGTGCTATATAAAGGCTTAGCCCTGGAGAGTAATGAGAGGATAAGGGCGGAGGAGGGGCTTCACACAGCAGAAACTCAGTATGTGACTGGAAATAAACACCGCTGATAAATTATTAACAAAACCATTCATTAAATCTAAACTAGGGCTGTCAATTGATTAAAATATTTAATCACATGATGGTCCATAGTTAATCGCGATTAATCGCAAATTAGTGGCACATTTTGTATCTGTTCAAAATGTACCTTAAAAGGAAGATTTGTCAAGTATTTAATATTCTTATCAACATGGGAGTGGACAAATATGCTTGGTTTATGCAAATGTGTGTATATATTTATTATTGGAAATCAATTAACAACACAAAACAATGACAAATATTGTCCAGAAACCCTCACAGGTACTGCATTTAGAATAAAAAATATGCTCAAATCATAACATGGCAAACTGCAGCCCAACAGGCAACAACAGCTGTCAGTGTGTCAGTGTGCTGACTTGACTATGACTTGCCCCAAACTGCATGTGCTTATCATAAAGTGGGCATGTCTGTAAAGGGGAGACTCGTGGGTACCCATAGAACCCATTTTCATTCACATATCTTGAGGTCAGAGGTCAAGGGACCCCTTTGAAAATGGCCATGCCAGTTTTTCTTCACCAAAATTTAGCATATTTTGGAGCATTATTTAGGCTCCTTCGTGACACGCGTTATTATCGCGTCAACTTTGACAGCCCTAATCTAAATGTACTTTGTGCACAACTCTGGCTTTGTTGTTATCGTATTTATGCATAATAACAATTTAGTTTAACTTATACTGATATATTATTGCATGAGACATTGACAAAAGCAAATATAGAAAAAGATGCCTCTATGTGCATTCACACCCATTTAAATATAGTTATTGTAGTCTGGAAGTATGGTTAACAAAATGATTTCTTTTTTTTTTTGCTTTCCTTTGAGCCGAGTTATTGAAGTTCCACTTTGTACGACGATCTGAAACATGTAAAACACGAGTGCTGAGGGAATATTTGGGAGCGAATCAGAAGAAAACGGGGTGTATTAAATATTAACACAACATCAAGGGCGGCGGTTTCATTACATGACCTTATTTCTGCTGAATGCCGTCTAGACCTGTTGTTTGTGCCAAACATTTTTCAGGGACAAATACAGCACAATCTCGCTCCAAGTGTGCTTCTTCTCCCCCCACGCTTATTCAGCTCAGCTGTCACATACACAGAAAACACACACATCCTAAGTCCCTTTACAACCTTCCTTGACTCCTCAGTTCATTTTCATCCCACTTCCTCTACCCCTCTGTACCTTCCTTTCCTTCTGTCTCTCAGAGAGGAGCTCCGATAGGAAAACGGCTTTTCTCCTCATGTGTTGAGACACTCCATCACGGCGGGTGCAGGAGCAGACTTGACGATAGCCTGGTAATGATGATTTGTTTCATTTATAAGTGTTGAGCAACTTCCGCTTTTCGGTTAGTCTGCTTCTTCCTTTAATACGGTATTATCCTGTTTAATTTGATGTGGCTACATCAGACACTACGAATTAGAAATAACAAGAGTAAATAATGTGTTTGTGCCAGAATAGACACAGAAAAGTATCACTTGTAGTTTAGGTGTGATGGTGTTAATTCAACCCGTTCTCACTTCCAACTCCTGATACTGACGCACTGAGGCATCCTTTAGTGCACCAGGCTTTCAAATAACTCCAATGTAAACCCATCCATGTCATTATTACACTGCCAGAGCAACTGACCGTAGTATAAAGAGCGACAAAGGGATGGGAGGTTGGATAGGTCAAACATACATGGACTTTCACCCAGGAGAACGCTGTTCGTGTGCCGTGTTAAACCACGTCAACGTTGACTTATTTTACTGTAGATTTGTAACGTAACTTCCGTACTTAAACAGACTTATTTTAACCCAAAGCAGGCTAAATGACGCTCTAACCTTACCCTAAAGTTTTGCGAGGAAAAACTGTCATGGCCATTTTCAAAGAGGTTCCTTGACCTCTGACCTCAAGATATGTGAATACAAATGGGTTCTATGGGTACCCACGAGTCTCCCCTTTACAGACATGCCCACTTTATGATAATCACATGCAGTTTGGGGCAAGTCATAGTCAAGTCAACACACTGACGGCTGTTGTTGCCTATTGGGCTGCAGTTTGCCATGTTATGATTTGAGGATATTTTGTATGCTAAATGCAGTACCTGTGAGGGTTTCTGGACAATATTTGTCATTGTTTTGTGTTAATTGATTTCCAATAGTAAATATATACACAAAGCATAGCATAAAGCAGCATATTTGCCCACTCCCATGTTGATAAGAGTATTAAATACTTGACAAATCTCCCTTTAAGATACATTTTTAATAGATAAAAAATGTTTGACTGATGAATGATTAATTAATTATTTTAATCAACCGACAGCCCTCATTGATAAATATCAATACTGAATATTAGAAATGTTTTAAGTACAAATTTTCCACAGTATCATAACACGGGTACCAGCAGAGCTTTCTACTGTCTCTTCTCTCTGACAGTGAGCTTACACACACACACACACACACCACTATTTATCTTTTAATAAAAAAATTTAAGAAAATTATGCCCTCAATGTTGTGTCAACCTTTCCCCACGGTATCGAAAATTGTATCGAATAGATATTTTTCAAGGTATTGCATCGAAGTGAGAAATTACAGTATTGTGACAACACTAAAAAGCACTGTAGTGTTCCTGTACTGCACCCGTAACAAGCTAGCTACTGTGTAAAAAGGTCTGATACTGCTGTAATTGTCTGTATATCAGCTTTGGTTACATTTCATTTTATGGGTTTCCTGGAACGAGCTATGCAATTTGGTACTATCTACAGGGGAAATGGGAATTATTCCATTTAGTCATAGTTATTAATGTACATGAATTATTGTTATTAACTTATCCTTCATACATGTTGATTTATATTCTTGCTCATGAACAAATTTCACATTATGCATGTTCAGCAAACCCGCTGTTCACTGACTAAAAGACTCTCTGTTCACGCTAGCAATGAATTTGAATCAACTAATTAAATGTACCAATTGAACAGAGTCTCTACTTCCCCTATAATTAGTACCAAATTATATACTTCTTTCCAGGGAAGTTCCTCGGAAAGTATTTGGAAATTACAGCCCCATAAATTAAGTTATGTAATATCTTCCC
>JAUPFX010000193.1:0-17949 GCA_036937225.1 Sebastes paucispinis
AGACCAGAGACCAGAGACCAGAGACCAGAGAGACCAGAGACCAGAGACCAGAGACCAGAGAGACCAGAGAGACCAGAGACCAGAGACCAGAGAGACCAGAGACCAGAGAGACCAGAGAGACCAGAGACCAGAGACCAGAGAGACCAGAGAGACCAGAGACCAGAGACCAGAGAGACCAGAGAGACCAGAGAGACCAGAGACCAGAGACCAGAGAGACCAGAGAGACCAGAGACCAGAGAGACCAGAGACCAGAGACCAGAGAGACCAGAGAGACCAGAGACCAGAGACCAGAGACCAGAGAGACCAGAGAGACCAGAGACCAGAGACCAGAGAGACCAGAGACCAGAGACCAGAGAGACCAGAGACCAGAGACCAGAGACCAGAGAGACCAGAGAGACCAGAGACCAGAGAGACCAGAGAGACCAGAGACCAGAGAGACCAGAGACCAGAGAGACCAGAGACCAGAGACCAGAGACCAGAGACCAGAGAGACCAGAGACCAGAGAGACCAGAGACCAGAGAGACCAGAGACCAGAGACCAGAGAGACCAGAGACCAGAGACCAGAGAGACCAGAGACCAGAGAGACCAGAGACCAGAGACCAGAGACCAGAGAGACCAGAGACCAGAGAGACCAGAGACCAGAGACCAGAGAGACCAGAGAGACCAGAGACCAGAGACCAGAGAGACCAGAGACCAGAGAGACCAGAGACCAGAGACCAGAGAGACCAGAGACCAGAGAGACCAGAGACCAGAGACCAGAGACCAGAGAGACCAGAGACCAGAGACCAGAGACCAGAGAGACCAGAGACCAGAGACCAGAGAGACCAGAGACCAGAGAGACCAGAGACCAGAGACCAGAGACCAGAGAGACCAGAGAGACCAGAGACCAGAGACCAGAGAGACCAGAGACCAGAGAGACCAGAGAGACCAGAGACCAGAGAGACCAGAGAGACCAGAGACCAGAGACCAGAGACCAGAGAGACCAGAGAGACCAGAGAGACCAGAGACCAGAGACCAGAGAGACCAGAGAGACCAGAGAGACCAGAGACCAGAGACCAGAGAGACCAGAGACCAGAGAGACCAGAGACCAGAGAGACCAGAGACCAGAGACCAGAGAGACCAGAGACCAGAGAGACCAGAGACCAGAGACCAGAGACCAGAGAGACCAGAGACCAGAGACCAGAGACCAGAGAGACCAGAGAGACCAGAGAGACCAGAGACCAGAGAGACCAGAGACCAGAGAGACCAGAGACCAGAGAGACCAGAGACCAGAGACCAGAGAGACCAGAGACCAGAGACCAGAGAGACCAGAGACCAGAGACCAGAGAGACCAGAGAGACCAGAGAGACCAGAGACCAGAGAGACCAGAGACCAGAGAGACCAGAGACCAGAGAGACCAGAGACCAGAGACCAGAGAGACCAGAGAGACCAGAGACCAGAGAGACCAGAGAGACCAGAGACCAGAGACCAGAGAGACCAGAGAGACCAGAGACCAGAGAGACCAGAGAGACCAGAGACCAGAGACCAGAGAGACCAGAGAGACCAGAGACCAGAGAGACCAGAGACCAGAGACCAGAGAGACCAGAGACCAGAGAGACCAGAGACCAGAGAGACCAGAGAGACCAGAGACCAGAGACCAGAGAGACCAGAGAGACCAGAGAGACCAGAGACCAGAGAGACCAGAGACCAGAGACCAGAGAGACCAGAGACCAGAGAGACCAGAGACCAGAGAGACCAGAGACCAGAGAGACCAGAGACCAGAGACCAGAGAGACCAGAGACCAGAGACCAGAGAGACCAGAGACCAGAGAGACCAGAGACCAGAGACCAGAGAGACCAGAGACCAGAGACCAGAGAGACCAGAGACCAGAGACCAGAGAGACCAGAGACCAGAGACCAGAGACCAGAGAGACCAGAGACCAGAGACCAGAGAGACCAGAGACCAGAGACCAGAGAGACCAGAGAGACCAGAGACCAGAGACCAGAGAGACCAGAGAGACCAGAGACCAGAGACCAGAGAGACCAGAGAGACCAGAGACCAGAGACCAGAGACCAGAGAGACCAGAGACCAGAGAGACCAGAGACCAGAGACCAGAGAGACCAGAGACCAGAGACCAGAGAGACCAGAGACCAGAGACCAGAGAGACCAGAGACCAGAGACCAGAGAGACCAGAGACCAGAGAGACCAGAGAGACCAGAGACCAGAGAGACCAGAGACCAGAGAGACCAGAGAGACCAGAGAGACCAGAGACCAGAGACCAGAGAGACCAGAGACCAGAGACCAGAGAGACCAGAGAGACCAGAGACCAGAGACCAGAGAGACCAGAGAGACCAGAGACCAGAGACCAGAGACCAGAGAGACCAGAGACCAGAGACCAGAGAGACCAGAGACCAGAGACCAGAGAGACCAGAGAGACCAGAGACCAGAGACCAGAGAGACCAGAGAGACCAGAGACCAGAGACCAGAGAGACCAGAGACCAGAGACCAGAGACCAGAGAGACCAGAGAGACCAGAGAGACCAGAGACCAGAGAGACCAGAGACCAGAGAGACCAGAGAGACCAGAGACCAGAGACCAGAGACCAGAGAGACCAGAGACCAGAGACCAGAGAGACCAGAGACCAGAGAGACCAGAGAGACCAGAGACCAGAGACCAGAGACCAGAGACCAGAGAGACCAGAGAGACCAGAGACCAGAGACCAGAGAGACCAGAGACCAGAGAGACCAGAGACCAGAGAGACCAGAGACCAGAGACCAGAGAGACCAGAGACCAGAGACCAGAGAGACCAGAGAGACCAGAGACCAGAGACCAGAGAGACCAGAGACCAGAGACCAGAGAGACCAGAGACCAGAGAGACCAGAGAGACCAGAGACCAGAGAGACCAGAGAGACCAGAGACCAGAGAGACCAGAGACCAGAGACCAGAGAGACCAGAGACCAGAGACCAGAGACCAGAGACCAGAGAGACCAGAGACCAGAGACCAGAGAGACCAGAGACCAGAGAGACCAGAGACCAGAGACCAGAGAGACCAGAGACCAGAGACCAGAGACCAGAGAGACCAGAGACCAGAGACCAGAGAGACCAGAGACCAGAGACCAGAGAGACCAGAGACCAGAGACCAGAGACCAGAGACCAGAGACCAGAGAGACCAGAGACCAGAGACCAGAGAGACCAGAGAGACCAGAGACCAGAGACCAGAGAGACCAGAGACCAGAGACCAGAGAGACCAGAGACCAGAGAGACCAGAGACCAGAGAGACCAGAGACCAGAGAGACCAGAGACCAGAGACCAGAGAGACCAGAGACCAGAGACCAGAGACCAGAGAGACCAGAGACCAGAGACCAGAGACCAGAGAGACCAGAGACCAGAGACCAGAGAGACCAGAGACCAGAGACCAGAGAGACCAGAGAGACCAGAGACCAGAGACCAGAGACCAGAGAGACCAGAGACCAGAGACCAGAGAGACCAGAGACCAGAGACCAGAGAGACCAGAGAGACCAGAGACCAGAGACCAGAGAGACCAGAGAGACCAGAGAGACCAGAGACCAGAGACCAGAGAGACCAGAGACCAGAGAGACCAGAGACCAGAGAGACCAGAGACCAGAGAGACCAGAGACCAGAGACCAGAGAGACCAGAGACCAGAGAGACCAGAGACCAGAGACCAGAGACCAGAGAGACCAGAGACCAGAGACCAGAGAGACCAGAGAGACCAGAGAGACCAGAGAGACCAGAGACCAGAGAGACCAGAGACCAGAGAGACCAGAGACCAGAGAGACCAGAGACCAGAGACCAGAGAGACCAGAGACCAGAGACCAGAGAGACCAGAGACCAGAGACCAGAGAGACCAGAGAGACCAGAGAGACCAGAGACCAGAGACACCAGAGACCAGAGAGACCAGAGACCAGAGAGACCAGAGACCAGAGACCAGAGAGACCAGAGAGACCAGAGACCAGAGAGACCAGAGAGACCAGAGAGACCAGAGACCAGAGACCAGAGAGACCAGAGACCAGAGAGACCAGAGACCAGAGACCAGAGACCAGAGAGACCAGAGAGACCAGAGACCAGAGAGACCAGAGAGACCAGAGAGACCAGAGACCAGAGACCAGAGACCAGAGAGACCAGAGACCAGAGACCAGAGAGACCAGAGAGACCAGAGACCAGAGAGACCAGAGAGACCAGAGACCAGAGACCAGAGAGACCAGAGACCAGAGAGACCAGAGAGACCAGAGACCAGAGACCAGAGAGACCAGAGACCAGAGAGACCAGAGAGACCAGAGACCAGAGACCAGAGAGACCAGAGACCAGAGAGACCAGAGACCAGAGACCAGAGAGACCAGAGACCAGAGACCAGAGACCAGAGAGACCAGAGACCAGAGAGACCAGAGAGACCAGAGACCAGAGAGACCAGAGACCAGAGAGACCAGAGACCAGAGACCAGAGACCAGAGAGACCAGAGACCAGAGACCAGAGACCAGAGACCAGAGAGACCAGAGACCAGAGACCAGAGAGACCAGAGACCAGAGAGACCAGAGACCAGAGAGACCAGAGACCAGAGAGACCAGAGACCAGAGAGACCAGAGACCAGAGACCAGAGACCAGAGAGACCAGAGACCAGAGACCAGAGAGACCAGAGACCAGAGACCAGAGAGACCAGAGACCAGAGACCAGAGAGACCAGAGAGACCAGAGACCAGAGACCAGAGAGACCAGAGACCAGAGACCAGAGAGACCAGAGAGACCAGAGACCAGAGACCAGAGAGACCAGAGACCAGAGAGACCAGAGAGACCAGAGACCAGAGACCAGAGACCAGAGAGACCAGAGACCAGAGACCAGAGACCAGAGAGACCAGAGACCAGAGACCAGAGAGACCAGAGAGACCAGAGACCAGAGACCAGAGAGACCAGAGACCAGAGAGACCAGAGACCAGAGACCAGAGACCAGAGACCAGAGAGACCAGAGACCAGAGACCAGAGACCAGAGACCAGAGAGACCAGAGACCAGAGAGACCAGAGACCAGAAAGACCAGAGAGACCAGAGACCAGAGAGACCAGAGACCAGAGAGACCAGAGACCAGAGACCAGAGAGACCAGAAAGACCAGAGAGACCAGAGACCAGATACCAGAGAGACCAGAGACCAGAGACCAGAGACCAGAGAGACCAGAGACCAGAAAGACCAGAGAGACCAGAGACCAGAGACCAGAGAGACCAGAGACCAGAGAGACCAGAGAGACCTGAGACCAGAGACCAGAGACCAGAGAGACCAGAGACCAGAGACCAGAGACCAGAGAGACCAGAGAGACCAGAGAGACCAGAGACCAGAGACCAGAGAGACCAGAGACCAGAGAGACCAGAGACCAGAGAGACCAGAGAGACCAGAGACCAGAGACCAGAGAGACCAGAGACCAGAGACCAGAGACCAGACACCAGACACCAGACACCAGAGACCAGACACCAGAGACCAGAGACCAGACACCAGAGACCAGACACCAGAGACCAGACACCAGAGACCAGAGACCAGACACCAGAGACCAGAGACCAGACACCAGAGACCAGAGACCAGACACCATGCCAGAGACATGAACCAGAGACATGAACCAGAGACCAGAGACCAGAGACATGAACCAGACACCATGCCAGAGACATGAACCAGAGACATGAACCAGAGACCAGAGACATGAACTAGACACCATGCCAGAGACATGAACCAGAGACATGAACCAGAGACCAGAGACCAGAGACATGAACCAGACACCATGCCAGAGACATGAACCAGAGACATGAACCAGAGACCAGAGACATGAACCAGACACCATGCCAGAGACATGAACCAGAGACCAGAGACATGAACCAGACACCATGCCAGAGACATGAACCAGACACCATGCCAGAGACATGAACCAGAGACCAGAGACCAGAGACATGAACCAGACACCATGCCAGAGACATGAACCAGACACCATGCCAGAGACATGAACCAGAGACCAGAGACCAGAGACATGAACCAGACACCATGCCAGAGACATGAACCAGACACCATGCCAGAGACATGAACCAGAGACATGAACCAGACACCATGCCAGAGACATGAACCAGAGACATGAACCAGACACCATGCCAGAGACATGAACCAGAGACATGAACCAGAGACCAGAGACATGAACCAGACACCATGCCAGAGACATGAATCAGAGACATGAACCAGAGACATGAACCAGAGACATGAACCAGAGACATGAACCAGACACCATGCCAGAGACATGAACCAGAGACCAGAGACCAGAGACCAGAGACCAGAGACCAGAGACCAGACACCATGCCAGAGACATGAACCAGAGACCAGAGACCAGACACCATGCCAGAGACATGAACCAGAGCCATGAACCAGAGACCAGAGACCAGAGACCAGAGACCAGAGACCAGAGACCAGACACCAGACACCATGCCAGAGACATGAACCAGAGACATGAACCAGAGACCAGAGACCAGAGACCAGAGACCAGAGACCAGAGACCAGAGACCAGACACCATGCCAGAGACATGAACCAGAGACCAGAGACCAGAGACCAGAGACCATGCCAGAGACATGAACCAGAGACATGAACCAGAGACCAGAGACCAGAGACCAGAGACCAGAGACCAGAGACCAGACACCAGAGACCAGAGACCAGAGACCAGACACCATGCCAGAGACATGAACCAGAGACATGAACCAGAGACCAGAGACATGAACCAGACACCATGCCAGAGACATGAACCAGAGACATGAACCAGAGACCAGAGACGTGAACCAGACACCATGCCAGAGACATGAACCAGAGACATGAACCAGAGACATGAACTAGAGACCAGAGACCAGAGACATGAACCAGACACCATGCCAGAGACATGAACCAGAGACATGAACCAGAGACCAGAGACATGAACCAGACACCATGCCAGAGACCTGAACCAGAGACCAGAGACATGAACCAGACACCATGCCAGAGACCTGAACCAGAGACATGAACCAGAGACATGAACCAGAGACCAGAGACCAGAGACATGAACCAGACACCATGCCAGAGACATGAACCAGAGACATGAACCAGAGACCAGAGACCAGAGACATGAACCAGACACCATGCCAGAGACATGAACCAGAGACATGAACCAGAGACATGAACCAGAGACCAGAGACCAGAGACCAGAGACATGAACCAGACACCATGCCAGAGACATGAACCAGAGACCAGAGACCAGAGACATGAACCAGACACCATGAACCAGACACCATGCCAGAGACATGAACCAGAGACCAGAGACATGAACCAGACACCATGCCAGAGACATGAACCAGAGACCAGAGACATGAACCAGACACCATGCCAGAGACATGAACCAGACACCATGCCAGAGACATGAACCAGAGACATGAACCAGAGACCAGAGACCAGAGACATGAACCAGACACCATGCCAGAGACATGAACCAGACACCATGCCAGAGACATGAACCAGAGACCAGAGACCAGAGACATGAACCAGACACCATGCCAGAGACATGAACCAGACACCATGCCAGAGACATGAACCAGAGACATGAACCAGAGACATGAACCAGACACCATGCCAGAGACATGAACCAGAGACATGAACCAGACACCATGCCAGAGACATGAACCAGAGACATGAACCAGACACCATGCCAGAGACATGAACCAGAGACATGAACCAGAGACCAGAGACATGAACCAGACACCATGCCAGAGACATGAATCAGAGACATGAACCAGAGACATGAACCAGAGACATGAACCAGAGACATGAACCAGACACCATGCCAGAGACATGAACCAGAGACCAGAGACCAGAGACCAGAGACCAGACACCATGCCAGAGACATGAACCAGAGACATGAACCAGAGACCAGAGACCAGAGACCAGACACCATGCCAGAGACATGAACCAGAGCCATGAACCAGAGACCAGAGACCAGAGACCAGAGACCAGACACCATGCCAGAGACATGAACCAGAGACCAGAGACCAGAGACCAGAGACCAGAGACCAGAGACCAGACACCATGCCAGAGACATGAACCAGACACCATGCCAGAGACATGAACCAGAGACATGAACCAGAGACATGAACCAGACACCATGCCAGAGACATGAACCAGACACCATGCCAGAGACATGAACCAGAGACATGAACCAGACACCATGCCAGAGACATGAACCAGAGACATGAACCAGAGACCAGAGACATGAACCAGACACCATGCCAGAGACATGAATCAGAGACATGAACCAGAGACATGAACCAGAGACATGAACCAGAGACATGAACCAGACACCATGCCAGAGACATGAACCAGAGACCAGAGACCAGAGACCAGAGACCAGAGACCAGACACCATGCCAGAGACATGAACCAGAGACCAGACACCATGCCAGAGACATGAACCAGAGCCATGAACCAGAGACCAGAGACCAGAGACCAGAGACCAGACACCAGACACCATGCACCATGCCAGAGACATGAACCAGAGACATGAACCAGAGACCAGAGACCAGAGACCAGAGACCAGAGACCAGACACCATGCCAGAGACATGAACCAGAGACCAGAGACCAGAGACCAGAGACCATGCCAGAGACATGAACCAGAGACATGAACCAGAGACCAGAGACCAGAGACCAGAGACCAGAGACCAGAGACCAGACACCAGAGACCAGAGACCAGAGACCAGACACCATGCCAGAGACATGAACCAGAGACATGAACCAGAGACCAGAGACATGAACCAGACACCATGCCAGAGACATGAACCAGAGACATGAACCAGAGACCAGAGACGTGAACCAGACACCATGCCAGAGACATGAACCAGAGACATGAACCAGAGACATGAACTAGAGACCAGAGACCAGAGACATGAACCAGACACCATGCCAGAGACATGAACCAGAGACCAGAGACATGAACCAGACACCATGCCAGAGACCTGAACCAGAGACCAGAGACATGAACCAGACACCATGCCAGAGACCTGAACCAGAGACATGAACCAGAGACATGAACCAGAGACCAGAGACCAGAGACATGAACCAGACACCATGCCAGAGACATGAACCAGAGACATGAACCAGAGACCAGAGACCAGAGACATGAACCAGACACCATGCCAGAGACATGAACCAGAGACATGAACCAGAGACATGAACCAGAGACCAGAGACCAGAGACATGAACCAGACACCATGCCAGAGACATGAACCAGAGACCAGAGACCAGAGACATGAACCAGACACCATGCCAGAGACATGAACCAGAGACATGAACCAGAGACCAGAGACATGAACCAGACACCATGCCAGAGACATGAACCAGAGACCAGAGACATGAACCAGACACCATGCCAGAGACATGAACCAGACACCATGCCAGAGACATGAACCAGAGACATGAACCAGAGACCAGAGACCAGAGACATGAACCAGACACCATGCCAGAGACATGAACCAGACACCATGCCAGAGACATGAACCAGAGACCAGAGACCAGAGACATGAACCAGACACCATGCCAGAGACATGAACCAGACACCATGCCAGAGACATGAACCAGAGACATGAACCAGAGACATGAACCAGACACCATGCCAGAGACATGAACCAGAGACATGAACCAGACACCATGCCAGAGACATGAACCAGAGACATGAACCAGACACCATGCCAGAGACATGAACCAGAGACATGAACCAGAGACCAGAGACATGAACCAGACACCATGCCAGAGACATGAATCAGAGACATGAACCAGAGACATGAACCAGAGACATGAACCAGAGACATGAACCAGACACCATGCCAGAGACATGAACCAGAGACCAGAGACCAGAGACCAGAGACCAGAGACCAGACACCAGACACCATGCCAGAGACATGAACCAGAGACATGAACCAGAGACCAGAGACCAGAGACCAGACACCATGCCAGAGACATGAACCAGAGCCATGAACCAGAGACCAGAGACCAGAGACCAGAGACCAGAGACCAGAGACCAGACACCATGCCAGAGACATGAACCAGAGACCAGAGACCAGAGACCAGAGACCAGACACCAGACACCAGACACCATGCCAGAGACATGAACCAGAGACCAGAGACCAGAGACCATGCCAGAGACATGAACCAGAGACATGAACCAGAGACCAGAGACCAGAGACCAGAGACCAGAGACCAGAGACCAGACACCAGAGACCAGAGACCAGACACCATGCCAGAGACATGAACCAGAGACATGAACCAGAGACCAGAGACATGAACCAGACACCATGCCAGAGACATGAACCAGAGACATGAACCAGAGACATGAACTAGAGACCAGAGACCAGAGACATGAACCAGACACCATGCCAGAGACCTGAACCAGAGACCAGAGACATGAACCAGACACCATGCCAGAGACCTGAACCAGAGACATGAACCAGAGACATGAACCAGAGACCAGAGACCAGAGACATGAACCAGACACCATGCCAGAGACATGAACCAGAGACATGAACCAGAGACATGAACCAGAGACCAGAGACCAGAGACCAGAGACATGAACCAGACACCATGCCAGAGACATGAATCAGAGACATGAACCAGAGACATGAACCAGAGACATGAACCAGACACCATGCCAGAGACATGAACCAGAGACCAGAGACCAGAGACCAGAGACCAGAGACCAGAGACCAGAGACCAGAGACCAGAGACCAGACACCATGCCAGAGACATGAACCAGAGACCAGAGACCAGAGACCAGAGACCAGAGACCAGAGACCAGACACCATGCCAGAGACATGAACCAGAGACATGAACCAGACACCATGCCAGAGACATGAACCAGAGACATGAACCAGAGACCAGAGACCAGAGACCAGAGACATGAACCAGACACCATGCCAGAGACATGAACCAGAGACCAGAGACCAGAGACATGAACCAGACACCATGCCTGAGACATGAACCAGAGACATGAACCAGAGACCAGAGACATGAACCAGACACATGAACCAGAGACCAGAGACATGAACCAGACACCATGCCAGAGACATGAACCAGAGACCAGAGACATGAACCAGACACCATGCCAGAGACATGAACCAGACACCATGCCAGAGACATGAACCAGAGACATGAACCAGAGACCAGAGACCAGAGACATGAACCAGACACCATGCCAGAGACATGAACCAGAGACCAGAGACCAGAGACATGAACCAGACACCATGCCAGAGACATGAACCAGAGACATGAACCAGAGACATGAACCAGAGACATGAACCAGAGACCATGCACCAGAGACCATGCCAGAGACATGAACCAGAGACATGAACCAGAGACATGAACCAGAGACATGAACCAGAGACAGCCGGTGCTACTGCTGCCACAAGTGACAATAATATATTATTAATATTATTATTATTAATAATAATAATAATAATAATAATAATAATGATAATAAGAGTTATTATAATAATAATAATTATGATAATAATAATAATATAAAAATAATAATTTTCATCTTAATATTACTATTATTTATTAAATATGTGATAAATATATAAATATAAATATAAAATATAAATATGTGTGTAAATGATTCAGTCAAAAATTAGATGGAATAATTTATCTTTGAATTATTTAAATACATATTTTGTAACGAAACATACCACAAGGTCCATTAAGTAGCTGTTCTGGAGCTTTCAATCATAGCGCATGATCTTTAGCAGCAGATGGAGTTTGCCCAGTTGTCATGGACACTTTTAAGAACATCTTGTTCACGTTGGAGAATAAAACTGAGGTCAACTTCTGTTGCCGAGGTCATGAATAAACAGAAAACTCAATGAAATTCTAAAAGTATTTCATCTATGAAATTTGAAGCCTAAGAAGTAGTTTACCTAATAAGTTGTCATAATATCACCACCATCATATGTTCATATATAAAAATATTTGATATAATATCGGCTAAGAAAATGATCATGTGACATTCCATGTAATTTGAAAAAGAAGATTGAGCTAGTATTGGGAATGGCAAAAATAGACCATGATTTCCTGATTTCCTGATATGATGTTGCCTATTGCCTTTTTAAGAGATAATTTTTCTACAAAGATGAAACTGCCATTTGGCTAATAATCTACAGACCACTTCAAGGAGAATCTAGATGAAAATACTCAACCTTACAAACAAAGTCTAATTAGTTTAAAAATATATATATATTGCAATTTGTGTAGTCTTCTTTTCTTTACTTTGCCATAATGGTTAATTGGTCTTGTACAGTCCTCAAACATTGAGACATTTGTTGTATGTCTATGTTTACACCTTGACCATGTAGAGCCTGTCCAAATCTGCCACCATTGCTACATGGTTATTGCATTTATTCAGTTGTCTAGAACAGTGATTCACAAATGGGGGTCCGAGGACCCACAGGGGTCGGTGGTACTCTGCCATGGGGTCCGCGAAATAGTTTGCAATAAATCATAAAATTGTGCTGTATCTTTAAAAAGTACATATCTACAGATGGGGACCATTTGCGTCAATGAAGCAAGAATATTGTGTCCATTACTACCACCCATGTTAGCTTTGGGCCAATAGAAACTCTGATATGATTGTGACACATCAAGTCAATCTATCATGAATCAGTAACTTACCTCAGGGCGCAACAAACCGTTCCTGCTGCTGCTCAGTTTAGCTTATTAGCCAGCTAACTAGCTGGCCAGCATGGAGAAATATTAAAATTGTCAAGTGACGCTGAGCCTAAACTAGCTAAATTGAGTAAATGTGACAACAGTTATATTGAGTTTAGTTTTATTGAGAACAGCGACTGGACACCAAAATGCGTCATGTGTATTCAGTTGCTAGTGAACGAGGCCATGAAGCCGGCTGAGCTAAAGCGACATCTGATTATAAAGCACCCGGAATATCAGGGCAAACAAAGCGGTATTAACATGATTCAAATTTAAATGTGTTTCTGTTTATCACTATGGAACAGGTCCAATATGGTATCGAAGAGTGCAAATGGTAGTAAGCATACGTTTAATCGGTGTTACGATTCTGAGGGGGTCCTTGGAAAATGTTCTCCCCTCTAAAAGGTCAGTGGCCCCAAAAACTTTGAGAACCCTTGGTCTAGAAACCTGAAACACACTCACCAATACACAGAAAATGTTCTCTATGTGAACTGCGAACCAACTGACTGAACAAGTCTATCATATCTGTTCTATGAGGCCTTACCAGTGGCACTGCCTACACAGCTGAATGGCTTGTTCAATCCAAATTAAGATTATTGAGATTATCCGTAGACTACCCTGGCAACTAAATGACCGAACTAACTGTTGTTAAAAGTCCCATATTGTAAAAAGTGAGATTTTCATGTCTTTTATATTATAAAGCAGGTTTAAGTGCTATATAAATACTGTGAAAGTATCAAAACACTCAATATACAGAGAAATACACACAGCCCGTACAGAAATTGTGTATTTGAAACAAGCCGTCAGGATTTCTGTCCATTTGCGATGTCACAAATATACAATATATATAGATCATCACACGATTTTAAACGTAAACATTCTAAATGTGTCCCAGTTTATTTCCTGTTGCAGTGTATGTGAATAACATCAGCTGACAGTAAGTAAACATGGACCCAAACTGTTGCCTAGCAACGTTTTCCGTTGCAATTCCGTTGAAATGCACTAAAATGGAGCATTTCAGACAGAGGGTAAATGCAGGTATATTTAGGAAGACCATATGAGGAAAATAAAGTTGTTTTTTTTAAACATTACAGCATGTAAACATGTTCTAGTAGAAACACAAAATACAAGTATGAACCTGAAAATGAGCACGATATGGGACCTTTAAAGCCTGAAAAGTTGTGATGTTATTTAAAGCTGAAGTAGGTGAGATTGGAGCAAATATGATTAAAAAAAAGTTATTTTTATAAAAAGGTCGCTATATCGTGACAGTAATACATAAAACAGGTAACCAGAAAAAAGTAATGTGCCTCTGTGTCCTCCGGTGCTCCTAACGGCATCTGCAAGATTTCACAGACCGGAAGAAAACAAGCATTAAGAGCTGATCTGGGGTTCCCCTGCCCAGCTGCCATCTATGAGAGCCGGCTGTCAATCACTTGCGAACTCCGACCGAACGATCAAACTACGTCACGCTGATCAAATATGAATCAATATTATGTTATGTTAATGCCTATTTCTCTCCTCAAATGTTTTCAGAATCATCTTGTAGTGCACGGTTTAGCTGTAAAATGAGAGAGATTGTGATGCCGCCGCCATTGTGAAATCTGGTGAAGGAACGCCAAGTTCTGGTCACATGACCGGAGCACAGCCAATAGGAACGCTCTCTCAATGAAATGACCTGTGATCAGTAAAAGTTTCCCGTCACAGGCTCGATTTTCTAAAGCCTGAAAACAAAGCCATGAAGAAGAGCAGAAGTCTAGTTTTCTCTCAGAACACTTGAATTACAATATGCTGAAAGGTTATTATGGAATTTTTGACCAATGATGCCAAAAATATACTGACTACTGAAGCTTTAAGCTAGAGCTTCTTTGTTGTTGGAAAGCAGCCAGGCAGATTGGAATGACTCATCACAACCATGTATGCATCATGTCACAGTCTGGCTAACCGTCCCTCCATCTAACTTCCTGTCAATCTGTACATTATGCATGTCCGTCTCTATGTTTGTCTCCCTGACTGTGCCGTGTGTCTACATCTCCCGTGGGGCTGTTTGCTATGAGGTGATTGTCTCCTGCAGGGGGTCAAGCATGGTAAAGGTCACGCAGGTGGGGAGTTGTCAGATGGCTGTCCACCCCTCACTGGGCCGAGGGGTTCCCGTGCCGCCTGTCGGAGCCCGTGGGGAAAGGGGGAGGAGGAGGGGGGTCCGAGGTGGACGTGTACCATGCTGTCTTGGCCCCGCCCCTGGCTGCCGTGCCAGTAGTCCTGGGTGGGCTGCTGCCTCCTTGTGTCTCCTTTATTCTTCCCTGGCATGTCCTGTGACATGTTAGTATCCCCAACACTAAATCCACAGGCTTACGAACTGACTGTTAGACTGATGATATGCAGTAAATCTCATCCAGGTTAGGAAAGCTTTTTGTCCTCTTTGCATGATTTTTGGCACAGGTTTGATAATTTTACTTTTAGTTGACAGTCTCATCACAGAGAGAAAAGATGTAACAACTGGTTATATCATGTGGGTCATACAGTAACCACAGTGAGACAAATTTTAGCTATAAAGAAAATCTACATTTATGGCCTTATGCATGGATATAATGGAGTGCTCCAGTGATGACGTATTTTTGTCAGCCAACCAGGAAGTTAGAATTGCCCTGGCTTCCCTCTACAAAATGCAGATGAGATTTTTCCATTGGGTTTTGGATTATTGCAGAAAATAAGCTCTGTGACAAACAAACGTCTATGATACTTACACGTTTTGTTCAGCAAGATAATCTCCTCAAATGAACACCACTTTTATTTATAAAAAAATAAATTGAATTGAAATTGAATAATGATTTTTGAAGTGTGAATGCAATCTGCAGAAGTAAAAAGCTAACGTTAGGCTACAAATAAACTACACCACGGTTGCATGAACGTGAGTATACACAACGGGGCTGTAGAGGCGGACGAGTCGGCGTGATGACGTTTTGTGGTCTCATTTGGCCATTTGTTAGCAATGTCTCAAGATGTCATGTCCTGCAAAAAATAATACATACTCTTTCTGTTCAAAACATAACGCACATTTTACATCCTCCATTATCCATCACACATGTGGCACCCCTACGCATAGAAACACACATCACCCTGTGGTGTCAGTTGATAAGCAGATCATTAGTCTGATACAAGAAATCCAACTAATGATGAGAAGTATGAGTATGAGAGTATGAAATACATCATTTGATATACAGTGTAGTGCATGTGAAGCTCAGTCCACGCTCTTATGCCTAGTTGCAGGGGTCATGAAAGTGTTCAGATTTTAAAATGGGATTGGAGTGCAAGATATTGTGAAAAAAAGAAAATGTACAGTGCACACACACACACACACACACGCACGCACGCACGCACGCACGCACGCGCGCGCGCACACACACACACACACACACACACACACACACACTTACACACATGTCCCGCTGTCTGCCACCAGCTGATAGGTGACAGGGAACAGGCTTTGCCTTTTGGGCATGTCCAGCCCTGGCATGTCTGGAGCTGTCTACTGTACAGCAGCAGGGCGTGTGTGTGTGTGTGTGCGGTTAAAGAGAGTAGACCTATGTTGATGTAGACTGTTCTGTCACCTGTCAGCCCAAAAGGATCTGGCATTATAGGGCACCCAAAAGGGAGACATCGTGTATGTGTGTGTGTGTGTGCATGTCTGTGTCTCATGTCCAGTTTCTATGTGATCAGCCGGAAGCGAGTGTTTCAGTTTGACTGACTGACTTTTGCACCTATATAATCAAACGTTTTTCTTTTTCATCACCTCATTAATAACGTGAACAATATGAGGAAATTCATATGTGACTTTGTGACGATATCATAATATAAAATGTCTGTAATCTCCCCTGTAGTGCACACAGTATAAGAGGTGAAAACAAGATGAGATGCATGTGTATAGAACTTTATTTAATCAGGAAAGGGCACCTAATGATTAACAATCTTCCCAAGTGAATGCAGATACATAATATGATTTTTTTTTAAGTTGAAATAGAGTTTTTGTTATTGTGGTTAAATAAATGTAATTTATGATGTTACATTGCTGCTAGACCGCCCCGTTAATAAAGGTGCGGGCCTCCATTGGTGTGCGGCAAGTGGGAGAGCCAATAGGTTATTGAACGTAGTGAAAATGTTGTTTTTGAAAGGCTAAATGCCAACAAATATAGATTGAAGCAGAATATTTCATTCGATTTTGCTATTAAGTAGCAAAAGAATGTATCTTTTTAAGTATTTTTATTAACAGACTTTTGTATTAGTTATCTAGCAAGTGTGTTATTATGATTTTAGTTACATACGAGCAAATCTAATTTTGACAATCTCTGAGCAGACTAATCCTTGCGAACCTCCGCGTTCTACTAAGGTGGGCCCGGACTCCAGGTTGGGAACCACTGGAGTAGTTAAAATGATAAAATAACAGGAGTCAATATACAATTACAATGATAGGTACCAGACACACAATCGATTACAATTCCTGAAAAATAAATAGATAAAATACAATACAACTATGCAGATAATCACAATATATCCTAAAATATCAAAGTGCACCAATGTCAGTGAGTGTCAGTGACTGTGTGGGAGTGGAAGGTGTATTGCAACCTGACATAGCAACAACACCCTCTTCCTCCCTCACCCTCTCATCCTCCCTTTCATCTCTCCTCCATATAGGCTACCTTTTTTCATGAATGAACCCAGGAATGTAAGCTCAGCTCCCCAGCATGAAAGCATCAATGTACTCCTTCAATAATTCATCTCCAGGATCTATTATTTACCTATTATTATAAGGCTTCACTGTGCCCCAACAGACCTCTCCTCCTCCTCCTCCTCTCTCCTTCTCTGTCTTCCTTCCTTTAATTGACAACCTTTGCCAGGTCACTCAATCCATATAAACAAATCCCTGTTTCCTGTGCAGCTCCTTGATCTGCCTCGACCAGTGGACTCTCCCTTTAAGTGTGTGTGTTTGTGTGTGTGTGTGTTCTGGGTGCAGTGCGGCGTGTGATGTGCTAAAACACAGGTAGATGGAGCGGTAGCCTCTCAGTGACCTAAAGCGGCTGTTGACAGCAGTGACAGTAGAAACAAGCAGGAAGAAGGGGAAAGAAACCTCGCAGCACTCTAGAAGTCAACCTTCTTCTCTGTCTCTGTGTCTCTGTGTCTGTGTGTCTCTCGACCCAGGCAGGAAATAGAGGGTCCGATGCATCATGGTAGC
>JAUPFX010000194.1:0-17765 GCA_036937225.1 Sebastes paucispinis
TTATTTTGAAATGACTGGAGCGGGAATTGACTCGTGCGTCACGTGTTGCTGGACATTCGTAGGAAAACGCAACGTTGTTGGAAGTCGTGCTGAGCGTCAAAGAAAAAAAAGGGAAATTTGTCTCAATGTACACGAATCAAATTAAATTCCGTGCTGTGAGACTAAGTTGTTTGGCATCATCTGCACCTCTTTATTTATTTATTTATTTGACTGTGTGTGTATTTTATTGTACATTTTACTGCATGTATACATAATATAAAGTATTGTATGAGACACTTTAAGTGGTGACCAGGACTTATTTTTATTGGTTGCTCTTTACTTCAACTATCCTTTATACCTAAAACAGCTTTCAGTCCCATCATGATCAGATCATCATGTTCACTTAGACATATATTCAACAACCTTTTTTTATCTTTCCTAGAATTCTTAAAGAAGTTTGGAGACGTGTTTTTGAGTTAATAATTTACTCAGATCAATTATTTCTTGATTTCAAGACTTGTTTATCTTAAATCTACTTGTTCTTGTTTTTGATTGTATTTGTCTTAAGTTTATGAACTCAGTATGCTGACGTGATGTTATCTTATTAATATGTTCATCATTATTTTCATGTTATGTTGGTGTGGTTTGTGATAGGATGGAGGGAGAGCCTTTATGTTTATGTCCTTGTTGGTTGTTTTGTTGTTGAATTTATGCTTTTGTTTAATTTCACTGTGCAATATAATTTCTCCACTTATGCAATTATGTCTGTTTATTGTCAATACTGTATATATTGTTCCTATTTTTATATTTCCTTCTATTTAAATTGTTCATATTTTATATGTGTGTCTACTTTTGTTTTGCTTTTTTACTGTGTTGTATCTATCTGTCTTTTTGTTTTTACCGATGCTTCTTGTTTCTACACTATATCCTTTTTGCTGCTGCACACTGCACATCTCCCCACTGTGGGACTAATAAAGGAATATCTTATCTTATCTTAATTTATTATCATTATTGTCATCTATGTGTTTGTTAACTTCCATGTTTTGTGCCCGAGGAACCCCGGTTGAAAACGAGATGTTTTGTGCCCGAGGAACCCCGGTTGAAAACGAGATGGTGCATCTCAGGAGGTTTATCCTCTAATACATTTTGAAATGAAAATAAAGTTTCATCTTAAAAATCTGAATATTTTCAGAACATCCAGCAGAGTTTTTATAGTTGTCGTCCTGCTGACGTCCTCAGTGATCGGAGAGTATTTCTATAAAATATGTGACTGAACAGAGGAGACATTGTGAGAACAGCGAGGAGACGTTTAGAGGAACATTTAATAGAAACGTTCCCCTCAAATCCTCCAACACTGCCAGGGTTTAGACGACGAGAGAGATGCTGAATCTGGTTTCTGTACGTCGTTTGTCAACAGGAAGTCTCACCGAACACACACACACACACACGCACACACACACACACACACACACACACACTTACACACACACTGTTCAGTTGATCAGCTTGTGACGAAGGATCACACACCTCCACAAGGTTCGTCCGTGAGCTGCTTCAAGGAGCTCAGAGTGTGTGCGTGTGTGTGTGTGTGTGTGTGTGTGTGCACTGGGAGCACTGGGAGCATTGGGAGACGGGGGGAAAGTGAAAGAGAGAAAACTGCCTCTTGTCTTTTCCAGTTTGGGGCGTCCAGATGGGAAGTCATTTTTTATTCGTCTTGAGGCGGCTCTTCACATCTGTCGGCCCAGATGCCTAATGAATACGGGAGCAGGCCGTGCTGTCGCCTCATTAATACTGCACTCGCGTGGGGAGCCCGGCCCGGGCCCGGCTGCGTCGTACCGCTGCCGCCCACCGCGTCTCAGGCGCGGCGCCGGAGCAGAACGCGGCGCTGCGGCGGTGTTCCTCTGGGCCCGGCGCCGGCAGCTGGCGCCCCGCAGGAACAAAGCTGCCGCACTCTGTCGGCCTAATGCCTCCCCTTGTTGTCACTTAAGGTCTTTATTGGTATTAATTGATACGATCGGAGCAACTTCGCCTCCCCGTCTCCCAAAACACCATCACAGCCCCCTCAACCCACCACCACCACCACCACCTCCTCTCACCGGGGCCTCAAACAGGTGGAGCGAGGCTCCGCCCCCTCATGAGAGTGGACATCAACACAGAGATCACACATTTAAAAACAGGTGAATCATCTTTAACTCATTCATCATGTTTCTATCAGCCGACCTTTAATCAGCTGAAGGTCATTCACTCCTTCACACAGTTCATATGTTTAATATGTTTAATATGTAATAATGTTAATATGTAATAATGTGAAGTAATAAAGAGACACAGCTGATGTGATTCTGACCTTCAGAGCTCACTGATCCTTTAACATCACTTCCTGTCTAACATTTATTTTATAAAATAAAAGTACAATAACAGTATATAAATACAAAAACTGCTCATGTTAGAGGCACATTTATATAGGATTTTTTTAAAAAATAAAATAAACAATAAATAATATCTAATTCATTTATATAAAGAAAAATTATTATACAAATTCAGAATAAATTCTCATCGGTCCATAAGAAGTTTATCAAAAACATAATTAGTTTAAAGGTCCCATATCATGCTCATTTTCAGGATCATACTTGTATTTTGTGTTTCTACTAGAACATGTTTACATGCTGTAATGTTAAAATAAATCTTTATTTTCCTCATACTGTCGGCCTGAATATACCTGTACTCTGTCTGAAACGCTCTGTTTTAGTACATTTCGACGGAATTGCGTTGCTAGGCAACAGCTTGGGTCCATGTGTACTTCCTGTCAGCTGATGACATTCACATCCACTGCAACAGGATATAAACTGGGACACATTTAGAATGTTTACGTTCAAAACTGTGTAAAGGGTCTAAATATTGTATATTCGTGACATCACAAATGGGCAGAAATCCTGACGGCTTGTTTCAAATGCAGAGTCTGCTTTATAATAAAAAAAAACAACATTCAGACAAGTGCAGGAGAATCATGGCGTTCATTAGTCACATGGTGAGGCTCGAGACTGAGCTGCTTCCTGCTTTTTATACTGCAAGCTCTCTGATTGGTCGCCCTCTCATAGGTGATCTCAATCAGCTCGTCAAAGCCGGCAGGTGAAGCTCACTGACGTCAACGTTACAACATTTAAATATCCCTGACTTTAATTAACACCCCAGTGGAACGTGTCATCATCAAATATAATTTTATTTCACAATAAAACGAGTGAAAAAGATCCAATTTACAGTGAATGTATTAATTTAAACTCCTCATTATTTACATCAATAAATGGAGATTTCATGGATTTAACAAAATGTGTCGAAGATAATTTTCACTCCGACACGTAAGTCTGACGAAAAAGATTTTAATTAACAACGATTAGAAATAAACTGAATTCAGTGAGTCTTGATGAAGAGGAAACTGATGAAGAATCAGACGCAGTAAAAACATGTTAAACTCATCTGATCACATCAAACGTCAAACTTAATTAAAGTTCTTTGTTCTCTTCACTCCGTCACGCAGGTTTTCACATCTCACATTGTGCTTTGACAGATGAAATCAACTTGTTTTATCAAATAGTTTTAGAAAAGAACATTTCTGAACCTGGAAGTTACATTCTCATATATAAAATATATATAATACAAAAGTCAGAGGAGAAATCACCGTTGACTTTTTCAATATTAATCAAAGTTTTAAAGAGGAAAATTTATGAAATATGTCTGTAAACATTTTGCAGATTTGTTGTTAAAAATGAAGAAAGCTTCATTTATAAATTACATTTCAAACACAAGGTGCTTTACATCTGCAAAAAAAATAAAAATTAAAAACCTGAATAAAATCAATTAAGATAGAATCAAATTAAACAGAATACAAATACACAAAAATACAAATAAAACATGATTTTCAGGAGAAAAAGTTCTCTTTTAAGTATTCAAAAGAAACATTTCTTTCCAGAAACATTAATATAATAGAGACACTCACCTCCAACTCCATTCTGGTGTCTCGAGTAGCTGATCGTTATATGAAAATACTGATTAGTTTTAGTCATTTTTATCCTTCATAGTTTTAGTCGACGACGACTCAAAACGTTTTAGTCCAGATTTAATCGCCGTAAAGTCGTTAGATTTTAGTGAACTTTAAGTCATTAGTTTAAGTCAAAAATGTTTTCTCTTAATTTTATTAAATCTACTATTTTTTTATTAATTAAAAGTGTCCCTTTTTAGTCATCAGATTAATACTGAATATTTCATAGTCCAGCCCAAACTAAATAATTTTAATCAAACGTATAAGACTTTATCTCATCATTATGTAATGAAGAACAGGTTGAATGATTCAGAACGAGTCGTCCTGACTGACGGAGCTCATTAGTGATGTCAGTTCAGTTCGTTATGAGAGCCAATCAGCATCGACCAACATGTTAAAATATGTGTTAATCAACCGCCTGAACCCGACCTGTCAACTTTATGCATTATAGTAGCACAATAGTCACGACGGAGACGGACGGATCGGCGCGGAATCTGTCTTTATTTTGGATCGAATACAGTTAGTTTAAAAGTTTCTAGAGAGTTTTCAGATGTGGCGAGTCGCGTCGGACGACTATCGTCATAGTTGTTGTTAATGAAGCTTGGCCCGGATGTCCGTCATATATCCGCTGGCTGCACCGTGGCCCCAAAATATAACCCGTCGCCATCCAGAGGGTCTGTCATCGGACCAATAGTTGATGGGTTCAGAGGTCGGCTGCTGTGTGTGTGTTAGAGTAGAGACAGTAGAGTCTGACTCTAATGCTCTCTGACAGACCGATACTCAGAGACCGAGTGTTAGCGTTAACAGCAGGAAGCAGCGTTCATTAACCTGCTCTCAGCCTCACGGACACATGACAACGACTCACATGACTGACGCGTGTTCGTCGTCGAGGCGACATCATGTGGATACAAACGGTCCTGGAGTCAGATTAGATGAATAATAGAAACCTGCAGAGATCTGTTATCATCCCTCAGGAAGCTGCTATTCATTTTTATTATAATGTGATCTGCAGGAAAACATCAGAGAGACACATTCAAGTTAAAGTGTCTTTAAATATACAGTCAGATCAATAATATATACCCACTTTTTGTATATCTATCATCCAGACTGACTGACGTTACCGTCCTCCATCAGGGCTAAATATAATAGTCAGATCAATAATATATACTCACTCTTTATTATATTATATAATTTTAAATTAAATTACACTCAAACACATCACAACACAACACAACACAACACAACAACCAACACAACAACACACAACACACACACACACACACACACATCACATCACACCACACACAACCAACACATCACAACACAACACAACACCAACACAACATACACAATAACACACAACACAACACAACACAACAAACATAACACAACACAACACAACACATCACATCACATCACATCACATCACATCACATCACATCACATCACATCACAACACAACACAACACAACACAACACAACACAACATAAAATAACACAACATAACACAACACAACACAACACATCACATCACATCACAACACAACACAACACAACACAACACAAAATAACACAACACAACACAACACAACACAACACAACACAACACAACACAACATAACATAACACAACACAACACAACACATCACATCACATCACATCACATCACATCACATCACATCACAACACAACACAACACAACACAACACATCACATCACATCACATCACATCACATCACATCACATCACATCACAACACAACACAACACAACACAACACAACATAAAATAACACAACATAACATAACACAACACAACACAACACAACACATCACATCACATCACATCACATCACATCACATCACATCACAACACAACACAACACAACACAACACAACACAACATAAAATAACACAACATAACACAACACATCACATCACATCACATCACATCACATCACATCACATCACATCACATCACATCACATCACATCACAACACAACACAACATAAAATAACACAACATAACACAACACAACACAACACATCACAACACAACACAACACAACACAACACAACACAACACAAAACAACACAACACAACACAAGACAACACAACATAACATAACATAACATGACATATAACATAATATAAATATAAGTATATAAGTATAATATAAATACAACACAACACAACAAATAACATATGACATATGACATATAACATATAACATATAACACAACACAGCATATAAAATAACATAACATATAACGTAACATAACACAACACAACACAACATATAGCATAACATGACATATAACATATAACACACAACACACTGTATGTGAAAATAAGAGTGAAGGTCTGAAACTCTGATGTGTTTTAAAGTCTCCAGGTGTTTTCCTCGTCGTCCTGTATTAATATTCAGGGTGGGGGGGTGCTGGGTGATGGGTATGGGCGTGGGTGGGGGAGGGGGGGGGGGGGGGTGCTGGGTGTGGATGGCGGTCGGGTCGGGGCCGACGTGGGAGCTGAAGGGCAGCTCTGTGGCAGCTGCTCGGCGGTGCTGTTCTCCGGGTGTCGGTGTGTTGGAGGAAAAGGTCACCTTATCTAAAGGCAGACCTGGCGCTCTCCGACAGGTGGCTCAGCCTGCTGCTCCAGATGTTTGTTTGTCCTCTTTAGCTTCCCGTAGATGTAGTCGGTGTCGACACGCCGTGACCTCAGCAGGAGGCGGAGGTCTGATCTTCAGCTCCTAACACATGTTCCTCCGCCACTCTGAAACGCCCTCATTCAACTTTTCTACTAAATGTTTCTGCACTTTTTATTCAAAGAGTTTTACTAATGATCTGAACGGGATGTGTGAATAAACAGGGGGTGGACAAAATAACAGAAACACCTGTACAATATGATGACATCCACTGTCACGGCTCTGTGATTAACGTGATGTTTAGAATGGTAGCTTTGTTGAACGTGAACCAGAGTTTCTGCTGCTGTTGTATTAAATCGTATTATATCGTATTGTATTGTCAAGTGTTACATTTATGTCACATCTATCAATAGGAAATTAAATTTAAAAATGATAAAAAAATACTTTTAAAATTCATTTTTTAAAGTTATGTTTAAACAGTTAATTTGTATACTGATGAATAAACCTAAATGTAAATGTATCCCACATCCCAGATGTTGCATCAGGCAGATGGGACTTTCAGATATTTCATGTGTAAATATGTAATGTAAATTTCACATATGATGAGTTCATATAAAGGAAAATGTGTTTTTTCATTTAACATATTTAAAAACAAACAAAAAACATATTATCGCTAAATGTTTGTTTTTTTACATTTCTATAATATATAATTTCATATATAACAACATGAATTTCATGGGTGCTTTTTTTGGAAGACTTCCTGTTCCTAGTTTTATTTGTATATGTTATATTTTTATTATTATTAATATATATATACATGTATATATATATTATATCATAAATGTATAAATAATATAATATTTTTATTTTTACTATATTTTTTTTACTCTATACTTTACTTTTTACAAACTGGCTGAAGGTCTTTAAATAAAAGTAAACACTAACTAAACTATAACTATCACACTAAGGAACTCTCTCTTAATTATCATCATAATATTATTATTTATCAAACATTTGATCACTAAATTTGACTTTATATGTAGATATTTCATGTGTGAAATGTAATACAGTTTTTCTCAATTGTTTACACACAAATACTGGTACTTGACACACAATGACCACAACATGTAACTCATGCACCAACCCCCTGAACCAATTCTGCTAAACTACAAGCACAATTCCTGCTTTACACTCAAATTGCAGTTCTAAAACACACCTTTTTCAAAACACTACACACAATTCTCTGCATTTGGCACAATTTTCATGAAGAAAATCTCGTTTTCACAAGGAACACACTGTCATTCAAAATTCTAAAGACAATTGCCCTACTATGCACACTGACTCATCACATGGGCAAACACCTGTCACACAGTGGTACAATTAGCAATCAGTTGATGCTTTTCATGGCTGGATTCGACATGCTAAGCGATATTTCCCCCGCTGCTTGGCCAGGGCAAACATTGCTTGTGATGTGGATGAGGTGCTGTGGCCAGACCGAAACAGAAGAGAGGATGCAGCATAGTTTATTTTACTGTAACTGTATACAGTAAATTCCTCTATTGTTTTGTATGTAGACCACTGTATGTGCAACTTCGTGTTGGTTGGGATGTTCACTGTGTACATTGTTTTTGTGGGGAAAATAAAATATATTTGTTACCGTGTATTTGTGTGTTCTGAGTATAAAAACAATATTCTAAAATATTTTACAACACACTTATGTAAGTACTGTCTGTAGTAAGTGTAACACTGAACAAAAAAAAGGCCTAAGTCATCATGATGAATGGAGAAGAAGTGTTTTCCATTCATCATAGTGTTTTACATTGAGCACATCAGTGTTCAACTGGTTCTTATACATGTCTATTCATATGATGGTTTGTGTGTGTCATTTGAAAACAAAATACCATTTTGAGAAGAAATAACATTGTTTTGAATGTAAAGTTTCATTTTGCAGGAGAATTGAGGGGTTTTGCCCATTGTGTGTGTGTTTTTTGATTTGTGTGTAGAGTTCTGAGAGTATGAGGCATGCTTTCAGAAAATGTGTGTAAACAATCGAGAAAAACTGTAATACATGAATTCACACATAATTCACATTAGTGGTTGTGGTGTATTATATGATAAAGTGTTTTTAACATGTGATGAATTCACATAAACAACGTACACAACATATTTTCAGTTACTTTTATGTTAAAAACCCCAATTTCTCAAATAGCATCAGATGTGAAACAGATAAAGTAATGACAGACGTAAAAATAATAATAATAATAATAATAATAACAACAATAATAAGAATAATTATAATAATAATGAGGTGATGTGTTATACTACTGTAGAAGATGTTATGGTGTAAATAAATGTTGTGTGATGAAACGATCGGAGTCCATCGACCCCCCCGAACCCCTCCGACCCCCCGTCAGCTCGTGTTTCATCAATAAATGATCAGTATAAAATAAATAAGTCATCTTGACATGTATGACAGATGAATAATGAAAACATTGTTTTTCTTTACGTTCCTTTGTCTCTGAACTCCACCTGCAGGCTTTTCAAATTAAAACTACACATCACTCTCTGTCTCTGTCTCTCTCTCCCTCTCTCTCTCTCCCTCTCTCTCTCTGTTATAATATGATCTCTGCCTCGCTCGCTCTTATTATTTGTCTGCGTAGCTTCAGGGGGAATCAGAGGTTCACACAAACAAACACAAATACATGCAAATCTGTGAATCACAGGCTGGAAAATAACTCTGAATTAGGACAAGAATCAGTTCCAAAGTCCTCCGACGTTAGACTGGAAATAACACCACGAACAATACCTAAATTATCAATATTATTATTATTATTATTATTATTATTATTAAGAAGAACATTATTAAGATTTGTGTGAAGTGGGGACATTTGTGCAAAGTGGGGACATTTGTGCACGCACGCACGCACGCACGCACGCACGCACGCACACACACACTGAGGACAAGCCTGATGCTGCAGGACACATGAAGACATGTTGTTTGGTCCCCAGTCCTTCAGAGGGCTGTTTGGGGGTCCAGACCTGGTCCCAGTTGAGGGTCCAGTTAGAGGGTCAGAGTTTTTACTGGTCGTCCTCCAGAGAACGGCTTCCTGTTGACTTCCTGTCACGTCACATAAACTGTCCTCTGCTGTGTTGACTTCCTGTTGACTTCCTGTTGACTTTCTGTCACATGTCACATAAACTGTCCTCTGCTGTGTTGACTTCCTGTTGACTTCCTGTTGACTTTCTGTCACATGTCACATAAACTGTCCTCTGCTGTGTTGACTTCCTGTTGACTTCCTGTTGACTTTCTGTCACATGTCACATAAACTATCCTCTGCTGTGTTGACTTCCTGTTGACATCCTGTAGACTTCCTGTCACATGTGTCCCCGTCCTCCAGACGTTCACCTCCTCCCGTCTCTCAGTGAATATTTAACCCCGCGTTCTCGCCTGCGACCGACTTGTTAAAGAGGTGTTGCCCCTCCACGCCGGCGGTGTTGCTTTGATAACACTCCGGGTCCCTGCTAGACACAGCGGAGGGGCTAATTAACCCCCCTGATTACTCCAATTAACCCCGACACATTAGAGCTCATCAGAGCAGAGTGACGAGGGTTTCCTCCCGAGCCTGAACTCAACGCCGACATGTCAGAGAGTACCCACAGGCCGCAGAGACAGCAGGAAGTGATGTCACAGCTGATCTCAGGTTTACACCTGCACCGAGCTGCATCCAGATCAGACTGAAGATGACGGAGTAAAGACACGCCCACAAGCCTCTGAGGAGCCAATCAGAGGAGAGCAGGTCAGACAGGTGTGAATATAATCTGAATAATTAATGACAGCTCTTTATTATATTTATTATTTATTTATTATATTTATTATTTATTATTTATTATTTATTTATTGTTATCTGCAGACACAAAGAACCGATGAGTAAATAAAACAGCAAATAATTTAACCATTAAGAAAAATGTTACAAATACCGAAAAAATAAATAAAAATGTCTCAAAGGTCGGGGCCATTTTTTAATATTTCACTGGTCGTTTGTCCCTTTACTGATTCCAGCCTTACTGTCAGTGAAGAAGAGGAGAGAAGACGATAGAAAGCTCAGGAGATTAGTCTCAAAGACGCCCGCCCCCGTCCCCCTCCTGGTCTCGTCGTCTCAGGGTGACACAGCCGCTGTAGGTGGGAAACAACACGAAGAGAAATAATAAGAATCCAATTAACAGATAAAGAAGAATCCCTTAATGAGATTATAGTGAGTCTGATAAGTGTTGTAAACTCGGGGGATGATCAGACGTCCTGTTGTCTCACAGCCGAGAGGACATGAAGACGCTCGTGTTTTCATAATCCTGTTAAGGTTTTATAAGTGAGAAGGTGAACTTTAATCTGCTATATAACTGTTATTCATTTAATCTGTTTAATCCTCTCACATAGAAACTCATATAAGATAAACTGGTGTTATGACAGTCTACTGTTGTATTTTCCTCTTTATAGATTATAAACGGTGTCCCACAGGGATCAATCCTTGGACCACATTAGTTCTGTTTCTATGGTTGTACGTGCTGCCACTTTATTACAACATCAATTAACAGCTTTTAAAACTAGACGACAGCTTGTCGAACATTTAAAATCCATATTACTCCTCTGAGATATGGTTCCTTCAGGTTCAGCTTGTTAGATAAATGTTATTGACTTTGAGTAACCTTAATTCAGTTATTGTTGTGTTTACATTTTTAATTCTTGTGAATCTGTTGTTTGAATTTAAGTTGAAGAATGTCGAGACTCCTCAGGTGATGATGCACTATAAATAAATATAACAGTTTACTTTAAAAAAAAAAATATATATATATATATATATTGTCCATAAGAACAGAATCTCCTTTTTACTTTTTAAGAAATTAAAATACTAGTGCAGTGCCTGTTTGGAGCCATATTACCGGTATTACTGCCTGCAGCGTTGTCGGGGGCCGTACCCCCGAGCTTGAGTAGAAGAGTTTGGTTGTAACGTTAGTACATCCAGCATCCAGCAGTAAAAGCAAAGAAAGTATATCGATAACAAGTGAAAGTCAATAGTTTCTTCCATTGCAACACTAGCGGCCAGCAGCAGAGCTACGCTTCCACCATTGTGGACTGAAAGCGACTACCGGACGCCAGTAAAACGTCCGCCTACAAAGAGCCGTACAAAAGTAAAACCACATTCTTTCTCTTCTGTTGTCATATTCTACTGAAATGTCCAGTGTTGAACAATAAAATATTATAAATATAATAAGTGTTTTCAGTCCAAAAGAGGCTGTTGTCAAAAGAACACGAGTTTCATTTGTGTAAAGTGGGGACAATATTTATACAAGAGCAACTATAATCGGGATCAATAAAGTATTTCTGATTCTGATTACGTATATATATATATATATATATACGTAACTAGAATCATATATATACACACAGTATATAGGTTATATACATATACAAACTAACACAGCTCTAATTTTCACCTCCGTCTGATGGAGGATGGAGTTTGCTGTTTTCTGTGATCGGCGTGTTGGAGCTGCTGCTCCGGCTGTTAATCACATACAGGATGAAACACACACGTATGTTAAAAACAGCGTCAACAACACGCAGAGAGACGAGTGTGATTTATCTCACCTGATGTAAACGTTAACGTCGGAGCTGCTGACATGTTGAACCTTCAGCAGACGTCAGCTGAAGTTGTCAACAGGAGGAAGTCTGTTAGTTATAAACTAGAGTTTAATAAAGAGAACTGCTGCTGGGGAACACTTTATAATAATATTATGTTACCGTTAACAAACAATGAATAATAATGTTTACTAATTATTAGTATAATTTATGTTATTGTATCATTAATTTGTGTAATATGAAATAATTAGTTTATAAATTTTATATTGTATTGTAGCTGATAAGAGACGATAACAATTACATTCTGATTACATTAATAAAGTATTTATTAACAGTTTAGTGTTGCACATGTTATAACATTTTATGTACTATATTAAGTATTTGTTAATGATTACCAAATGATTGGTAAACCTTTAACAAACTTTAAATATTACATAAATAGATGGACCAGAAACCAATTTATTATTTAATTTAAAATTATTTTAACCAGTTTAAAGACGCATTACAGAGTATTTATTAACCATTTTGCAAGGTATAATAATCATCACTTTATAATAAACATGCAAATAATTTTTAAAGATGTTTTACAAGAAATTTCTTTAAGGTTTACAAATAATACATTTACCAATAACAAGTACTTATATATATATATATAGAATATATAATCTTATAATGTGTGCACCAATAAACTGTTAAAATAACATCAATCATATCATTACTAATCATCGGTAAACATTATTAATTATTATTTCGTTGTTAACATTAAAATAATTAAAGTTTAACTAACTATCAAATAACCATTTATAAATGATGGTTATTATAAAGTCTAACCAACTACAGTATGAAGTCGGTCTGAACGCCATCAAACAGGAAGTGTAAATCCTAATTTGACCCTCATTTATCAGCCGACTGATTCTGAATTCCAGTCGGCGTCTGAGAGCAGCGGCGAGGTCTCACTCTGAGGAGGATTTCACGTCTCTGTGAGGTGAATATTAAACCGCGTTCAGGTCGTCTGGATGGGAATCTGTTTCCGACCGACCCTCGAACGGCACAAAAGTACGGCGGAGACGCCGGCGGGTTCATTAGCGGAGACTTGGTTGTGTCATTAAAGGAGACAAACATTAAACAGGGATTACCCTCCGGCTTCGTTCCCACATCCAGCCCGCTGAACTCGGCTTCGTTAATTACAGAGATGTCCTTCAGCCGGCAGACAGCGTTTCATCAAACGGAGATCATCAACGCCGTGATTGGCTCTGAGAGGAGGTCACCGGGCCGCTTGACTCGCTTCACTTTATTATTTTAGAGAAACCTTCAGAGGAAATACAGTTATTCTCTTTATCTCTAGTTAGCTTAGCTTAGCATAAAGACTGGGAACAGGGGGAAACTGCTAGCCTGGCAGCAGCTGCAATACAAAGTAGGAAAGAGTGCAGATAAACAAGATATAAACAATAAAGATGATGAATAAGGTGCAAAAAAACAAATGTACACAATGTCAGAATATTTGTTTGTTTAATTCAAACAAAAACAGAAATGTAAAAATAACAATAAGTGGTTTAAGAACTATTTTCTTGACAAATAACAGCATATCCATCCGCCCAGGTGTTCTGTAAAGTGTCTCTGGCTATAGTGCAGGTTGCCAGATATGGTACCAAACCTGGCAACCTGCACTAAGATTTTGTTATTTCCTGTTATTTAACAGGAAATACAACAACACCTAAACCTCAGTTCATCCCACGTACACCGTCCTGCTGCCACTAATACTCACTAGGGCAGTGTGGTTTTTCAAAGTGGGGTCCGGGGACCTCCAGGAGGTCCTTGAGGGGGCTTCCAGGGGGTCGCCAGCGTAAAGGGGAATCATTTATCTCCACTGTAATTCCACCCATAAGTAACACAGTGACTGAATATCATGTGTACTTTTAGTACATTTTCAATATGATTTCCTATATTACTCTCTCAATTTCATGCATTCTATTGTAATTTACTTATTTTATGTATCTTACGTTTATTGTTATTCTATTAGACTCTGGTGTTAATATTACTTCTACACTTTATATTTAATACTCTGTTATGTTATTCTTATGTTAATTTTTGAGGAATCTCTGGCATCAGAATTTCCTTCAGTATTAAAGGTCCCATATTGTAGAAAGTGAGATTTTCACGTCTGTTATATTATAAAGCAGGTTTAAGTTCTATATAAATGCTGTTAAACTATCAAAACGCTCAATATACGGAGAAACACACACAGCCCGTATTCAGAAATTGTGTGTTTGAAACAAGCCGCCAGGATTTCTGTCCATTTGTGATGTCACAAATATACAATATTTAGACCATTACACAGTTTTAAATGTAAACATTCTAAATGTGTCCCAGTTTATTTCCTGTTGCAGTGGATGTGAATTACATTAGCTGACAGGAAGTAAACATGGACCCAAACTGTTGCCTAGCAATGCAATTCCGTTGAAATGCACTAAAACGGAGCGTTTCAGTCAGAGGGTAAATACAGGTATATTCAGGCAGACAGTATGAGGAAAATAAAGTGTTTTTTTAACATTACAGCATGTAAACATGTTCTAGTAGAAACACAAAATACAAGAATGATCTTGAAAATGAGCACGATATGGGACCTTTAACTGACTATTTTGGTCATGGGATTCATACACTTTCCATGATAAAACATCTAATAGTAGAAATCTTATCAAATGGGGGTCAGTTTAAGGGTCCTTAACGTGCACTATAGAGCACCACATGTGGATGGATTAATCAGCTGCTATAGTCCCCGACTAACTTCCTCCTGATTGTTTGATTTGTTCCTGATAGAAGCTACAGTGAGCCGCTGATTCAGGTGATGAAACTATGTGTTTTTAAAGATTTACATCTCAGAAAGGAGAGGAATAAATCACAGAGAGTTCCCTCCCTCACTGAAATGAAGAGGAGAAAACCAGATAAATAGAAACAGCAGCATGGTGGAGATCCTACAGACAACAACACACACCTTTACAACAGAAACCAGAGAGACCCCGCTGCCATCTTAGCTCCTTATATAGAGGAGTGTCATCAGGAAGGAGCCAATCAGCTGCAGGCAGCAGCCTCACACACCTGTCACACATCAGGCCACCAGAGAAACACATTAACACAACCAGATACTGATTCAGCACATCAGGATGAAGATATTCACATTGATATTGTGATGCTGATTCAAAGCGACTCACCAGACACACGAACAAACCGTGAATATGAGGATTAAACTGTCTACATGTGAGTTAATGTGAGTTAACGGGAGTTAACGGGAGCCGTTTGCCGGTTGCAGCAGCAGCAGCAGCAGGAGGAACAATGAGAGAGATTTGATTTGGTCGGCTGCAGAAGGCAGATGTCTGTGACATCTGGGTGATGTCAGCGTGTTGTCAACACATTGTTAGCGCCGCAAATGTGCAAACAGATTAACAGGAAGCAGCAGAGCCTCGGTAGCTGCTGCTGCCGCTGAGAGAGAGAGAGAGAGAGGAGGATAGAGAAGGTAGAGAAGGTAGAGAAGAGGAGCGTAGGGGAGGTATAGCGGGTGAGAAACCAACCTGAGACTGACTTGATTCAGACTGACTGCAGGAAGAAGGAACTCATGACAGGATCACTACTGTAATAAACAACAGCAGCACGTCATCACAGATAAAACAACACTTCAGTCAACAGGAAGTGATTCTATATCGCTCCATAAAGAGACTTCTCACCTCAACGTTTGAAAAAACATGATTTAAAATAACAAAATAAAATAAATAAAATAAATAAAATAAATAAAATAAATAAAATAATAAAGTATAGGCTAAAACACATTCATATAGGCTACACACAAAACACTTCAATGTAGTGCACTGTGTGACGCTGTACTTACTTGAGTAGTGTGTGTATTTCAACGGGGTCGTCTCAAATCGAATACTCTGCGGCGCGCTTACCGGAAATGACGATCGCAACATTTCACCGCGGCTCGCTACCCGCCAAAATATCTTCTTCTTCTTCTTCGGGGTTTTCCGGCAGCTGGCATCCTTTGTGTTGCTGCTGCCTCCTTCAGGTTTTACCCGCCAAAATATCTGCCTGCTTTGTTGATCCAGAATACACAGACAATGAAATCAAATGAGTAAACGTGAACCGTTATAACTGACATCTATAAGGTACGCTGTTCAGCACCGCAAAGGCTCCTGCATCATCTGCAGCCATTTTCACATGTTTGAATAGCGGTCGTGGCTCCGCCCCTTCAGCTACACAGCCAACATGGAGACAATTAAGCGTGAAAAGTGTCCAGCGTTCCACACTCAACGATTTGACTGTTTTGAGTATAACATCCGGGTACTTTGAGTGCACTGCATTTTGCCGTACTTCACAGTGTGGACGCACTTATGCACTCAAACTAGTAAGTGGAAGTACGGAAGTAAGCGGATTGGAACACACTGAAGGTCTTTAGTTAAATAATGTTAGCTGATTAGTACCTGAAGTCTCTGGTGTAGGCTAAGGTTCGAGGTATAAAATAAAATAAAAAACTTTGAAAAACAACAGCCTATTGAGTGCTAATGTACTCAGCTAATGTTCGCTGATGCTAGTTTGTTGATAATACCATCTCACTTTCTGTTTTTCTTGTGATTAAAAAAATAATTTCCAGCAGATTTTCTCCTTTGTTTAGTTATGATTCTAAAAACAAAAACAAAAAACAAAAACATAAATATGAAATAAAGAGTAATATTAACTTCCCTCCTCATTTAAACGTTTTTAAAAATGATCTAAACACATGAAGCGAGCTACACGACATCCTGTTGATGAAGTCTGTTAAAGGCTGGATCTGGTTATTAGAATAAACAATAACGTCAATGTTTATTAGGAAACAATCACTATTTATATTTAATAGAAAAGACGGTTTGATTGAGTCTGTAAATCTTTAATTATATGAAACTGTTTGTTCCCAGCGAGGCGGATCTAGAGGAATATTCATGGGGTGGCATGCACAAATAAATATACACATATAAATCTGAAAGTGATTATCTGCATTAGACGTCGCCCCGGCTCTGACTTCAGTGTGACTGTGAGAAGTGAAGACGATGAAGTGAACCTCTGGACGTCTGCTGGTGAAGTTGACTCAGACCTTGAACACTGTGAGGAAGTTAAAGTCTCTGCAGACCTCCGTCGGTGGGATCCGGAGGCCGAGCGTTTCCTCGACACCCACGTCGCAGCGCCGCGCCCCGGGCCGCCGGACAATACACCACAGTGTGTTTAAACCGGCCGGGAGGAGGCTGCGTGGGCCCCGGCGTGGACGCCCGCCAGACCTTCCCCGAATATTCCCATCAGCTGATGAGCAGGAAGGGAGCGGGAGAGTCCCGGCCGCTCCCTGAGTCTGGCAGATATCACGGAGACTCGTCCCACCACGGCTTTCATTCTAAAGCAAACAGAAACACAAAGAGCTGCTGTGACTCCTCACGTACGTGTTCATCACAGCGTTGTGTA
>JAUPFX010000195.1:0-17426 GCA_036937225.1 Sebastes paucispinis
CAGCTTTGAACGTTCATTTTTATAATCCTGAGTTTCAGTGTTAAATCTCAGCGGGGGGGGGGAGAGAACAAACCATGAAAAAGATTTGTCCCCGCGCGAGTATCAAACAGCAACTTGAGGACATTTAAAGACGTTTCACATCCATCTAATGCATACTTATCACGGGATTAAGCAACAGCCATGTTTTCCCCCCTTTAACTGTCAATTGGAAAACAGGAAATGACTGCCTTTGAAAATGGCATTGTTTCAGCAAAGCACTCGCAGCCAAACAACACACTGTATTCTACACAGCATGAAATTAACTAATCAAAATTCAAGGTCCAGGAGCACATTTGGCAGCTAAAGAAAAAAAACTTCAAAATGGCTTTTTGTGGTTGTGCGGAAATGAATGGATGTTCTCATTCAGGGTGATGTGAAAGTATTGCTTGTCTATTTCACAGCTTACAGGTAATATTCATTTTGTGTGTGTGTGTGTGTGTGTGAGTGAGTACGCCTGGTTTCATTAAAAAATAATCATCCCTCACTTTTAGGCAATGAGGCAGAAGACAGGCATTTGAAACGACATCTGTTCCACTCAAACCTTTGAAGTGAAAATAGAATAAACTGAAGGTAGAGCTAATGGAAAGACAAAATAGAAAAAAAAGAAGGCTAAATATTCTGCAGGAAAATTCACGTGTATTCATAAAGAGGAGAGAGCGACGGCACACAACAGCTCGCAGCTACATGCAATCAACCAGCAGAACAAGGGGGTATATTATTCTCTATTTTCATCTCTTACTCTGTCTCTCATTGTTCATGTGTGTGTGAATTTATAGATGAAATAAAGAAAATAATACACATGACTCAACATACAGACTACAGTATAACAGTGTTACAGCTCAAATCCACACTAAGATACTCTGTTAGATACATAATCAATCTTTCGTTTTCTCTCAGCCTGTCTAATTAACATTTAGGGGTTTCCTACATTTACCGGAAGACCTTCAGCAAAAAACCCAAGAGTGGGTGTGAACTTCACGGCAAAGAAAGGTGAGAAAGATAATCTTTACTTAGTTAAATATACAATCTATTTTTGGATTAAAGCTGACTAAAATCAAGAAACTGTCACACTCAAATCCCAAACATTTGTGTTTAAAGATGCAGACCAATCTTAAGGTTAGGAACACAGTCTTCATATATATATAGGCTATTGTATATAATGCCTGTCCATTTTCCCTCATTTACCTGGCTAACACTATCACCTTGTGGGAATTCAGTTCAATATCAGACACCTGATTTTTAAGCTAGTTTAAAGAAATGTTATGTCACTTTTGTTTACGCCCATTGGCCAATGATAGCAACATTTCTCAAGATTGATATTTAGTTTGTTTGTAGGAGGGGATTTTTTTTTAGCAGTGGCTCTGTGGAATTTATTTAACCAGAATATATATATATTATTATTATTATTATTATTATTATTACTTCTCACTGGCGTTTGATTAAGCTTATTTTCTGTTGTGCTGCTACTCTTTCAGTGCTGTTATGTGCACATTATGTCTTATTGTTGTTTGCTTTGTAATCATTTTCTATTATGGATATGTTCAGCACTTTGGTCAACTGTGGTTGTTTTTAAATGCTTTATAAATAAAGTTTGACTTGATTATTATGTGGTTAAAATTACTCAGATATTGGAACCATTGGCAGGGGTGGAAGTAACAAACAAATTACATTTACTCTCATTACTGTAACACAGTTGTTGTTTTGTGTATTTGTACTTTTACTTCTTATCAAAGTGTTTATTGTCAAGTTTCCCTGTACAATGAAATTCTTCCTTTGCCTTCCGCTCTTAGTGCCGCTTAGAGGAAAACACAAAGTATAAGAAATAAGTACTGAAAGAAAGGGCACTATATGTACAATATACAATATAAATAAATTATTATGTATTAGACTATAGAGTGATTACATTAAATCCTTAAGAGTTCAGTCCTGGTTGATTAAAAATTTGAGTGAAAACAATAGAATTGTGCTCAGATTTTGTGTTTTGTTGATACATGAGAAGAAATAGAATAGAAAAAATATATTTATATGTACATGAGCTTCAAGTTTTCAGATTTGTGTGCATAGTTAAATTTTTATAGCCTACAACAGCATTTTTCTTTTCCAGGAATGTCACCAAATTTCATAATACTGCAGATATATAAATATTGGAATACTTTCATCAGTGGACCATCAGGCTCAAACACCTTTATATTACCTCATTATGGCGATAGATAGTGACATTTATTTAAATGAAAATATTCGAGATAACCACTTATTTATTTTATTTATTTATCACAAACAACAAAAAGTCAGATGAAAGAGTCCTGATAAACTGAGAGAGGATGAACCAGCAGAGAGATGAACCAGCAGAGAGATGAACCAGCAGAGAGGTGAACCAGCAGAGAGATGAACCAGCAGAGATGAACCAGCAGAGAGGTGAACCAGCAGAGAGATGAACCAGCAGAGAGATGAACCAGCAGAGAGATGAACCAGCAGAGAGGATGAACCAGCAGAGAGATGAACCAGCAGAGAGGATGAACCAGCAGAGAGGATGAACCAGCAGAGAGGATGAACCAGCAGAGAGGATGAACCAGCAGAGAGATGAACCAGCAGAGAGATGAACCAGCAGAGAGATGAACCAGCAGAGAGATGAACCAGCAGAGAGGATGAACCAGCAGAGAGATGAACCAGCATAGAGATGAACCAGCAGAGAGATGAACCAGCAGAGAGATGAACCAGCAGAGAGATGAACCAGCAGAGAGATGAACCAGCAGAGAGGATGAACCAGCAGAGAGATGAACCAGCAGAGAGGATGAACCAGCAGAGAGGATGAACCAGCAGAGAGGTGAACCAGCAGAGAGGTGAACCAGCAGAGAGATGAACCAGCAGAGAGGATGAACCAGCAGAGAGATGAACCAGCAGAGAGATGAACCAGCAGAGAGATGAACCAGCAGAGAGATGAACCAGCAGAGAGGATGAACCAGCAGAGAGATGAACCAGCAGAGAGGATGAACCAGCAGAGAGATGAACCAGCAGAGAGGATGAACCAGCAGAGAGGATGAACCAGCAGAGAGGTGAACCAGCAGAGAGGTGAACCAGCAGAGAGATGAACCAGCAGAGAGGTGAACCAGCAGAGAGGTGAACCAGCAGAGAGATGAACCAGCAGAGAGGATGAACCAGCAGAGAGGATGAACCAGCAGAGAGATGAACCAGCAGAGAGATGAACCAGCAGAGAGGATGAACCAGCAGAGAGGATGAACCAGCAGAGAGATGAACCAGCAGAGAGATGAACCAGCAGAGATGAACCAGCAGAGAGATGAACCAGCAGAGATGAACCAGCAGAGAGGATAAACCAGCAGAGAGATGAACCAGCAGAGATGAACCAGCAGAGATGAACCAGCAGAGAGATGAACCAGCAGAGATGAACCAGCAGAGAGGTGAACCAGCAGAGAGATGAACCAGCAGAGAGGATGGACCAGCAGAGAGATGAACCAGCAGAGAGATGAACCAGCAGAGAGGATGAACCAGCAGAGAGATGAACCAGCAGAGAGATGAACCAGCAGAGAGATGAACCAGCAGAGAGATGAACCAGCAGAGAGATGAACCAGCAGAGATGAACCAGCAGAGAGATGAACCAGCAGAGAGATGAACCAGCAGAGATGAACCAGCAGAGATGAACCAGCAGAGAGATGAACCAGCAGAGAGATGAACCAGCAGAGAGATGAACCAGCAGAGAGGATGAACCAGCAGAGAGATGAACCAGCAGAGATGAACCAGCAGAGAGATGAACCAGCAGAGAGATGAACCAGCAGAGATGAACCAGCAGAGAGATGAACCAGCAGAGAGATGAACCAGCAGAGAGATGAACCAGCAGAGAGATGAACCAGCAGAGAGATGAACCAGCAGAGAGGATGAACCAGCAGAGAGGTGAACCAGCAGAGATGAACCAGCAGAGAGATGAACCAGCAGAGAGGATGAACCAGCAGAGAGGTGAACCAGCAGAGATGAACCAGCAGAGAGATGAACCAGCAGAGAGGTGAACCAGCAGAGATGAACCAGCAGAGAGATGGACCAGCAGCTGCTGCAGGAGAGTCAGCGGCCGCTAGAGGGCAGAGCGTCATGATGACGACAGAGGAGACGCGATGACGACATGATACGTCATCAACGTTCACGGTCAGAGAGCTAGCTCTGCTAACACCATCACACTAATGACTCACCACTATCACTAACACCACATTAACGGCTTCATATGAGGTGAGCTTATAATTCATATCAGTGTAGTTCGGCACAGTTAAATAAATGTATCTTAATTAATGACTTGATTTAAAGCAGCTGAGAGACACAACCACCAAGTTACTGACCTGAACAGCAGCGAGCTAACAGGCTAACAGGCTAACAGGCTGGTGTTGAACGTCTACCTTCAGACACGTGTTTGAGGACTTTCTGCTGGTTCTACTGGTTCTACTGGTTCTACTGGGACCAGAGAGGAGAGTGGACTGGTTCTACTGGGACTGGTTCTACTGGTTGTACTGGAACTGGTTCTACTGGGACCAGAGAGGAGAGTGGACTGGTTCTACTGGGACCAGAGAGGAGAGTGGACTGGTTCTACTGGGACCAGAGAGGAGAGTGGACTGGTTCTAGTGGTTCTACTGGGACAGGTTCTACTGGTTCTACTGGGACCAGAGAGGAGAGTGGACTGGTTCTACTGGGACTGGTTCTACTGGGACCAGAGAGGAGAGTGGACTGGTTCTACTGGGACCAGAGAGGAGAGTGGACTGGTTCTACTGGTTCTACTGGGACTGGTTCTACTGGGACCAGAGAGGAGAGTGGACTGGTTCTACTGGTTCTACTGGGACTGGTTCTACTGGGACCAGAGAGGAGAGTGGACTGGTTCTACTGGGACTGGTTCTACTGTGACCAGAGAGGAGAGTGGACTGGTTCTACTGGTTCTGCTGGTTCTACTGGGATTTATTGTGGAGGATTTCTGGTGCTGTTCATCAAACCGGTGAGTACAACAACTCACTGACTGGACTCTCTAGATGAGAACGTCAATAATCACGTCGTTGCCTAGCAACGTAGCTAAATGTGCGCGCTACGTGGTGCGTAGTAACTGAGCAGTCTCTCCTCATAGATATAAAACAGGTTTATATGTGTTTATATCTGTTTTATAGATATAAAACAGTTTAATATGTGTTTATATCTGTTTTATGGATATAAAACAGGTTTATATGTGTTTATATCTGTTTTATAGATATAAAACAGGTTTATATGTGTTTATATCTGTTTTATCGATATAAAACAGGTTTATATGTGTTTATATCTGTTTTATAGATATAAAACAGTTTAATATGTGTTTATATCTGTTTTATAGATATAAAACAGTTTATATGTGTTTATATCTGTTTTTATATCTATAGTCTCTTCTTTGCTGTAATGTGTGTGGTTCTAACTTCAGCTGCTGTGGAGTTTATATTGTTTACATGTCATGTTAACATTTATTCTACTAGTTTCCGGCTCCATGATGGTGTCCATAGCTCGGTTTATTTAATGTTGATAATTTTAGAGTAATTATCTGAGTTTTGTCTCTTTTCTGTTTAATTCTAATAAGGCGGCATTGAGGAAGATGATCAGTTGTATATTTATAATTGATAATCAGTTGTATGAACAGACTGCAGAGAGTCTGTTGGTTTGGACAGAAGGCATCTTGTTGCTGATGTTGTTCCACTTGTGTATAAGTTGACATTTAATGCAATCTATGTTGTAGCCTAAAGATATTAAATTAACAATAGTATTATATATCATCATACTCCCCTTTTAAAATGTAACGTTTACTTACAGTACACTTCAACTGACCTACTTTTTACTTTTATTTAAGTAACCTACATTTTTACACAACTACTTTTACTTTTACTTGAGTTGCCTACATTTTTACACAAATGCTTTTACTTGAGTAGGATACATTTTTACACAAGTACTTTTACTTTTACTTGAGTATCCTACAATATTGTACTCTTTCCACCTCTGACCGTTGTTTACTTTTGTTTCTTCCTCTTTCCTTTAATCACAAACATATTAATCAGGGTGGTTTTACTTTCTGGCTTTAAAATAATAATTGCTGTTGGATAAACAAATACCCACCAAGTATCCATTGTACAACACCAAGCTTATTTTCATGTGTTTCCTCATGCAGGTGCAGAGAACAGTAATGATTATGACAGCTGTTGTTGTTAGTTGAGAAAAAAAGGAGAGAGAGTCGCATCCCTTATTCATAACGCAACATCTTGTGGCTGCACTGCATTCTGGTCTATTTTCTGATACTGTCAGTGGAGAGATTGGTATCTGGTCCTCTTCTGCGATGGATTTCTCCCTGTGTGACTGTTGATGCGAAATGATGAATCTGTAAAGTAGCTCTTTGATTCTGATGTGGTGACACTGGATCCTGACGTTTACCATTCGTATTTTAGACTGTCGGACATTTATCTGCTGTCCTGCATCGCTGTAGTTGTGCTGGAGATATCGTGATGTGACATGATGTGACATTTCATTTCAGTAACATAAACTTCAGCGAACATGTGAACAGAGGTCTGCTTTAGGTCATTGTCTTCTTCTGCTTATCGTGCTCTACGTTATTTGTAGCTTGCGAGCAAACCGCAGACATGTTTTGGGTAAAAGTGGCAATGAGGATGCATTATCAGGCTAATCCTAATATTTCCATCTCATTATGTTTTTTTTTTTTTTTTCAGATGAAAATAGACTCAATTTATTCCATGTGCAAAAGGGAAAACTTCATATACTTTTTTATATTTTCTCTTTTGCACATGGAATAAATTGATTCTATTTTCTATGTATGTATTTATTTATATTTATTATATATATATATATATATATACACATACACATATATTTATTTTTATATATATATACATATTTATTTATTTATTTTATAAACCCTTTTTCATTTGACAAGAAGCAAAACTTCTCAAATATTGTCTAAACATAAGCAGCCAACAATAAATGCATGCAATTATGTATAAAATGTGCAAAATTTTCCTTCAAACAAGCAACTTTCTAATTAAAGATAAAGTAAACATGATTGTGAATCTGAGCAAAATATTCAATGCCAGCTTTCGGCACATGGCAATAAGGCTGCACAATTAATCGAATATTAATCATAATTTTGGCTTCCCACAATTAAATGAACATGATCGACTGCGATATTAACGTTTAAAATGCGTACTACGCTCATAGAAAAGCTGCATATCAAATCAAGCGCTTCCTAAACTAACAGCCAGCCACCAGGGGGCGATCCAGATGTCATGCCGCTGCACGCACACTTTAACGATAGCCTTTGAAAAACTTTCCTGAATGTTGCATCTGTAAATACACTGAATTCAAGTGAAGAAGAACCTTATTTTAAGTCTTATTTTGATGCAGATTGCATTAGCAGGAATGTTGCACAACATGGAAGTGTTTAGCTCTGTTTATTTAAATTATTATAAAAAAAAATAATAATATTTTGTCCCTAAATTCAATAAATAATAAATAATTGTGATCTCAATATTGATCAAAAATAATTGAGATTATCAATTTGGCCATAATCGTGCAGCCTTACATGTCAGTTTTCGATACTAATGTTACATACTAGGGCTGTCAATTGATTAAAATATTTAATCGCGCTTAACCGCATGATAATCACAGTTTTTATCTGCTCAAAATGTACCTTAAAAGGAGATTTATCAAGTATTTAATACTCTTATCAAAATGGGAGTGGACAAATATGCTGCTTTATGTAAACATATGTATATATTTGTTATTGGAAATCAATTAACAACACAAAACAATAACAAATATTGTCCAGAAACCCTCACAGGTATGCCAGTTTTTCCTTTAGCATAAATTTGGAGCGTTATTTAACCTCCTTCTTGACAAGCTAGTATGAAATGGTTGGTACCGATGGATTCTTTAGGTTTTTTAGTTTCATATGATGCCAGTATCTTCACTCTAGCTGTAAAGCTGAGCACGAGAGAAGCTAAGAAGTCGAGTTAATGCGTTAAAGAGATTAGTGTGTTAACGTGTTATTATGGCGTTAACTTTAACAGCCCTACTCTGTACACATTTTGGTCTATACAGAAATAGCTTTGAGGTTCAATAAAATAGAATTTAGTTTCTTTATTTTTTTATGCTTTTCTGCACACAAGAGGACACACTGCTCAGATCAACACTGATGGTGAAAAACAAATTCAACTATGTTTTAAAGACCACAATGTAGAGATGGACAAAAACAGCACACGCTTGTTGCTAGGTAAGACCACCATGTCCTGTACACACAGCAGTACAGTCTAAATATATATTGTACACACAGGTTTCTAGTTTACCAGCAAAAGACTGAAGCATAGTGTCAGCCTGAGCTTGCACATCCCATCAGCGTTTCTGTTGTCTGAGGGGTAGTGGATGTGGGGAAACAGATAGGGAGGAGGGGGGGAGCTGTAATTCTGAATGGACAGCACTGCACTGGCAAGACAAGATTAGAATTGACAGCCTGATAACTGCGTCACTATCAAAACAGCAGAGAGAGAGAGAGAGAGAGAGGGAGAATGAGGAAGAGGAGTGTGAGATGCAAAGGAAAAGAGAGAGAGAGAGTTGATGTAGAGAGAGCAGATAAAAGGAGGAGGGGATGTAGAGAGAAGAGGGTTGATAACAAAAAGAAGGACGGGCGCGGACGCAGAATCCGACAGAGTTTAAGAGACATGAAAATTAGACAATAAAATCAGGTAATAGTACGAGAGAGAATACAAGTGTTTACCCAATCACAGCCTCCTGAATATATGCATCATCATCATCATCATCATCATCATCATCATCATCATCGTATACACTGAGCAGCAAAGTGCTGCATGGTGCATCGATTTTCAAAAGGCCATAAAAACAAACAGGAACTACTCAGAGGTGATGCACAGATACACTCTCTCTTTACAGTGATGGTCATTACAGTGAAGCATGATGCAGAGCACAACACTGAATCCAATCTGAATGCCATCCACTCCCAAAGTCTATAACACTTCTGAGGATTTCAAGCCAAACAACTGTAAAATGAGAATATACACAAACACACACACACAAGTGCAGTGCTTTCAGTGTGTCGTGCAGTTTGTGGTGTGCAAAGCGTCGACAGAGAATACACGATAAACCCATTTTTACATGCTAGTTTTTGCAGGGAAATGTTGTCTGAATGTGCACCGGCGTGAAGAATGAGACGAGCACTACTCAGCAGTCGACTGTGATACAGAAGAGGCTCTTTAAAACAGCAGTTCAAGAACATCAATCAAAGATTGGCAGTGAAATAATGTTAGATCAAGGATCGACTTGGAAAAAAGCCAGTAAAAGTAGTTTTAACTAGGCGACCACATTTAACATTGTTTTGCTCAGTATTGAACTGCCTAAATGTTGCATGAAAGAAGCTTATGACATGAATAGAAAATATAATTCGTCTCTGCTTAAAGCACCATAGCTGCGTCAGAAATTTGAGTGTCTGAATTGTGTTTTATATAATGGTCACAGTGGAAAGAAAATAAGTGTCCACGGTATGTACACTACGTTCTGCAAACAATCCCACAATCCAATGATGGGAAAATTACAGTCATCTGACAACTACACCTGTCAGTGGTGACGCAAGAAGATGATTCATAACCTAATCTCAATTTATAGCTCTCTATAGAGTCAACAGCTGAGAGTTTATTATACCGGGAGTGGGCTGTGAGCATAGACTGTGGATAAGAAGTGGACATAGTCAGCGTGACGTCACCCACTGGTTTGTGGACAACTGCTGTAAAGGAGGATGAGTCGGCGTGATGACGTTTAGTAGTCTCATTTAGCCACTTATTAGCAACCGCCTTTTGTAAAGACACATCAAGGCTTCAAAATTCACAAGTGGGATATTTACTGATGAATTGTATGTTGTAAAACAAAGTCTTAAGCTTGTGTTAACCACAGACTTTATTTCAAGCATCTCTGAAAACCCATTGACTTCCAGACGAGGGAACCGGAAGTGCTAAAACTAATTTCCGGGTTTTAATACTCATTCCTGTAGCACTTTTTATGTTACAATTAACTTTCATGAACTGAAAACACACTGTGAAAGCATTAAAGTTGTAAGACAAAAACACGGACAACTCCCAGACCGGACAAAGCCGTGGTAGCGACCTGTCAATTACAAGGTAGCCCCGCCCTAAAGCATCCCCTGCTTTATGGTCTATTTGACTCTAATTGGGACCATAATTTACTAAATGAACATCATGCTGTATTGAAGAAGACTTGAAACTAGTGATTGAGACCCTGAACTCATGTTTACAATGTTTACTGAGGTAATAAATCAAGAGCTAGTCGCCCTCTGCTGGCTGTTAGAAAGAATGCAGGTTACAGGCACTTCAGCATTGGCTTCACTTCTTAGACCCGGAGGTTGTCCACTGTTTCAGACTCGGCGTATGTAGCTTTTGCTAAACAGTGACCACTGTGGTCACAAGTGGCAATTACAGATTTATAGCAGACTGAATTTCCTTCATTTCCCATGATGCTCTGGAATCTGTTACTTTGAAAACGTCAACATCTGACAACCTCAATTTGGTCGTACCAAACCAAGTAGAGTTGTAGCAGCATTGAACCATGTTTAAACCAGCGACAACAGATTTTTTTTTCACCACTGTTACTGTCCACCTGATGAATCTAAGTCCAATATTCACTCTCTTTTTATGGAGAGTGATTTTTACTTTTAAAATATATATATATATGGGTGATACAGTGGAATAAATCTCTTCAACAGTACAAGCACGGACCTCTCCGCACCAACATACTGGAGAGAAGCACAGCTTAGTGCAGCTGTTACAGACTCTAAGCCTTTGTGGGTTTATAAATAGATAAATGGCCGTGGTTAGAGAAGCAGCAGTGAGAATAATGTAATTTCAAGATGCCATAGCCTATATAATTTTTCTGCAATTTTCTGCTATAACTCGCAGCCTTAAAGAAAAAAAGTGGCTTTGTGAAAGGTTGAGTATAGTGCAACAAAAACACCGGCGCACAAAGTCATTGTGGCACAAAGTCAGCAGGTTTTAAAAAAAATGTAAAAAGCATGTTTGTCAACTGAATCTTCCATCCTAACAACTAGCTGCAGCTTTTACAGAAATGAATGATGAATACTATCCAAAGTTTTTCCAACATCATGTATTTGAAATGAATTATGCTTCTCTACTTGACTGTATGATCTGATGATTTTGGAGCGGAAGAGAATAAATGCCGGGGTGGCTTTTTGAGGAAAGAGTAAGCAAAGTCTTTGTTAAGTTTCCATAATTAGGGTATACGGGGGATCATGTGGGCTTACATTTTTTGTTTTTATTACATGCATTTCTTTGTTATTTAGATATCGGTTTCACCTCACATTTCAAAGTGCCCCTGTGTGTAATGCTGTCAAGATTGTGGCCTTTACAAAATGTTGGCAGGCAAGATGAGAATGTAAACAAATCTGTTTGAGATCTGAATGATTCGACTTTCTCTAAACTAAGACTGCCTGTAGACGTCATGGAAGGAATCCAAAATACAAGGTGCTTGTTAAAATTGTTTGGATATTACACAACGTGTGATAGTCAACTACAAGTTCCTTTAAATACTTCACATCTTATAGGCTCAATTATTTTACAGTCTTGGTGTATTCCCATCGTAGTTCACCATAAAGGCTTGATGGATTAGAATATGTCTTAAAATATATACCGGGGCCCTCCTCATCTGGAAGCGATTACAGCTCCATGTCAGACTGCCCATCTGTAAGCAATGAGCAGGACTGCATGTCAAAGCCGCCGCACAGATCTCTGAGTAGAACCAGGGACTTGTCCAGAGAGCAGCACTCATCAAATAAAAACACGGCCACGGCCCGAGCTATAATGAACCGGAAGTGCAGAATCATGATCGTGATCTGAAAGACATGAAAGAAGTGGGGAATCGTATAGACCTGATCCATAAAGAGCCCATTATGGAATTTGTATCCAGTCCTGGTACCGTGCCATTACAAATATACAAGCTCTTTATGATGTGGAGTATTTCATTAGTGTTTTCAAACATGTGGGCTTGCACTACAGAGCCGGCAACGTGGATTTGATTTCAACCAATATTGCGGATATTTTAATTCAAACTTGAGCCCGGAGCCATTGCTGAGCTAGGGCTGCATGATTTATCTGACTCTGTGAAATGACTGACAGCTCCGAGGAGCTCCTCCCTACAAGCTCTGCCTAACAGCGCTGGACCTACTTAATCAGCCTAAATAGCAAAGTCGAGGCCCTTGTATTTGGTAATGTGGTGAAAACCGTGGCAAGTGAGAGCTAATTAGATTAACTGTAGTTTAACGAGCTGTTGGAGGGGCCCCCGCAGATTGGATTTTAATAAATAGTGGCAAAAGCATCTGCTATGCACTTCCTGGCTCTGCTGGCATCCTAATTGGCCCCAGTGGGTTGCAGTAGCTCAGCAATACACTGTGCAATTTAGGAGGGTGAAAAAGACAAAATGCTTGTCTTCAGTCCAGGTGAGGCTGGGAAAGGAAATAAAAAAAGTCTTTATGATTGTAAGGCAATGCTTTATTAACATTAATACAAGACTTTTTTTTATCACCACAGAACATCCGCAAAACAGAGAATATCTCAAAGTCCAAATAAAACAGATCTTTTTTCTATTGTTTGTTTTCAAGATGAAATGTTCCCGTGATGAGGTCTTTGTAGAGGCAACAGCACAGAAAGGAAAAAAACAATTAATCAAACATGAATGAACGACCATAGCAGGGTTATTTCCATAGCAACAGCCCGAGGGGACAACTTGAACCCTTTAATGTGAGCTGGTGATGTCTCTTTGTAAACATCTGCGCAGCGGGGGGAGAAAGCCAATGAGAGAGCCTGGCAACAGAGGCATCACAGGGCAGCAACCTCTCGGTAACAATCGAAGTTTCCATTATCTAGTGTTGAAAGGACCTTAAAAGTGCTCTGAAATATCGTATTCGGGAGCATTTGGAGTTGATAAGTGTCTTTGTACTGCTGCTGTTAAGTGTCCAAAAACATTGAGGTAGTTTACAGTGAAGCCCGCAGCTGCTAAAAACAATATGCAAATGATCAGGACGGAGTGACGTTTCATAAAAAGAAGTTAATTTTTGTAGACACGATGTTTTTTTTTTTGCTGCTTGAAGAATCACTGAAGAGCTGACATCAAAACCATTTATACAAACGCTGTTTCTTGACGTTATTCCTCTTACATCAGGCAACAAATCACAGTCATAATCTCTCTCTCATACTCATGTCTTATGCAACCTGCAACCAGTAGGCTCATTCAGCCTCCAGCTGTGACCAACAGAAAGCTGTATGCAAGTGCACAAACAGTACAAGCAGCTATTATCAAGGGTCGCTTGTTGGTGGCCACAAAGGCTCCAGACTAATTGTCATTTCTCAAGTCTTGGATAGGGGAGGAGGAGGAGGAGGAGGAGGAGGGGGTGGGGGGTGGGGAGTGGGGGGGGGGGAGTTGTCAAGGCAATCTGTTTTCTTTGTCCGCTGATGTGATGAAAATAAATGAGTAAAACTCCTCAAATCTACGACAGGGATGTTAGAGTTACAAGAGTAAAGCATGAGCTGATACTGTATCAATACACGTACGTCAAGTATCGATCTTTTAGCTTATAAACTATTAATATTGGAAATACAACATATTGGTGCAGGAATGAGTTTTAAAACCTGGAAATTAGTTTTAGCACTTCAGGTTCCCTCGTCTGGAAGTCAATTGGTTTTTAGTTGGATGTCTGAAAATAAAGTCTGTGGTTAACACAAGCTGAAGAGATTTTACAACATAAAATACAGTGATCAACCGCTTATATGGATCAAAAAGCTTGGGACAGAATTACTCCTATACTACGGATGCTAATTCCGATAACCAATCCTTGTTAACTGATTATTAACCGTTAACCGACAAGATTAGTGCCTCGCATGCAGCGGTGCGCCAGCTGCAGTGTATGAGCACAACAAACACCTGAGTCCCCAGCTAACTCGTCCGGGAGCGTTAACTTAGCAGGCATGGTGCTGCGTGTAGTGTCGCGGACATGCAGCCACTTTCCCAGTAAATGTCCACCACCACCACCGCATCATTTAGTTTAGTTTAGCAGGTTGTCAGCTGCGTGTCTGCCCGGCGTAACGATGGCGAGTATCCGTGTGGCGGTGGTGAATGTGGGGTTATCAGTGGCGTTATATACTTGAATTTATCTATCTATAGCTGTGAACGTAGTTGTAGCAGACAGTTTGTGTATAGTTTATTTGTCGGTGAATAAATGCTACGAGGCCACAACTTCTCTCCTCTTACGCTCCGCTCAAGACTGGAGCCTACTTCCTGTAATGTACAGCTAGCGGGTCACTGTTGTGAAAGAATCCCCTTTCCGGGTGCGGCATCGCCCTGTCTGCCTGGATTCTTTCACAACAATGACCGGCTCGCTGTACATTATCCTAGATAAAACAGATGTTGTGCAGACAAATTGCATGATTTGCATTTGAAAAAAAAAGGTAATAAATCACAATATGTCTTATCGCAATACTAAATGTTTAAAATCGCATTAAGATCGTAAGTATTGTGACTTAAGTATTGTGATAATATCGTATCGTGTGGCCTCTAGTGATTCCCACCCCCCGAGAGCAGTAGAGAAAGAGCCTCCTCCAGAAAGCTCAGGAAGTAACCTCACTGCAGTCTAAAAATGACTTGAACAGCATGTAGTATTCAGTGTAGAGTAAGTATACAGTAGCAGAATAGTAATTCAGCACACCACAATGGTCTCAGCATGTAAAAGGGAACAGCCTATAGCTCAAGTCTACAATCCCTTGTACTAACTTTCAATCAGTTCTCAGTGAAGTGCACACAAACAAAACCAGTCTTTAAACGCTCTAAAAAAAGAGATATGAAAGAAGAGGGACTTTTTTTTTTCAGTGCTGAAACAACTCCTCAGTGACTGGGCAGTATGTGCAGCCTGGCAGCACCACCGCTGGCAGGAGCAGGTATCCGTATCCCTCCTTAACAAACACTCTTGTCCCAAACCTCAGTGGTTCCTTGGGCGAGAGTAATGGCTTCTTTGCACTGGGCCGCGCCGTGCTATTGTAGAATCACAGAGCGGTTAATTGAAACAAATGACTCTAATAATGGGACATTATCCCCACAGGCTGGCTTTGTGGTGGGCCTAATTAGCGTTGCGGTGGTGGCGAGGAGGACGAGTCACCACGCTGATCCCTCAAAGGAAGCAGCCGAGGCCCCCTTTTAAGTGGGCAGTACGGGATTCTCCTACTCGCAGCGTTTAAGGGCACCGGGCTTTTTCCAAACCAGCGTGGTAAATGTAAACATGTCTCGTCACCCCCCCGGGTCCCCAAGAGAGAGAGTGTCCCGCTCTGTGGCTGTGTTTCCTTTCCTTCTGTTCAACCCTTCCTGAATAAGGCGGAACACATTTACTCATCAAGATTTGACTACTTAAGATCACTTTTTTGTTCAATTAATCAATTAATAATATGGTTTACAAAATGTCATAAAATAGTGACAAAGGCACATCACAGTTTCCCAGTTACAGTTTCAAATTGCTTGTTTTGACCAACCAACTGTTTAAATCTCTTTATTTTTAACATTTTATTTAACCAGGTTTGTCCCATTGAGATTACGTCTGCAATGATTAATCGATTAGTTGTCAACTATTAATTTAATCGGCAACTATTTTGATAATTGATTAATCGATTTGAGTTATTTTTCAAGGAAACAAAAGTTAAAATTCTCTGATTCCAGCTTCTTAAATGTGAATATTTTCTGGTTTCTTTACTCCTCTATGACAGTAAACTGAATATCTTTGAGTTGTGGACAAAACAAGACATTTGAGGACGTTATCTTGGGCTTTTTTTTTACCATTTTCTGGCATTTTATAGACAAAACAACTAATCAATTAATAGAGAAAATAATCGACTAGTTTTGACCAACCAACTGTTTAAATCTCAAAAGTATTCTTTTTAAAAAAATATATATTTAGTCATTATTTAACCAGGTTTCTCCCATTGAGATCAAAGATCACTTTACGCTGAGTAACATTAAAATGATCAGATAAAACTAAGGCTGAGTAACTCAGGTAATTTGATTACAAATTCTTTTCATCGAAGCTTTGTTTATTATTTGTTTGCATTTCAGATAAAGTTTTATTTCAAACCCAGATTGTAATATTACACTTAAATGCACTAAATGTGTTTGTTTTTGACATATAATCTTATCGTATGCAATTCAAGCAATACAAATGCCGATTTTTCCAAAAAGGAAACCAATTAGTTGTTCATTTTCCCTTTTTTTATATTTCCCATTGCTCCTTACTAAAGCAAAAGTATTTTTTATCCAATTACTCGATTAATCGATGGAATAAACGGTAGAATACTCAATTACAAAACTAATCGATAGCTGCAGCCCCAGATAAAACATTTGCACACAGACATCCTCAATAGATTTCACTGTAGTTTTAATCTTGTTCAGGGTTACTAGGCTTATGAAGTTTAAGATATTCAGTTTAAAATCATATAAAACAGAGAAAAGGCAGCAAATTCTTACATTTTGGAAGCTGGAACCGGCTAATATTTAGCATGAAACTTTCAAAATAGCTGTCGATAGGGCTGCAACTAACGATTATTTTCATTGTTGATTAGTCTGTTAATTATTTTCTCGGTTAATTGATTAGTTGTTTGTTCTATAAAATGTCAGAAAATGGTGAAAAATGTGGATCAGCCCAAGATGACGTCCTCAAATGTCTTGTTTTGTGCACAACTCATATATAGATATTCAGTTTACTGTCATAGAGGAGTAAAGGAACCAGAAAATATTCATTTCAAAGAATTTCTTTAAAAGTTACTCAAACCAATTAATCAATTTTCAAAATAGTTGCAGACTAATTTAATAGTTGACAACAAATTGTTTATTTAAATTAATTGTCGCAGCTCTAGTTGTCGATTAATATTCCGTCGACTGACTAATTGATTAATCAACTAATAGTCATGATTATTGCCAACTCTTCACCTCATTGTCCTCTCGCATGTCATCTCGTCCCCCCCTCTGGAGCGCCAATGGCCCGTAACTAATGTGACAACATGAGATATTGTTTTCCAGATGTATTTTGATCACCACTGAAATCTGTTTTTGCCTCTCCTAATTGTTTACCCTTGTACGAGATGATCCCAGAAAGTCAGCTGTAACGCAATGTTCAAATCTCTGTGACCAAGCTGTTTTAAATATTCATTAGTCGTAACAGTCGCCTAAGGTTATTTGAATTAGCGCCATGAATATTCATGAACTGCAATGAATGTGCATTTGTTTTTTAATGCTCAATCTGTTAATACTCC
>JAUPFX010000196.1:0-17095 GCA_036937225.1 Sebastes paucispinis
TTCTCTAATTAAACAAACACACCTTCAACATTATAATATATTATATTATTATTCTATTTTATTTTTAGCATTCACAGGTTTCATATTCTAATATTATATATTATATGTATTATATATTCTAACAGGTGTAATCAGCTGCACATCTGAATGTTTTACGTTATAAAATGAATTTAAATAGCAGTAAGAATTATATGAAATGTAGTTATTACATTATTATTATTATACTGACATTTCAATAATAATCCCGCATATTATATATTTATATTATATAATATTATAACTGTGTTTAAACCTTCAGATGGTTCTTAGTTCAGCCGGTAAGAACAGCAGTTAGAGAGTAACTGTGTAAATGTGCGTGAGACTTCTTCATGTGTCTGAACAGTAAAACAGTAAAACACATCTGGAGGACGAGGAGCTGCAGTTAAACACACTTTACCTTTAAATATACATTCACCCTGAAATCTGCTTCATGAAACCACGCTGTTATTAATAATAATAATAATAATAATAATAATCATAATCATAATCATCATCATAATAATAATAATAATCATAATAATAATAATCATCATCATAATAATAATAATCATAATAATAATAATAATAATAATAATAATCATCATCATAATAATAATAATAATATTAAACAGGCCGAACGATATTCAGTGTTTTATTGAAAATATAAATTTTAAATAGACTTTTGAAATTGAAAACTGAATTTAGAAGTTTTATTCTCGTTTTAACATCATTAGCTGCAAACACACAATTAGAGACCAAATGTTGGCCTCTTCCTCTTCCTCCTCTTCCTCTTTACACTGATCCTCCTCTTCCTCTTCCTCCTCTTCCTCCTCTTCCTCTTTACACTCTTCCTCCTCTTCCTCTTCCTCCTCTTCCTCCTCTTTCTCTTTACACTCTTCCTCTTTACACTCTTCCTCTTCCTCCTCTTCCTCTTTACACTCTTCCTCCTCTTCCTCTTCCTCCTCCTCTTCCTCTTTACACTCTTCCTCTTTATACTCTTCCTCTTCCTCCTCTTCCTCCTCGTCTGCTCCTCCTCTTCCTCTTCTTCCTCCTCCTCTTCCTCTTCCTCTTCTTCCTCTTCCTCTTCACACACTCCTCCTGCGCTCTTCCTCATTAGATCATCATTTATAGATTTATAGAAATCAAAAACACAAAGAGCTGACTTAATGTTAAATTCGGTCTGTCGAGGGCACCGTGCGTGTGCCTGTGTGTGTACGTGTGTGAGTGTGTGAGTGAGTGCGTAATGCAGCGCACTGGTGATACAATCCAACCGGCTCCTCCAATAAAACCTGTTCACACACACGCACGCGGCCGCCCCGTGCTCGTCGCTAGTAGCAGCGGATTACAGCTGAACTCTGATGGTCTGATTTGGTGTTAAAGGCTCCTTGTCTCACTTTAAGCTGCTAGTCTGAGAGATAACACGCACACATACACACACGCACTCTCTCACACACACACACACACTTTCTCTCTCACACACACACACACGCACTCTCTCACACACACACACACACACTTTCTCTCACACACACACACACAGCAGTATATACATACACACATACATACATATATATATATATGTGTGTATGTATATATATGTATAGAGGCTACCTGGCCAGCAGCTCTGTTTCACTGTTTCATTAAAGCTTCCAGATTTATTTGAGTGTAACTTGAACATGTAGTTTAAATCAGTTAAAGAGGATAAAAGGTTGAAGGTGCTCGTTGTTTAATATCTGAAACCAGATTCATAATTCAGAATCAAACTATAGAAAATACTTTTAAATTAAAAATCAATTTAATAACATATTTAATACTATGTTGCTGTTTTCCTGAACGAGGCGTCCGATCAGATGTGGCCTGTAGTCTATTAACTAGTGTGTGTGTTAACATCTAGAGGAGCAGATATTATATTCTATATTTATATTTATATTCTATATTCTATATTCTATATTTATATTCTATATTTATATTTATATTCTATATTTATATTCTATATATTGTATTCTATATTTATATTCTATATTTATATTTATATTCTATATTTATATTCTATATTCTATATTTATATTCTATATTTATATTATATATTTATATTCTATATATTGTATTCTATATTTATATTTATATTCTATATTTATATTTATATTCTATATTTATATTTATATTCTATATTTATATTCTATATTTATATTCTATATTTATATTTATATTCTATATTTATATTTATATTCTATATTTGTGTTTGTTTGATTTTTGCTGAAAGTCCACTTATTATTTAATTAGTATAAATCCTGTTATCATTTAAATGTTTCATCATATTTTATAATCTTAATCTGTTTGGTGTTTTACTCTTTATTCTCTTTATTCTCCTTATACTCTTTATTCTCTTTATTCTCTTTATTCTCTTCTGTCTATTTACGGTTTAATGTTCTATTCTTTATTTACTACAATATATCAGCATTTAAGGATTTCAGCTACGAACGCTGACTGACCTGGTTCTGTGTGGTTCTATGTGGTTCTGTGTGGTTCTGTGTGTTCTGTGTGTTCTGTGTGGTTCTGTGTGTTTCTGTGTGGTTCTGTGTGGTTCTGTGTGGTTCTGTGTGTTCTGTGTGGTTCTGTGTGGTTCTCTCTGGTTCTGTTTCTGTGTGGTTCTGTGTGGTTCTGTGTGGTTCTCTCTGGTTCTGGTTCTGTGTGGTTCTGTGTGGTTCTCTCTGGTTCTGGTTCTGTGTGGTTCTGTGTGGTTCTGTTTCTGTGTGGTTCTGTGTGGTTCTCTCTGGTTCTGTTTCTGTGTGGTTCTGTTGGTGCATCATGACTCGGGCCCCCCCCCCAGCGGACGCCGTCGCCTCGTTCAGTCCCATTAAAGTGTTTTTATCAAACAGTGTAAATGAGGCCTGCAGAGTGAAGCGGTCTGCACGCTGGGGAGCAGAGAACGTCCCACTGGGATCACTACAGCACAGCTCACACAGCGTGAACCCTCTCCACCCTCCACCCCCACACGCCCCCGACACGCCTCTAAATGAGCTCATAATCATAAAAATGCAAAATGTTTTATATGTTTTCATTGAGCTGTTTGAAGCTGAAATCAGGAGCAGGTTCATTATTAATTCAATTATATAGAGAAGACGTTCACACAGATGCCCACATGCTGCGCCACTGCACACACACACACACACGCACGCACACACGCACGCACGCATGCACGCACGCACGCACGCACACACACACACACACAGATGCTCGGACAAGTGCATTGTGTGGCCATCAAGTGGGAGCCGTGCACGGCGTGTTGAGAGCATTGTGTGTGTTTCTCCGACACTAAGTGAACATTCATCTCAGCTCCTTGTTCAACCTTTGTTGCCGCTCAGCTCTTAAAGCAGCGTGGAGGCGTTGCGTCACTCCGGAGCCGTTCAGGCCGAGAGAGACGAGCACAAAGGGCTGAGAGTTCACGCTTGGAGAACAACGCTGCTGCTGCTGCTGCTCAGCTGCTGATGCTGCTGCTGCTGCCGCTGCTCTGCCGCCGTCTCCGTGGCCTTGGCTCGGCTCGGCTCGGCCCCGGTACCCGGCTCTGTTCCAGTCCCCTCCCTTCACCTCTCAGGGCGGTGACTGGTGGTCGCCGTGCTGCAGATAAAGCTTTCATATGTAAGGAGGCTCTCAGAGCAGATCTGCAGCTGTTGTTGAGGAGGCTCCAGAGGTTTGAGCAGGTTTCATGTCGTTACTGATTAAAGATTAAACTAAATAGTAAAACTACATTTTACACATTTAACACGTGGTGCATGTTGGTTATATTATACATATGAGTATAGCTTTAACCCTCCGGTCAGCTTTAACCCTCCGGTCAGCTTTAACCCTCCGGTCAGGTTCAACCCTCCGGTCAGCTTTAACCCTCCGGTCAGCTTTAACCTTCCGGTCAGGTTCAACTCTCCGGTCAGGTTCAACCCTCCGGTCAGCTTTAACCCTCCGGTCAGCTTCAACCCTCCGGTCAGGTTCTAATCCTCTAATGTCTCAGGTTCTAGTCGTTGGTCAGGTTCTAGTCGTTGGTCAGGTTCTAATCCTCTAATGTCTCAGGTTCTAGTCGTTGGTCAGGTTCTAATCCTCTAATGTCTCAGGTTCTAGTCGTTGGTCAGGTTCTAGTCGTTGGTCAGGTTCTAGTCGTTGGTCAGGTTCTAATCCTCTAATGTCTCAGGTTCTAGTCGTTGGTCAGGTTCTAGTCGTTGGTCAGGTTCTAGTCGTTGGTCAGGTTCTAATCCTCTAATGTCTCAGGTTCTAGTCGTTGGTCAGGTTCTAATCCTCTAATGTCTCAGGTTCTAGTCGTTGGTCAGGTTCTAATCCTCTAATGTCTCAGGTTCTAGTCGTTGGTCAGGTTCTAATCCTCTAATGTCTCAGGTTCTAGTCGTTGGTCAGGTTCTAGTCGTTGGTCAGGTTCTAGTCGTTAGTCAGGTTCTAATCCTCTAATGTCTCAGGTTCTAGTCGTTGGTCAGGTTCTAGTCGTTGGTCAGGTTCTAATCCTCTAATGTCTCAGGTTCTAGTCGTTGGTCAGGTTCTAGTCGTTGGTCAGGTTCTAATCCTCTAATGTCTCAGGTTCTAGTCGTTGGTCAGGTTCTAGTCGTTGGTCAGGTTCTAATCCTCTAATGTCTCAGGTTCTAGTCGTTGGTCAGGTTCTAGTCGTTGGTCAGGTTCTAATCCTCTAATGTCTCAGGTTCTGGTCGTTGGTCAGGTTCTAATCCTCTAATGTCTCAGGTTCTAGTCGTTGGTCAGGTTCTAGTCGTTGGTCAGGTTCTAGTCGTTGGTCAGGTTCTAATCCTCTAATGTCTCAGGTTCTAGTCGTTGGTCAGGTTCTAGTCGTTGGTCAGGTTCTAGTCGTTGGTCAGGTTCTAATCCTCTAATGTCTCAGGTTCTAGTCGTTGGTCAGGTTCTAGTCGTTGGTCAGGTTCTAGTCGTTGGTCAGGTTCTAATCCTCTAATGTCTCAGGTTCTAGTCGTTGGTCAGGTTCTAATCCTCTAATGTCTCAGGTTCTAGTCGTTGGTCAGGTTCTAATCCTCTAATGTCTCAGGTTCTAGTCGTTGGTCAGGTTCTAGTCGTTGGTCAGGTTCTAGTCGTTGGTCAGGTTCTAATCCTCTAATGTCTCAGGTTCTAGTCGTTGGTCAGGTTCTAGTCGTTGGTCAGGTTCTAATCCTCTAATGTCTCAGGTTCTAGTCGTTGGTCAGGTTCTAGTCGTTGGTCAGGTTCTAATCCTCTAATGTCTCAGTCACGGCTGCAATTAATGATTCTTTTGAATTGATTAAGCGTTTAATTAATTGATGGATCATTCTGTCTATAAAACCATAATCATTCAGATTTAGAGTGACCAACAGTCCAAAACCCAAAGAGATCTGGTTCCAGCCCGTCTCTGGAGGCTTTGAGAGATGAATGAAAAGATGAATACATATTGTCAAAATACTTCCTGATTATTTTCTGAATGTTTTATTTCTGGTTCAGTGATCAGATCAGATGGTTGTCTGAGTTTATAAATGTTCTGTTGGGTTCCCCTTTCTCTCTCTCTCTCTCTCTCTCTCTCTCTCTCTCTTTACCTGCTGCTGGGTTACAATATAAATATATATATATATATATTTACAGACGTAGGCAAAATTGTTGGTACCCTTCCGTTAAAGAAAGAAAAACCAACAATGGTCACTGAAATAACTTGAAACTGACAAAAGTAATAATAAATAAAAATTCACTGAAAATTAACTAATGAAAATCAGATATTGTTTTTGAATTATGGTTCAGCAGAATCATTTAAAAAAACAAACTAATGAAACTGGCCTAGACAAAAATGATGGTACCCTTAACTTAATATTTTGTTGCACAACCTTTTGAGGCAATCACTGCAATCAAGTGATTTCTGTAACTCTCAATGAGACTTCTGCACCTGTCGACAGGTATGTTGGCCCACTCCTCGTGAGCAAACTGCTCCAGCTGTCTCAGGTTTGAAGGGTGCCTTCTCCAGACTGCATGTTTCAGCTCCTTCCACAGATGTTCAATAGGATTTAGATCAGGGCTCATAGAAGGCCACTTCAGAACAGTCCAATGTTTTGTTCTTAGCCATTCTTGGGTGTTTTTAGCTGTGTTTTGGGTCATTATCCTGTTTGAGGACCCATGACCTGCAACTGAGACCAAGCTTTCTGACACTGGGCAGCACATTTCGCTCCAGAATGCCTTGATAGTCTTGAGATTTCATTGCACCCTGCACAGATTCAAGACACCCTGTGCCAGATGCAACAAAGCAGCCCCATAACATAACCGAGCCTCCTCCATGTTTCACATTAGGTACAGTGTTCTTTTCTTTGGATGCTTCATCTCTTCGTCTGTGAACATAGAGCTGATGTGACTTGCCAAAAAGCTCCAGTTTTGTCTCATCTGTCCAAAGGACATTCTCCCAGAAGCTTTGTGGCTTGTCAATATGCATTTTGGAAAATTCCAGTCTCGCTTTTTTATGATTTGGTGTCATCCTCGGTTGTCTTCCATTAAGTCCACTTTGGCTCAAACAGTGACGGATGGTGCGATCTGACACTGATGTACCTTGACCTTGGAGTTCACCTCTAATCTCTTTGGAAGTTGTTCTGGGCTCTTTGGTTACCATTCGTATTATCCGTCTCTTCAATATGTCATCAATTTTCCTCTTGCGGCCACGTCCAGGGAGGTTGGCTACAGTCCCATGGACCTTAAACTTCTGAATAATATGTGCAGCTGTAGTCACAGGAACATCAAGCTGCTTGGAGATGGTCTTATAGCCTTTACCTTTAACATGAAGGTCTATAATGTTCTTTCTGATCTCCTGAGACAACTCTCTCCTTAGCTTTCTGTGGTCCATGTTCAGTGTGGTACACACCATGATGCCAAACAGCACAGTGACTACTTTTCACCTTTTAAATAGGCAGACTGACTGATTACAAGTTTGAAGACACCTGTGATGCTATTTACAGGACACACCTTAGTTTAATATGTTAGGGTTACCATCATTTTTGTCCAGGCCAGTTTCATTAGTTTGTTTTTTAAAATGATTCTGCTGAACCACAATTCAAAAACAATGTCTGATTTTCATTAGTTAATTTTCAGTAAATTTTTATTTATTATTACTTTTGTCAGTTTCAAGTTATTTCAGTGACCATTGTGGGTTTTTCTTTCTTTAACGGAAGGCTACCAACAATTGTGCCTACGTCTGTATATATATTTATATTTAATATTAAGAAATAACCAAAGAATAAAATCCAGGTGTAATTGAAACCGAGGTTTCTGGCGTGCAGCTGACCTTTGACCTCGGAGCGCTGCTGTGCATCTCGGCGGGAGGAGATTGATGGTGGGCTTCTCTGGAGTCTGCCGGGTCAAGGTGACTCGCTGTTGTTGTTGTAGTGGTTTCTACTGCGTGAACTGTAACCTGTGATGATCCTCTGAGCTCTGAGCTCCGGGCCGTCTGATCTCAGATCAGCCTCCCCAGGCGGCCGCACGCTCACACGCTCACACACTCACACGCTCACACGCTCACACGCTCACACACTCACACACTCACACGCTCACACGCTCACACACTCACAATCACACACTCACACACACACACTCACACACACACACACACACTCACACACTCACACACTCACAATCACATACTCATACACACACGCTCACACGCTCACACGCTCACACGCTCACACGCTCACACACTCACAAACTCACATGCTCACACACTCACACACTCACACACTCACAATCACACACTCACACACTCACACACACACACACACACACACACACACACACTCACACACTCACACACTCACAATCACACACTCACACATACGCACACGCACACACACTCACACACTCACACGCTCACACACTCACACACTCACAATCACACACTCACACACACACACACACACACTTACACGCTCACACAAACAGACAGAACAACACTTGACCTTCATGTCAGGCCATAAAGTCAATGATAATAGCACCGACTGTGGTGTCTGGAATGGGCACGCAGAGCTGCTGCTTATTTCTGTTCTCTGCATGCATCAGTAGTGAGGGGGGGGGGGGGGGGACTATTCAGATCTACAGGGGGGAGGGGATGACTATTCAGATCTAGAGGGGGGGGGGGTTGTGATCTTTCATGGTGTTTAATTGGAGGAATATCCCCCAAATCCTCCCAGAACAACAACCGGTCTGACTCTGCAGCCTGGATGTCATCAATGTGTGTGTGTGTGTGTGTGTGTGTGTGTGTGAGGCGGTAGAGGCATGTGTGATTAATGACCACGGCCTCTATTCTCTCCTCCAACGCGCTGCTCCACATTTTCAATCGCGTTCACAGTTCAGAGGTCGGAGCTGGAGCTGATGGCTGAAGGGCGTTGTTCTCTCAGAACATCCAGCCCGGCCCGGCTCACGACCCGGGTTTGATCCTGAGGGAAGCTTCTACCCCCTCGCCATCCCCCCCGCCTCGCCTCCCTCTCCACATAGAGCAATCCGTTTATAACGGAGAGTGTGGCACCTTGATAGCAGCACTTTGAAGCAGAGAGAGAGCGTCTCTGAAGCGACCAGATAACCTCGTCCAACCTGCTTTACATCTGCAGGTCGTCTCTGACTCCTCTGAGCTCTCCAACGCTCCACACTCTCATATCTGCATTCACATGAGACCGTTCAGCAGCTCACTCACATTATCACACGCCTGCATTCTTTATCTCCATATTTAACGTTTACAATCTACAAAAAATATAAATGTAGTTTCACATAATTGTTTAAAGCTTATGAGTGTTTTTTTATATTAACAATGAATCAAATGTCTGTTTAATGTTATTTTTGGTGACGAACCCAGAGAGGCTTTACTGAACCTTTGAGCATCTTTCAGCTCATTCAATCAATCAAACTTTATTTATAAAGCACCTTTCAAACAAGTCAAATGCAACTGAAAGACCATCGACAAAAATATAGAATGTCAAAAATAGATTCAGACTAAAGCAACAAAACAACCAAGATAGAAGTTCATCGAACAGGAAGGCAATAAAAGATAAACTAAATACATGTAATAAAAATAACAATAAAAATAAACAAACAGAAACTAAACAAAAAATAATCAGATCGTATCAAAACAACGAAATTTCAATAAAATAAAACAGAACAAAAGAGATAATAATGATCAGCAATACAAAGTTTGATTAAACAAAATATAGCAAAAATAAACACTACAATGATGATGATTAATAAAATAAGTATAAACAATAAAATCATAAAATTGTAAACGACCCTCCCAGCGTCTAAAATCACTGCACACGACCCGGCCAGCGCCTAAAATCACTGCACACGACCCGGCCAGCATCTAAAATCACTGCACACGACCCGGCCAGCGTCTAAAATCGCTGCACACGACCCGGCCAACGTCTAAAATCGCTGCACACGACCCGGCCAGCGTCTAAAATCGCTGCACACGACCCGGCCAGCGTCTAAAATCGCTGCACACGACCCGGCCAGCGTCTAAAATCGCTGCACACGACCCGGCCAGCGTCTAAAATCGCTGCACACGACCCGGCCAGCGTCTAAAATCGCTGCACACGACCCGGCCAGCGTCTAAAATCGCTGCACACGACCCGGCCAGCGTCTAAAATCGCTGCACACGACCCGGCCAGCGTCTAAAATCGCTGCACACGACCCGGCCAGCGTCTAAAATCGCTGCACACGACCCGGCCAGCGTCTAAAATCGCTGCACACGACCCGACCAGCGTCTAAAATCGCTGCACACGACCCGGCCAGCGTCTAAAATCACTGCATCACTTTTTTTTCCCTCTTAGAGAAAATAGGTAAAAAAAATAGCTTGAGTCTGATTTGAAAAGTTCCTTTTTGTCTCTTTGCCTCTTGGAGAAAAGAGGATGAAGAAATGTTTTTTTTTGTTTGTTTTTAGGCTTTTTAAGTGTTTATTGTTGTAATACATATTTCGACCACCAGAGGGCACCACTACCTCATGTTCTCAGTAGGACTAAGCTTTAATTTCTAAATTCAAAATAAAGAAAAATAATAAAAGAAAAGAAAAAATAATGTCACAAAGAAAAAAGTAATCTACAAAAATGTAATTCCTTTTAATCTGTTCCAGAGACAAAAAAAGGAACTTTGAAAGATTATCCTCAAAAATAAAAATTCCACCTGTTCTTAAGTTATAAACACAGGAGACAAAATAATTTAGATCAGAGTTAGAAAATGGATCACCAGACTTTTAGGGCTTCCGTACAGTGGAGATCAAACGGAGCAAAAAGGAGGTTGAATAATGATCATCAACATGTCACTCTGATCGCTGCCATACTACGGCAGCATGATACGATATCGTACCATGTCTGCTGCCCCCACCTGGACAAATTAATTAACGCTCTTTCAAATGTTTTTTCTTATTATTTTGCATATTTATGAGGTAAATTAGTAGCTTCAGTGACAGAATGAATTTTATTGATTTTAGAGTTAATTAGTGCCATCAAATCCTAAACGTTCCCTCCCCGTGGTTTTACTGGTTCCAAACCATCGACAAAATCTAATCTTTAATTGATTTAAATTCAATTCATTTTTTTCAATTTCTTATTTTAACATGTTCCAGTTGTGTTGACGATGAGCCATGCAGTCCAAATAATCAATATTATTAGTATCTAACACGTGAGCATGAGAGAATGTGATGGATTCATGGATCCATCTGATCAGAGTCCAGCTCCGCCTCACCGGTTCCTCTCCAATGATGCTCCATTAGATCTCATCCACAGCTTCTCTCACACTCTGTGACACACACATATATATATATATATATATATATATTATATGATAATAAGCCTATAATGAATCACTGACCACTTTATCTGAATGAATCCACAGATTCCTCTGCAGATTCTGAGATGTTCTCAGTTTTTACAGAGAATACAGTGAAGTATTAATGGAAGTACAGTATATGGAGAGTAGAATGTGACAGACAGAGTACAGTATTGCACTGCTCTGTATGTTGTACTGCTTTGTATATTGTACAGCTCTGTATGTTGTACTGCTTTGTATGTGGTACTGCTTTGTATATTGTACAGCTCTGTATGTTGTACTGCTTTGTATGTGGTACTGCTTTGTATGTTGTACTAGTCCTACTCCTACCAGTATATTAACCCTTATGATCTATACCGCTGTGTGGCACAATCCGAGCAAACAGCCAAACAAAAGAATAAAAGAACACATGTAAATCCTCTCCTATTAAATTGCATCATCCAAGATTATGAGAATTTAAAATCCCAGTTAAATATTAAATGAAATTACAGGCTGTGTGATGTTGAATTAAGACGCTTTGTTAAATTACAGTACAGTCCATGATTAACAATCTGATTGAAGGGCTTCGTTTAAATGAATCTCTCATGTTGTGTTCAGACTCCCTAAAAATATCCCTTCCACTGTGATCTCTTTATTCACTTCTACTACAAACCACCACATTGAGTTGTACTTAATGAGTTTTACTCCACCACATTAAGAAACAAGTGTTTAAAAAGTCTTAACTTGTTTATTCTTGTACAGAGAGTTATATTATTTAGTTTTGTTCCTGAGAACCGCTGAGAGAAAACTCAGAATATTCTATTCAAACCTATTGCAGACTCAAGTCCATATAAGGATATACATTACATATAATACATTACAAAACAGGAAGCATTATAAAAAGTCATGATTAAAGATATTAAAAATATGAATATGAATATAAATATATACATACATATAAAGAAGTGTAGCAGTGCCTCCACAGCTGTGATTGGTACCATGTTATGCTAAATCTGATGTTAGACAACCACACGATTATGTTTATATGTTAATACAGTTTGAAAAGTATTTATGTCTGCAGATACAAACATTTCACCGGCACTGCAACATCTCGGTCTCTTTAGTAATATTCTCATTGCATCATTAGATGCGACCTGAAGTCTCTGTAAGCTCGCTTCTTCATAGTTTGACCACCAATGGGCTGTAGACAGTGGTGAACAATCTGCTCTGAACAGAGACATCCGAACACACACTAAACTTCCTTAAGAGAATGTTTGCTTGTATAGACATCTAAAGCGGGATTGCCTATAAATATCATCATCATCTGTCATGTCTTCAGGAATGAAACGTCCAAAATATTTGACTTTATTAAAGACACAAAGATTGTTATCAGACAATTTGAAGTCTGGAAATTTTAGACATTTGTCCTCCTTCATTCTACAGATCAAGATTATACTCTTACTGGCATTGTGTTGGATATCATGTTCCACAGCAGACACAGAACATACACTGAGGAGAAGACCAGCGCTACTTGGACTAAAGACCACTAGCTCATCAGCATACATAATATGGTTCACTAAAGTATTCCCAACCATGCACCCAGTATTACAGGCAGAGATCATCAATATATCAATTAAAAGAACTGGGGACAACCCCCCCGACACCATTGCTAACGTGGCTTACTCTCTGGTGGTCTGGTGAGCAAACCAGTAAACCAGGATTCTCACGATGTCTTTGGGCACCCCTCTTTGACTCAATTTAATAAACAACTTTCTATGATTAACACGATCAAAAGCTTTAGAGGCATCAATAAAACACATTACTAGATAATAACACATTATTAGAATATTCTATTTAATAAAAATATGTCCTAAAGGCAGAACTTGAGACTAATGACTGTATATTTTTACAGTCCTATAATGCTCATATCTAGAGGAGATAAGTGTTCCAGTGTTTAGTCATTAACTGGTGAGAACATGATGCTGTAGGAGCAGCTCTGTCTGCTGCTGCTGATGCTGCTGAAGCTGGATCCGGTGGGTTTGGAGTTGTATAGTGATGGATTGCCTTGCTTTCTAACCTGATGATGGGCTTGACTGACCAGTGAAACAGAGCAGGCTGAGACGATGCTGCTCTCTGAAATAGTGGAAATGGAGAGGAGGAGGAGGAGGAGAAGGATGCCTCCCTCCGCTGCTCGGCAGTGATGGATCTGCCATCGGAGAGCTCACGTCTGCCTCACAGTCCGACAGTCACGCCACCCGCTGATGGGAATTACCATCCATGTCCGTTATCTTCTCCTTTAGATCTTTCCATCCTGTTAGGTTACAGTGGCTGGCCATGCGGCCGCTGTCGCCCCGCTCCACAGACATGTATGGATGACTTGTAAAAAGAAATCAATGAGTGATGAACACTCATGTGAGCACTCCTATCCCAGGTTCAGACCCTCATATCGGTGGACACTATTGGACTATCTGCAGTTGAACGTAGAAGGATTTTACTCGACAGTAAACCTGCAATAAATCCAGCTTCGCCCCGTCTGAAGAGCTGTTAAACAATTCTATTAGTCTGCTTTCACTGCAGAGGTTTACAATCAAATTGTCCAAAGTGCTGTTTCAGGAGCTTTTTCCTCCATAAAACTGTGAGCAAACGACTGCAGAGAAATACTGAATGAAACCTACAAGCTACGCTGGTGAATCTCTCTCTGTCCGTCCACGAATCAGAAATATAAAAACACAAACTACAATTTACACCATGATTACTGGAGCAACTATAATGTCACCTGACTCTAGTAATTATTAGTATTTCACTTTTTTATTAGTTTTAACATAAACAACATTTTGTGTACAAAAGGACAGGAAAAATGTTTTTCTTATTATTTTGTTTCATTTACAGAAACAAAATGAAGAATAACAAAATAATCCCCAAATTAAATTAATCACAATAATAATAATAATATTAATTCAGGGTTAGGGTTAGACTACGTTCAGGGTTAAGGTTAGACTACGTTCAGGGTTAGGGTTAGACTACGTTCAGGGTTAGAGTTACACTACGTTCAGGGTTAGGGTTAGACTACGTTCAGGGTTAGGGTTAGACTACGTTCAGGGTTAGGGTTAGACTACGTTCAGGGTTAGGGTTAGACTTCGTTCAGGGTTAGGGTTAGACTATGTTCAGGGTTAAGGTTAGACTGCGTTCAGGGTTAGGGTTAGACTATGTTCAGGGTTAAGGTTAGACTGCGTTCAGGGTTAGGGTTAGACTATGTTCAGGGTTAAGGTTAGACTGCGTTCAGGGTTAGGGTTAGACTATGTTCAGGGTTAGGGTTAACCACTAACCGACCACAATGTGACTGCCTGATCTAATACTTGCTATTAGAGATATTATGTTGCATCACAATCTCTTGCAGGTTTCCTGAGTAGGTCCTGGACATTCAGGTCGTGGACATTCAGTCACTTTGGGCTGCTGATATCAGAGGAAGTCAGATTTCTGTGAAGTGGGTTAAACTCTGCAGTTATCCGTGTGCTGTATCTGCTCTCCTTCTCCAGTCTTCATATCAGAGCACAGCTACTAAATCCTGCCATCAAATCTTCAAAGCAGCAGTTCTGTTGTCCACCGTCTGACTTTGTAGTGCAAATCCATGACGGAGAGATGTGGACCAGAAGCGGAGAAGGAAAGAGTTCAGAGTAGGGAGGAGGGAGGTGAGCGTCGGTGACTTTCTGCTCGGCCTGCTTCACGAGAGCAGTACTCCAGTTTGTTGTTAACACTCCCGTCTGTCAGGCAGAGCACTGTTTGCACCGCCGCTGTCACTCTGAGCAAACAAGCTGACGTAGAACGCTGCCGAGGAGAAGCACACGGCAAATTGTCAACACAGATGTTTTTTTTTGAAGAGGAACAAATGATAAAGTCAGTTAGGTTTAACAACAGAGTGACAACCTGGGTGTTATTCCTCCCCCCTCCGTGCTCCTACTGTAGATGGAAGGAAACGCAGAGAGAACAGCCGTCGTCACGGAGGAAACACTTCAGATACTTCAGTAGAATACATTCAACTAATTCAACCATTTGATTCAGATGCTTTCATCACCTCATGTTATTTAAAGATGGCTCCATGAAGACTTTACACACCGGACAAATAAACCACACACACCTGCAAATATGATATATCTGTCTTCTTATTGTGAAAGGTGAGAACAGAAGAAGTGGATCAGGTCAGCGCTGCCTTTGTGAAGGTTGAAAGGAGTAATAAAGTTTGCTCTCCTGGTTCGGACTACGGAGCCTCTGTGTTCTTGTTTCATAAATAGAACTGGACCCGTTCCACACAACGTGATTGGTTGATGCCTTTATTCGTGGTTTGAAAGCTCAGAAAAATCGACCTTGTCACAAATAAAAGTACTTTTTCGCCACATAATATTCACGTTACAGTTCAGAAATAATAATAATAATATATTAGATTTATATAGCGCTTTTTAGTGATCTCAAAGACGCTTAACATAGTCGGGGGGAAAACGGTGTGAGACAGACAGGAGACGAACGACATATAGTTTGATCTAGGAATTAATTTCACACAATAAACAAGTGTGTAAAGGCCTCGTGTTAAATCTCACATTATGGAAAGTAAAATCAGACCAAGAGGCAATTCTCATGTTTCATACATCAACAAAACCTCAACTCCGTCTCCTTGAAATCATGTTCGTATACTACTAATCGGTTGTAGTTGCTGAAATTCAATATAAAAACAGGGAGAATAAACTGCCTTCATTTTGACGAGCAGGATTTCATCCCAACAAGCCTGCAGTCCTCACAACATCAATGACACCGTTGGTCATTTGTCTAAATACCTAACATGACTCACGGGTTCCTGATTAGCAACTTCAGTCTGAAACCGTTTCTCAGCTCTCACATGTCAGTGTTGGTTAACCTATAAACCTTAAAGGTTCCATATCAGCTCATTTTCACGTTCAGACTTGTATTTAGTGTTTCTACTAGAACATGTTTACATGCTGTCATGTTAAAAAAACCTTTATGTTCCTCGTACTGTCTGCCTGAATATACCTGTATTTACCGTCTGACTGAAACGCTCCGTTTTAGTGCATTTCAATGGAATTGCGACAAAATTGCAACAGAATTGCGTTGCTAGGCAACAGCTTGGGTCCATGTTTACTTCCTGTCAGCTGATGTCGTTCACATACACTGCAACAGGAAATAAACTGGGACACATTTAGAATGTTTACGTTTAAAACCGTGTGATGATCTAAATATTGTATATTTGTGACATCACAAATGGACAGAAATCCTGACGGCTCGTTTCAAATGCAGACTTTCTGAATAAGGGCTGTGTGTGTTTCTCTGTGGATTGAGCGTTTTGATACTTTAACAGTATTTATATAAAGCACTTAAACCTGCTTTATAATATAATAAAAGACATGAAAATCTCTCTTTTTTATAATATGGGACCTTTAAGGTGTGTCTACAGGCAACATTCATCAACGCTTCAACCTACGACTCTCTGGGTACGTCTTTAGCATCAGTGATGGATGTGTCAGCGATGACGTGTCAGTTTCCGCTCGCTACATGCATCGTGTCTTGTCAAAATCAGCTTTTTGTCCAAACGTGGGGTTTAGGTCTAGGTCAGGGTTAACCCCAACCCTAACCCTTTACTTAGTTTTTAGCTTTACTTACGTAACAAAACTAGTTGGTAAGGTTCAGGATCAGATTGCTGTTAGGGTTTAAATACGTCCGTTTGTTACGTAGAATAAGTCTCGTTTCGTAACTCATGTATGTGCCGTTGTGGACACAGACCGGATGGTGACTGGTCTCCTGGTCAAAGTCCTGTGTTTGTTCAACAGTCTCACGGCAGCTTGTGAACTAAATGAATTATTATTTGATTTGTGTACATGAACACCAATTTCACTTTTTTTGAGACACTCAGCGCGACTTTCAACAATGTCTTCTTCATGTGTTTTCCTACGAATGTGTTTTCCTCCCTACACCACATTCACCGCTCTCTAGACTTCACAGTTCCATTGATTACATGTGAATTGATTACGGGCTGACCATTATGCCTGCTGTGTGACGTGGCTGATCTGTTTGAGCCACTCCTCCATCCTGACCTTCTCCCGAAGTGGACCTTCTCACGCTTTATACTCCGTCAGTTGCTGTGGCCGTCTAATAATGACGTGGTTCACATTGGAGTTAGTTGAAAGCCTGCTGTGTCTCATACAGACGCTGAAGGGTGCCTCGGTGTGTCGGTATCAGACGCCGAGGGGTATTTATTAGACGGTTTATTAGAGCTTGTTTGATG
>JAUPFX010000197.1:0-17004 GCA_036937225.1 Sebastes paucispinis
CATGTTAAACTCTGGTAACTTTGTCGACAACTATTATCTATCTATCTATCTATTACTTGAGGACTTCCACTAGATAAAAGCAATACTACTTTAAATCCAGTGTTATTTCATTAGTGTCACTTTGAATGTTTTATTAGTTCCTTCATGATCCTCAACAACATTAAATCCACCTCTTTGTCTTAGAGCATGTTAAAACTCTGGTAACGTTGTCGACAACTATTATCCATCTATATATCCATATATCTATAGATATATAGATATCTCTCTATATAGAGATGTATATATATATATATATATATAGATATAGATATATTACTTGTGGATTTCCAATAGATAAAAGTAACAATATTTTGGATTCAGTGTTATTTTATTAGTGCCACTTTGAATGTCTGATTTCCTTCATATTGATCTTAAACAACATTATATCCACCTCTTTGTCTTACAGCATGTTAAGACAACTATTATCTATCTATCTATCTATTACTTTAGGTCTTCCACTAGATAAAAGCAATACTATTTTAAATTCAGTGTAATTTCATTAGTGTCTCTTTGCATGTTATTAGTTCTGTATTGATCTTCATCCCCCTCTCTCTCTCTCTCTCCCTCTCTCTCTCTCTCCCTCTCCCTCTCTCTCTCTCTCTCTTTGTCTCCAGCATGTTAAACTCTGGTTGCCATCGACAACATGGCGGCCATGAAAACGTAACCACAACGTGAAGCCTGCAACACAATGAAGCTATAAAACCTCTCAGCCTGCTCTCACACACAACTCACCTCAAAACTGTGCTTGACGAAGGACTTGGAGTAGAAAAACCGATGGAACAGCACTTGCCCCGTTGCCATTGCCACCTGAAATGCAGAAGAAACGACAGAAACAGAGCAGCGTGACTTTCTTGTGTAATCCGGCCTAACCTTGCACAATGGACCCGCCGCCATTTTGGCTCAACCACGCCATCGTTATGAAGAAGAAGCAGGCCTTTACGGCGTTAACACACGACATTAAGGCTCTGTGAATGTGTTTATATGTTACCTGCGGTAGTCGGAGGAGAATCCCAGCCGACTGGATGAGCTCACAGCCGAGGATGCGGAGGTCTGTCTCGGTGTTCAGGTCGAGGCCGTCGAGCATTGACGGAGTCGGGCTCAACCGCTCCTCCGGGATGAGCGAGTTATCGATGGTGAGGTAAACCTCCGAGTACACTTTGTCACCGATGAGGATGCCATCGTTGTTTGTGGACGCGTTCGAGGAGACAGAGAGAGGACCTGCGGCCATCTTTCAACGCACGAAAAAACACAAAAAGATGTATTAAAGGCGATCAGTGAAAGAAACAGGAGCAGCTCCTCGACGGAGAAACGACGACGGCGGAGGAGGAGGAGGAGCGGGGTGACTGACAAAGTAGCTGACGTCACCAGCACAGTTTCACACGCAACATGTTTTTGTGTGTACATCCGCGGTGGTTTGTGGTGGTGATATAGTTCCTCAATATTGAGCCGTTTTGGACATTACTTTCTTCAAAAATGAATCACGTTTTATACAAATAAATAGTTAATAAACAGACCCAGTTGATTTGAGATTCAATAATTGCTTTTCCATTACAGATGGTATATTATATCATGCTGCCTCCACAAGCTTCCTGTGAACTCAGTTTTTCCAAATTCAGAATTATTTTAGATGATAAATAATGACAAAATGAACCTTAAAACAAAGAGTTCTTGATTAAAATTTGTTTCACAAAACACCAAAGAATATGTATTAAACATCAATTAAGTCCACTACTACTACTACTATTAATGTTATTATTATTATAATAATAATAATAATAATAAGCATTAGCCTACTTTATCCTAATTTATGTTAGCCTTTATATATATATATATATATATATATATATATAGTTCCTCAATATTGAATCGTTTTGGATAAAAAACTACATTACTTTTTTTCGAAATTAATCACGAATTATACAAATAAATAGTCAATAACCAAACCAATTGACATGATATGCAATAATCTCTCCATTGTTTTCAATTACAGATGGTAAATTATCTCATGCTACCTTCATGTGAGCTCAGTTTTTCCAAAATCAGAAGTATTTTAGATGACAAATAATGACAAAATGAACCTTAAAACAAAAAAAAGAGATACATGATGATATAGTTCCTCAATATTGAATCGTTTTGGATTAAAAAACGACATTATTTTCTTCAACAATTGATCACAAATAAATAGTTAATAAACAGACCCAGTTGATCTGAGATATAATAATCGCTCCATTGTTTTATCATTACAGATGGTAAATTAGCTCATGCTGCCTTCACAAGCTTCAAGTGAGCTCAGTTTTTCCAAATCCAGAAGTATTTTTAGATGATAAATAATGACAAAATTAACCTTAAAACAAAAAAGAGTTGTTGGTCATAACGTATAATCATGTATTATACAAATAAATAGTTAATAAACAGACTAGTTGACCTGATATACAATAATTGCTCCATTGTTTTGGTAGAGTTGTAGGTCAAAACAGTTTCACTGTCATAATAAAAAATCACAGACCCTCTGATCCTGCAGCCATAAAGACCACTGCTGGTAGTTATTATGATATGGAGACTCAGGTTTACTATTAATTATAGCAATACTCCCATATATATGTCACATCATGTTGGAAATACATGATGATATAGTTCCTCAATATTGAATCGTTTTGGACAAAAACTACATTACTTTTTGCAAAATGAATCATGTATTTATACAAATAAATAGTTAATAAACAGACTAGTTGACCTGAGATATAATAATCGCTCCATTGTTTTCCATTATTATCTCATGCTTCCTTCACAAGCTTCACAGGAGCTCAGTTTTTCCAAATTCAGAAGTATTTTAGATGACAAATAATGACAAATTAACCTTAAAACAAAAAAGTGTTCTTCAAAATTTGTTTCACTGTCATAATAAAAACATCACAGACCCTCTGATCCTGCAGCCATAAGGAAAACACCAAAAAAATGTGTATTAAACCTCAATTTAGTCAACTACTGGTAATTCTTATGATATGGAGGCTCAGTTTTACTATTAATTATAGCAATACTCCCATATATGTGTTGCGCCTTACATGTCACATAATGTTGGAAATACATGATGATATAGTTCCTCAATATTGAATCGTTTTGGACAAAAACAACATTATTTTCTTCAAAAATGAATCACGTATTATGCAAATAAATAGTTAATAAACACACCAATTGACCTGAAGTGCAATAATTGCTCCATTGTTTTCAATTACAGATGGTAAATTAGCTCATGCTGCCTTCACATGCTTCATGTGAGCTCAGTTTTTTCCAAATTCAGAAGTATTTTAGATGACAAATAATGACAAAATGAACCTTACAACAAAAAGAGTTGTTCAAAACGGTCATAATAAAACATCACAGACCCTCTGATCCTGCAGCCATAAAAGAAAACACCAAAAAATGTGTATTAAACATGTTTAAATTCATTTAGTCAACTACTGGTAGCTCTTATGATATGAAGGCTCAGTTTTACTTTTAATTATAGCAATACACTCATATATGTGTTGCGCCTTACATGTCGGATCATGTTAGAAATACTGTACAAACATCTCATTATATATTTTCATTATTACTGTAGTTGTTGTTGTTTCCGACAACACCTGAAGGCAACAGCAGGAAGCGACTCACCACCAACGGTTTCTGTGACGTACTTTACGGGAAAGTCCGGACTTCTCACTTATGGTACATATCCATCCGCCAATTACAAGAAAAGGAGTCACAGCTGAACCTTAAGAGGACTTTATTATGAAATCATTGTTTACATGCGCTCATTTACACACAGTGTGACACGAAGTCAGTAATAGCAACTTCGTAATTTTCTATTTAACCGTTTAAAGATATAGCATCCCACATCCCAGGGCATGTTGTTTAAGACAAATTATGAACTTAATTAATTTATTGTGTCAAATAAGGTTATGAACTTCAGTTTAGGACTTGTGGCATTGATTGTGTCAAAGAAGGTGCAGTTTCATGTGAACAGTAAGTACAGGGAACATTGTGTTCACTTGCTGTTCAGCCCCAAGGATCGTGTAGCCTGAAGCCTTGCAGTAACTAAAAACAGACAGCAGAGAGAACTAGAGACCCACAAGATGAGGTTTCTGGAAAATCAGGTGAAGCAGAGGGCTTCCTGGGATTATAGTTTGTCCTGTGAGAACTCATGCACTGACCTTGTATCGAATCCCCACCAATGACCTGATGCTGCAGTACAGCCTGTGCAATGTTTTGACACAGTTTTACTACCACCAAGTGACTTATGGGCCTATACTGCTGGTACCGTCTCTGTTGGTTTATGGGCAAATAGGCCTGCACAGGGCCCAAAAAACCCAAGTTTCACTGCAAGTCATTTGGTATTAGGTCATTTGATTAATTGAAAATTTGTTATGAAATTTGCACCACCAAGTAAAATATCAACTGTGTCGGATCCTGCATTATTATCTTGACGCAATGACACCCTGTCTCATAGAAGGGGTCTATGTCAAAATCTAGTTTTAAGACCTTAAAGATGACTTAAAGATAGGGTCGACGATGTTGGAAAGCTGGCGTAATCTGAAAGTATCATGCATTTGTGGGCTGAATCATCCAATCCACCAAACAACTCAAAACAAGAGTCAATTCCATGGGGAGAATACACTGTTTACCATTGGCAGAGCATTTTGGCAAATTTTTCTTGGTTGCTACCTACATAATCAGCTGTGCTGCTCATCCCACAAATGCATGATCCTTACAAGTTGGACATCATTGTCAAGGTAAATAAACAGGCTTTCCAACGATGTAAAATACAATGCTAATTAGCATTGTAACAACAGAGAAATAATCCACCAAACACAAGTTTCTGAACTTTTTCCCCCCAGTTTATATATATAGCTCACATGGTGCATATTCATAAATACAGTTGTTATAAAAAAATGACAACAAACCAACTGGCACACAGCAATCCTGGGGTAACAAATATAGTGAAGTTGCCACGTTTAGTCTGCTGTGTGCGGTATACTGTACATGTGGACGACTGGGTACAGAAGGAGGAAATGGGGGGGTCAGTAGGAGCCCAAGAGCAAATTATTGCCATGCGTCCCATGAACAGTTTAATCCCGCCATGGTTGGTTATTTCCTGAAGTTATACTGTATACATGTGTGCGTCTAAAGCTATTGTAAGCAATAGTTGTAATCATACAAACATGGCATAAGGGTCTGCCTTCATGACCTGTTTGGGGCTCTATGTGGCCTGTGAGGGACAGACAGATATCCACACACACACACACACATGGATTTACCTACCTCAGTTTTCCTACTACACCACATGAGGTGGCAGACTGAGGTCTCATTGTCCCCATCATTAACCAACACCTACAACCAGCACCTCCGGGCCCCCGCACTTACGCAGTTACCACGACGACAAGAATACTGAGCATTCTTTCTCCGGTTGCCCGGGTGACACTAATTATAGGGTGTGGGAGGGCTCACGGGACGGCAGAATTCCGGAACGACCATAACGACGCAGGAGAGAGGCGTTCGGGGACGCCCAGTGACGAACAAGGGATTAGTTATACACACAACGCCACTCCCTGGAGTGTGTGTGTGTGTGTGTGTGTGTTTACGAGCAATTTGCACAGATTCCCCAGGGACACATGTGCATGCCTGCCCTGCTATGATAATTACTGCGAGGAGATCACACTCTGAATGTGTGCGCAAGGCATGCGCGGTGTTGTTTACATATGAATGTTTGTGGGCATTTGTTAAGGGTGATTACATTTTGGGTGTTTTAATAGCGATCATTCATGTCAAACGTAATTGGGCTTTATGTTGTGCGCACATATCAAGATGTAGAAAGTGTTTCAAGGAGTTGTATCTATTCAGGCCACATTTCTCTCACATACATGCCCCATGGCTCTTCCTCAAACACACACACACAGAAACCAGGAAGGATACCAGGTCAAAGTAGGAATAAAAAAGAGAGAGGGGTCAGAGGGGTTGAATAAGAAAAAAAGGAGAAAGAGATTAAAATAATATTGACAAAGACACAGATGTATGTGTGTGTGAGAGATAGAGAGAGAGAGAGTTGTGTTTGTGTTTTGAGGGAGACAGAAAGTGTGTGTGGTCAGACCATACACAGTGAGTGTGTCAACGCCGGGGAGAGTGTGTATCGTGGGATAGAGTAGTGTGTTAAAGGTCCAGTGTGTAGGATCTGGCGGTATCTAGCGGTGAGGTGAGGAGATTGCAACCAACTGTAGCTTCTCCCGTATGCCAAGTGTGTTGGTAGAGCTACAGAACGGTGGCTGACGCGAAAACGCAAACAGCCCTCTCTAGAGCCAATTGCGTAGGTCATTTGGAGCAGAGCCAGTGCTTAGAGTGTGTGTGTACGTGGGAAGTGAGTGGTGAAGCAAGAGAGAGAGGGAGCGGCGGTGACGTGAGTGTGTAACGTTATCGACTCCGGCCCAAGCAGGAAAAGTTAACAGAGTTTGGTTTGTCCGTTCTGGGCTACTATAGCAACATGGCGGTGCAACTTGGCGGACTCCGTGGAGAGGACCTGCTCCCTATGTAGATATAAACGGCTCATTCTAAGCTAACAAAAACACAACGATTCTTATTATCAGGTGAGGATACACTACAGAAAACATACTTATTAATATTATATTCCATTTCTGCCAATAGCTGCCCCTAATTGTTACACACTGGTCCTTTAATGCCTCTGACCGGCATAGGAAGAGGTTATCTCTTCAAATACACAGCAGACATGCAGGTGGGAGGAAGTTTAATAGGGATAAAAAGAAAGGTCAAAGGTCAGAAGTGCATACATGTGTAGGGAGAATGTGAGCAGTTGTCAAAAGGTCAGCAGCATAAGTCTGGGACATTTTGTCAAAGTAGAAGGTGTAAACAGTAACATTAATGATGGCTCTGCTCGGTTCAAGTGACCCAGTAAGCCATGTCAGTGTGACAGTGAGACAGCAAGCACAATACAAGAGCCCTGGAACTGAAGCAGCTAAATGTAGTTCAGCCATCATTAATGTTATTAATTCCACTTGTACTTTTCCTGCTTTCAAAATGTTTGCCATGAAAAGGATCTATAGGGCTTGGTGTCAAACAAGTGGCTAAATGAGACAACTAAACATCATAACGCCAAATACTAGTCCTCCTTTAGCTTAGTGGTGGTGACGTGAAGTCATGTGAATGGCGATTGCATTTACACTTTAAAAATCATAAAAGTGGTGTTCATTTGCGAAGATCATCTTGCTGAACAAAACGTGTAAGTATCATAAAGGTTTGTTTGCCACAGAGCTTATTTTCTGCAACAATCCCAAATCCAACGTAAAAATCACATTGGCCTTTTGGTCGAGCTGAAACGGTGATTCTAACTTCTGGGTTGGCCTACCAAAATACGTCATCCCTTGCAGTACTATATTTAAATCTAAATTGAAGTTGACAAAGAGAATGAAGTGTCAAGCTCAACGTTTAAGCCAAAATGGACGACATGTGCTCAGAATAATGGAAAGTTTAAACAACTACAGTTCAACGACAACTGAGCAAACTTCATCTGCTGATGAAGACCATGTGATGTGGTCAGAACAAGCTCAGACTGTTTTGTCATACACTGGTTCAAAGGTCAAGAATGAACTATGTGTATATTCTATATCTATGTATTGTGATAAAGGAACAGTGTGTAACATTTCGGGGATCTATCAGCGGAAATGGCGAACGGTGTTACCATGGTTTTGCACTCGGCGGGTCACGTTACCATAGTCTTGGAAGAGTGAGCTAAGGGGTACTCAGATGGTTGCAATCTCCAACCACACCACTAGATACCACCAAATCCTACACACTGTACCTTTAAAATAATACAGAGTTTGGTAGAATAACTTCCTCAAAGCAAACTAGAAAATAATATTTTTGGTACAGACACTAATATTGAGAAATCAACCACCCTTAGACTGGGACTTGCAATCACATCCAGAGCACATTCTCACCAGCATGTAATGTCTTCCTCTTTCACACATCTGGACACACACACGCTACATTGTGATGATGACCATATAATCGATGTCCTTCAGTGACATTACTTGATTGAAAAAAGTGAGCGATGGCGGTGTTAAACAATCACTCACTGGAGACACACACGCATGGCAAAGTCTCGTGCAATGAGTAAACACACACAAGGCCACACACAATCACTCACTGAAATACAGGAAGGCAACAAGAAGTCAGCTGCAAACCACAAAAGAAAATGCCACCTTTGTCACATAAGTGGAATATGTATTGTTTCTCATAAAGGGGAAGCAAGGGATTAACTGTGGAGTAAGATTTAATAGAAAAATAAAAAATCTGATTTATCAAATTATTTAAAAAATAAATGTCTTTATCAAGAATTCATGACCAGAAGAAAAAAAATGAACCAGTTCATTTGTAGTAGGAAATGTTCCATTTAAACCCTCAAGACAAAAACAAAGGAGGTAGATAATTAGGTTTTAATGGCACTGAATGTTCATTGTTTAATATTTCAGAACGTCCTCTCCGCACGGACCGAGATTTTGAGCAGATAAACCATATGTGTGTGTTTTGGCAAACAGAGGAAACGCTGGCAGGATAAAATCATTATCATCCCACCTTTCTGTGCGAAACGACGTGCACGTGCACGTGCATCGTCTCACAGATGGGTCGGAAGAGAGGGACACGGGGAAGTCAAACTAAACGCTTTCCATGTGTGCCAGTAAGCGGGGAAATGAGTTCCATGCCACACACACACACACTTCACACTTTTCTCCCATCATGCCAATTCATCCCAAATGTAGAGGAAGAGAGAAAGAGAGGGTGGGAGGGATGGAAAGACCTTGCATGGAGTGAATGATGTCAATAACACACAATGCCTGATGGGGCTGGGTAATTGTTATGTGTGCATGTGTGCGTGTGTGTGCGTGTGTGTGTGTGTGCGTGTGTGTGTGTGTGTGTGTGTGTGTGTGTGTGTGTGTGTGTGTGTGTGTGTGTGTGTGTGTGTGTGTGTGTGTGTGTGTGTGTGTGTGTGTGTGTGTGTGTGTGTGTGTGTGTGTGTGTGTGTGTGTGTGTGTGTGTCTGTCTGTCTGTGTCTGTGTCTGGGGGTGCTTGCCTTTACAGTTTCTTTTGTGTTTGCCTGCCTTTTGTTTGTGTCCACGGGTGGTAAGGGACATGCTGTCATGCTCCTTCAGCCTTGCCCTTGTGACAGGCTGTGTGTGTGTGTGTGTGTGTGTGCGTGCGTGCGTGTATACTATGTGCGTGCGTGGGTGTTTGTCTGTGAAATCCTGTGCGTGCCACGGAGGCTGTGTGAGTGAGGTTGTGAGAAAACAAGTGCATGTCTGTCAGAGAGTGTGTCTGGGGAGTTGTACGAGCAGGCCTCAGAAGTTGTGTCTTGTTTATAAAGTGTGTGTTAATGTGTACATAAGTATGTGTGTGTGTGTGTGTGTGACTTTTATAGTTAGTTAATTAGAGGGATATTTGACTAAATAGCATGTATTATTAAATTCTAAGGGAACAACAAAAATACTATCAAAATAATATGATTAATATAAATAAATCAAAATATTTCTAAACAGGTGCAATAACTGTTATGTAATATCATAGAATGTATATAAAGATGGAAGACATGACAGCTCCCTAAAAAGTGAAGCCAAAACATCGTGATTGCCCCCTGGTGGCTGGCTGCAGTATAGGTCATAAATCCCACCTCCTCCATGTTAGTGGATGGGACACGGGCCAAAATAAAAAGTCAAAGTACATGTCACATATATTTTTCCCAATCATTTCTGCTCAAACTCTGGCCCCAAATTATGTGAAAATCTCAAGATATCAGTTATATTTATTTATTATATTTTGGCTTCACTTCTGTACAGTGGGAGAAAGTGGAGATGCGTTGCCCATCTTTATAAACAGTCTACGTGTAATACATACAGTATATGGCCCTTCATTCAGATTGCTTTTTACCGTCTCTCCTTCCTGTCCATCGCTAAACTGACCTTACGTTTGACTTTGCTCACTGTACTGCTGGCCTTCAGTATGGGCAGTGTCCCCTCTCGTCTTTTTTCTCCACCACGATTCCAAGACTCAAAACTCCTCCCTGCTCCTCCTCCATCTGCGCCCTGGCCTCTGTCTTTGTCTGTGCAGGCAGGGGAGGGTCGCAGTGTGTTTGGGGAGTTTAAAGAGCGAGTGAGAGGTATCCGGGTTTGACTATGGAGATGGAATTGCTTGTTCCCCGGGGTTGTTTGACTCTCCATGGGGTTTTGTGGAGAAGACCAGGAGGAGCCCTGATGAGACGCCAGGGACCGCAGCCCAAGAAGCTCCTCTTGAGCTTGAGACAGAGCAGCAGTCAGCTCCTCCCTCTCCTCACACTCCCTTCTTACTGTCTCCTGGAGTAACGCCACCTGGAGGGTGGTAAGAGAGAGAAAGAGGGGGCAGAACAAGAAATATAATTTCAGAAAGTCATTTCATGTGTAGTATTCAAGCCAAGAAAAGGATAACTTTTGGGAAATAAGTGTATTCGCTTTCTTTCTGGGAATGAGAAGAGAAATCAATATAAACGCGTATGTGAGTTTAGTAAAGACCTGGAGTCAGGTCGTGTTTATCGTAGCTTAGCATAAAGACAGAAAACCATAGACTGTATATAAGAAGTGAACGTAGTCACCGTGACATCACCCATTGGTTTGTGGATTCACGTTTTGAAGCCTGGAGTTCGGCATTTTGGCCGTCGACATCTTGGTTTTTTGCAACCAGAAGTGACACGAGAGGGTGAAGCGAAGTACAACCAAACGCTGAATAAGGCATTTTTAGGCAACCAAAATGTTCCAATTAACTTTCATGAACGGAGAAGACACTGTGAAAGGGTTAAAGCTCTAAGACGAAAAGACCGGACAACTCCCAGACCGGACAATGTCGTGGTGGTGACCTGTCAATCACAAGGTAGCTACGCCCTAAAGCATACCCTGCTTCATGGTCTAATTGGCTCTAAATGGGACCATAATTTACTAAATGAACATCATGCTGTAATGAAGAAGACTTTAAATTAGCGATTTAGACCATAAACTCATGTTTACAATGTTTACTGAGGTAATAAATCAAATGAGAAGTAGGGTCACTTTTTCATAGACTTCTATACAATCAGATTTATTTTTGCAACCAGAGGAGTCGCCCCCTGCTGGCTATTAGAAAGAATACAAGTTTAAAGCACTTCTGCATTGACTTCACTTCTCAGACCTGGAGGTTACTACTAGCCTGGCTCTCTCCAAAGCTCAAAAACACACTTACCAACATTTCTAAAACTGACTTATTTACATGTTGTATCTCGTTTGTTTAACTGGTACATTAACAAAAAATATAAAAATTACAATTTATGAGAAAATACTGTACTAATATCTTAAGATTGATATTCTTATTAGTGAGAAACACTACAATTTTCACTACAATTTGGATGCTGAAGATAAAGGTGGTCATTCTGAGCAGCACGCTGACACTGAGAAACTGACATAATCAAAAAGATTCGGTCAACAAGACCCACTCAGCCAAGCAAGCCGCCCTAACACAGTCACAGCGCTCCACTATTAATCCAGTATCCTATTAATAGCATATATAATATAATGTATATACATGAATTATTCATACAGATGCAGATGCGTTGATTTCTTTCCAGAATCAACAAAATACACAAAAAATGTTGGTGTTGGGAGGTTAACATGTGATTCATTATATTGTTTACATCTTTAGGCCTCCTGATAAATAGAGCCTCACTCACTGAATCAAATCTGATTAAATCAAGCTACAGCTCTTGTTACGTGACAGCCAGACAGAAAAAGGAAAGCTGCTCACTTCAAGTCCTGAGCCCAAGTTAAAAAAGAAAAAGCTGCTCTCGCAGGGCCCATCATAGCTTTCTCATCATTTTACATGTATTTTCTACCAATATGGCGCATAGCCATAAACACTGCTCACTGGCTCATTTAATTACAAACACGTGCCATTTGAATGGTTTACGTCATTTCGACCATCTGCTGTTTGATAACAGATATGTGTTGTATGTATCCCAAAATGGTCGGGTGACAACCTTAAATGCTAGAATTTAACAGATACTGAATAAAAGATTCAGGCAGATTCCTGTTGGCAGTCTAATGTAATGTACACTGCATACGTTATTAACTGTCACATATGGCACATACAGTATGTTCTTTTATAACAACAAAACAACACCGTTACTGCTGTTCAGCATATGAGAATTACAGAATAATGGTAAGTTATTAATTTAACTACTTCAATACGATAAACCTACCAAAATATATTTACAGAGTTCCAGTAGTTCAAGTAGAAGATGCCAGTTATACAGCAGTATCTATCTAAAATTTGCCATTAGCCACCATAAGCTACTGGTCATACCAGACCAAGTAAGGCTGCAGCAGCAAAACCCCTGAGTGTATTGAATCTGATCATTGTGTCAATGGATCAATTGGTTTTATTGGCAATTAATTTAACTTCGTCAGACAGTTTGGGGTCGTTGGTGAGGTTTTGCGACGTGTTTCGCACCGTCGGTTCTAGTCTGCCCGAGGTTTTTCGGCCAATTCAGCATGTTGAACCTGCGGCGGAGCCCATATGTTGTTGTTAAACGCCGCCCACATTTACTTCAGTTCATCAAGGATTTTATCCATTTTTGGAGTCTCCGTTCGCCGTGGAGTTATGCAAGAAAAACAAAGTTTTCATCAAGAATTCAAGGTAACACAGGGTGAGTATTTGATATACATATGATCATTTTGGGGGGTGAGGTATTCCTTTAAGGGATGATTCAAAACATATGTTGCCTTACTGGGCGCTGTGTGTGTGATTCTGAGGGTAAAATATAGTATGTATTGCTCTACTGCCAGGTGCTGAAACAATGTGTGCACATGTGTTATGGAGGAACACTCTTGACTTGTTAGTATGTACAGAATGTGAGTGACATTGTGTCTCCCATGTCTGTCTGTCTGTCAATGTAAAATACATATAGCTCTACAGTCTCTGTGCGTGCATGTCCAAATCTGGTCGTGAGATTGAGGGAAATCCCAAATGATGAAAGACTTGTAGTAAATGTGTATATATATACTCTCTTTTTACACTCATATTTTGCGTATGGTTTTCTTTTTATGTGTCTGTAATTGTCAACATATGTGTATGTGTTTATAGGTGCCTATATGCCACGATATCCATGTTCCATGTGTAGTGTGTCACGCCTTATGCCATTGTATGCAATTATTGTGAGAGTGTGTGTGACAGTTTGCACACATGTGCTTGGCCACTTCCTTTCTGTATGTGTGTACAGTATGCAAGTCCTGGAGTGTGAGTCTCCTTCCGCCCTGTTTATAGGCAGGCATGTGTTAGATCCAGCGTATGTGTGCGTGTGTATGCGTGTGATGTCTTGCATGCAAGTCTAGCGGTAGAGAGAGAGACAGCCATCATTAGGGGCTCCTAGTGAGAGCAGGATTACAGGGCTATTAGATGGAAGTCACACGCAGACCCACAGAGCCCCTGCTTTTAATCTAACACTGTAAACCACATTCCAGCGCCAACACACACACACACACACACATATGCACAAAGCACAGTCAAAGACCCTAATCAACATGTAAAGTGTGTGCTTTTATGCTTGCATTAAGTGGGACTAGCACACCCAAATGCAGTTAAAACATATAACACACAGATACACACATAAACACACTACTTTTTGACCTTCCATGTGTTGTTTGTTGTGTGACCTCAGTGCTATTAGTGGGAGGTTAAAGGTCAGGTGTCTTTTCCCCCAGACACAGTGACCTTTCCCTCTTGCCCTGGTCTATCTGCAACAAAGCCAGAGAGGGAGACGAGGGGGAGGGAGACGAGACAGAGAAACAACATAAAGAAAGAAAGACAGAGAGAAAGAGTTTGGGTGGGGGCAGAGAGGAAAATACAAAGCAACGCAGTGAGAGAGGAGAGGGATTCAGACTGAACGGGGCACCACCAGAGTATGTTTACACATCTAAGCTTTACTAATTTCCTACTTCATCTCCGTACTGTATCAGCCATAGAACGACATGCTTGTACAAGATTATTTATTAACTTTTTCTGGAGGTAAAGGCTATCCAAACGTTCAGAAACTAACAGAAAACCTCCTGGACCTCTTAGAAGAGCATACAGGACTTGGATTTTTAATCATGACTGCACTGATGAACTAGAAGGGCACTTGGAAAGCGCAGACCTCCGCCAAGGCTAATCCACCCCTAAATCTAATAGGTTCGTCTACACCCTTCCACCACATTTGATGAAAATCCGGCTGGTAGTTTTCCCGAAATTCTGCTGACAAACAGACAAACCAACCTACAAACCGAACCGAAAACATAACCTCCTTGGTGGAGGTAATTATGGTAAGTATTGTTCAAGGTTGTGCCGCAATCCCACTGCATGGTACGTCACGGCTCTACTTGACACGACTCACTTGGAAATGTTATTTTTTGGTTTTCCATTGGCAAAAGTTGTGGATAGTGCCTGGTACTTTTTTGGTACCACCTTGGTCGAGGTTCCAAAGAAGCTCAGCCGATACTAGAAGGTGGAGTTAAAACACTAAACACCACTAATTGGTCAGAGAGAATCTTCACTAGAATCGTCACTGGCGCAACATAGAACATCCTGCACAAACCTTATATAGTCAAGCTACCATCAAAAGTGACTGCAATTCTTTAAAATTCACATTGGAGGGGTACTTTCTGCAGTGGAAAACGAAATCAAGAAAAGTATCTGCAACCAAAAGTGAGAAGTGTAATATGCAGTGGAAATTCGGCATTAGTGGTGACAATGGTGTGCTGATCAATTGGATACCTACAACCATAACCAGGGGCCACATAAGATCATCAGGTTCAGTATTTGTTGGTAGAGACGCCCCACGAGATACAAAGTTTATAAACAAGTGTGGAAACAATGGCAAATGTGTCCTTTAAACGATTACCATCCTGATTTTTATTTAATTTCTGTTCAGTTTTTGTGTAAATGAAATTGATTTTAGAACAGATTTCTGTTCAGTCATAAAATGATTCTTTCAGAGATTGATCTTAAAAAAATTGACTGGATGAAAGGTCACCCATATGCTCCAACACTCAATGATGAAAATGCCTCGAAATTGCAACAGTATCTTGGCAACAGAGCGATATCACAAGGTCATGATCGAAACCTGATTATCTCTAACCAACACACACATACAAACATCCAAAGATCAATACAACTTTTCTAAAGAACAGGATGAGAGAAGCTTGAGTCTGAATTAGATAAGAACTGAGAGGGATGATTAGAGACAGAACTGAAGGACAGCGTTAAAAGGCTAGAAAGTCATAAAGAGAGAAAGAAAGAAAGAAAGAAAAATCAAAGGTCATCTAAAGGATTATATTGATTGATCTGCTCTAAAACTACAGACACAGCACAGTAAAAAAAATGGCCCTTTAAATTAGAAGAGAAAGAAAAGGGTGGTGGGGGGAAGGAGCTGCTGTGCTGAAGGTCCATGAATGACATAAAAGAGCATGTCAGCTGTGAAATTGGCATCAGGGCACCTTGAACTGGCTGAACCTATCTGGACAGGCTCTCCGAGAGGGAGGCGGTTAAAGAAACAGCGGGTTGGCTGTTAGAGGGCTGTCGGACTGCAGTTGGACAAAGCTGAGCTGGATGAGACAGTGAGGACGATGAAGGAGTGCTGAGAGAAAGGATAGGAGGCACTGACTTGAATTAATGACCTTTCTAGACTTCTAGACTCCCACCTTCATTGATGGTTTTCTGTGATACTGATTGACTTATGTATTACCAAAGCATCCACCTTAGACGCATCATCCTATCCTATATAGTTTAATAGAAAGACCCGCTGTTTGCAGCCTTCAATGAATCCTCTGTGGTGGCTGCATTTGTGGCTCACAATGGACAGTATAGTCACATTTGTGCACCATATGAACAGTTAAGGATGCAATGCAAAATAAATTATTCAGTGGGATCTTTGCCCCCTAATTTATAATTCCACTGGTATTGTATTGAGGATTGTATTGAGGATTTGCTGGCACCCTCACGAAATGCTTATGTTGCTGGGCTGACTTTTTTATGTGTATTTAGGATTCTAAGGCTGTATGTTTTTGATTTAAGATTTTACAATATTAAAGTTGGGGTTGGTAATGTTGAGAAACTAGCAAGAGTAAGCTAGATTTTTTAAATTATCCAACCAAAAATCCCAGCCCAGTGTTGCCAGTACCAGCTCCAAAAGTCATTAAATCAAGAGAGAAAGTCACCAAGTTAACAACACACATGGTCTGTTGCTTCAGGCCTCCCTCAAAAGCCACTCCCCTACAATTATCATAATGAACATAAACAATGAACATGGCTATTGTTAATACTCACAGCTGTCAAGCTAGCAGCTTGTGGACGACTCCAGTGACGTGCAATGAGTGCACAGGCAGAGTGCACGCAGTTAGACAGGCAGTCCATCCAATCATTTCATTCAGGCCGAGTGACAGCCCTACAAAGTGTACAAAATGTCCCAGCCTCCTTCAATAGGCCTTGCCCAGCACCTAATGGCACAGTTAGAGACTAGCAAGTGAACACAGTGGAGCATTTAGCAGCTAAAGAGCCAGATATTTCCCTAAGAAGTTGGTGGAGATCAAAAACAAAGCTAAAAAGAGAGCAAATATTGGACTTACATTCATCAGACGGACACAAACTAAAGCTAATGTTGCTCTGTGTTTGCTGGATGTGTTGATAGGCAACTGTTTGCCAGCACATTTGCCATATTAACTACATTAGGTGCCAATATGTGATTGTTGTGTTCACAGCTTGTTTTGTGGCCCCTATGTGACCAAAATATGAATTAACACAGCTTTAAATGCAATTTTACACAAAAAATGACTGGCCAACTTCATTCTAAGTTGTGACAACACATTCCCTTATTATGAAGTAGACGAAAGCAAAAGAAAG
>JAUPFX010000198.1:0-5000 GCA_036937225.1 Sebastes paucispinis
TCAGAGCATTTCATTAGAGGAATGCAATAAAGCCGAATGCCTGCCGGATTGCTGGATTATCATTGAGGAAGCACTTTCTCGGATAAGGAAAGAGAAAATTAATAAAGAAAGTTTTTAGACAAACTTATTGAATGCTGTTTTTTTGTTTCTCCCTGGTAATGGCATGTGGCTTATCCTCAGACACATTATTGGGAAATGAAGTTAAGAGCCACAGCCAGAGAGAAAACAAATTAAAGGGAAACTCCAAACTGAAAAAGAAGTTGTGTAAAGAGCAGGAGGAGTCGGTTTGTGCTGTCGGCACTGCGGTGATTAAAACATAAAGCGCCGGCTCAGACACAAGAAGCCCTTTGGCTCGGAGGGAAGAAAGATGGTGACTAAAGTCGGTGTTCCCATTGTGTCATGTTACAAACATGCATGGCGAGATGCTGCTTGAACATTTTTATAGGAAAATTACAGTAAAAAAGTCTATTCTCAGATTCAAATTTCATCTCAGCCTTTGTGATGACTGCAGAAATCCCAGCATGCATCTGTTATATCCTGCACTTGAACACTGGTGGAAAACAAGTCAACAACAGTCAATGCTGAGTGTAAATGAGGGGCTTTAGGGCAAAGGCTACACACTTCTTTTCACCTTAATTGCACTGCAGTAAAAGTCTAAAAAGAAGCCTGTCATATCCTCCAAGGGCATATAACACCTGCAGCACATATAAAAGTTACACAAGCTGGTTGACTTGCTGTATTATGGGGAGTTAAGCTGTCCATGTCCACCCACGCCTTCTGCTGGCCTCGGCTATAAAGTCCCGGAGGACAGGAATACTGGTTTACACTTCAATAAAAGACCTTTTTCATCAACTCGGCTATTCTCACTACATCTGTCACGTTGCAATCCAGCCGTCAAGGTCAAGTGTGGGTGAGTACGTGTGAATGAATGTGTGTTGTAAGATGGCAAGTATGATCTGAGTGCAATCAAAATAAAGGCAATAGGTTATTTTCCCTCTCTGCGGCTCAAATATGCATCTCTCTTTTGTTATTCAATCCTCCCAAATGGTTAGTAAAGTTTGATTTACCTTTAATATCACTGTTCATGTTCTTCCTGTTTCTGTCCTCCTCATTGTAAACACTTCCTGTTCCAGGGATTTGTTAGACTTAACAACGTATTGATTTAACAACAGCAGCTACATGTATACTCGCTTGATTTTCACACAGTGTAATATGAGTGACAGAGCAGCCGAGTCGGGGTTAGAGGATTCTGTGTGTACACGCGTGTGCGTGTTGTGTGTTTTGCGCTCACACCTGACACTATTTCATCCTGATCAATGCTTTTGTCCCACAGACCCACAGCTCGAAAGCCGTGGCCCGTTGCCATGGTTATCTCTATTTGAAACCGGAGGGATTAACCTCCAGGGGGATGGCTCGGGAGAGAGGGAGACAGAGAGAGAAGGAGTGAGAGAGGGGAGCAAAACAAGAGGGGAAAACAACTACTGGTGAGAAGAGCATAATATAAGGAGAAAGATATAGATAGAAACATAAATATAAAGATAGATATGGGGACAGAGAGATCATATAGTGAAGGAAAGGTAAGGACTGGAGAGGTTAACAGGTTGCAATGTCCTAATATTTCACCGTCTTGTGCATAAAATAATCGCTCAACAATATACAACCACAGTGTTTCAACAATGTAAAGAATAGCCAAACACAAAAACAGTTATGTGACTGACTTTATTTACCTCAATTACGCTGCCAATGTTATTCCCTTCTTAAATTTTGCTTTGGTTTGGATTGGCTTGGTTTGGTTTGGCTGCACAGAAACCACTGGCCTGGATTTCAAAACTAAATATTGGATTCTCTTATGAGATGTTGCCATTGGCTATCGTCACGCTTTGTTATGAAAAACAATCATCACACGCTCAGCTCTGCAAAGGATCTTCTTTCTCAAAGGCAAGCGTGCCAGTTTGAACCCGAGCCCCTCCGGTTGAACAACCGTCTCCGGTTGAACAACCGTCTCTGGTTGAACAACCCACTCTGTGCTACAGACGACGCATTCAAAGCAACTTGTTGCGATATTTAGGGGACTTTCATTTAATATGCTGGCAGAAAATAAAAGCGCGTAAACTGTACCAGCTTTTTCATCAGAAGGTGGCTTTTTGAAGATACAAGTTCTTAGCAGGACGCAGGCTCTCTGAAGATGTGCTGGTGGTGCTCAGATGTGAGAGTCTTTAGATGTTGGGACGAGGGCACGCTGGGGCCAGCTGACAGCTTGGCGGACCAAGGTTATTTACTTTTAGAAAGAGAAAACCAGCCTGAGTCAGCAAATACTAAAGGGCAGACACACACACACACGCACGGTCATGCAAAGACCGATGCACACACATCGACAGCTAACTGTTTCATCTCTGGTAAGTGCTCATACAGAGACACAGACACACTGCCAAGAGGTTAAGTAGGCTCATCGATGGAACACCATTGAGAGAACAGCAGCCTAATTACCATCATATCCTCCACCAAGGACACCTCATGGCAGCATACTCACATTCATCTCTTCCTTCTACCTGTACTAACCACATCCTCACCGGTTACAGAGCCATTAGGCTCTAACAAGGGTCCTTAAACCCTTCCAGCCCAAACTGAGCAGCTTTAGTGTCCTCCTGAGACGGAGCCTCGTTAAAGCTCCGTCATACCAGCACCCACCACTAACCGGCCTGGGCTCCATTTGGGCTCCTAACAGTCCATTTGGGCTCCCAACAGTGCCATAACCCCAAATTTAACTTATATAAGATCTGATGGCTATGAACCCACCACTAACCAGTCAGCCAATTAATAACAACCTTATCACCAGCACAGATGCTTTTTCATTCACACATAGACACACAGAGAGAATAGAAGCAGCCATTACATGTGATTTACTATAATAGTATGCACAGGAGCAGAGACCCAAGCACTTCTATATTTAACATTCATAGCAGCAGCCAGGAACGTTCATCCACTTGCTGGACCATAGCTGCTAATGTTCAATTTGCCCTCTCCAGCCAGAATGTGAATGTTCCTGAAAATGGACTGCCAGTGGCAGTCGATTGGATCTTCTAAGCTCTCGCCATAATCATTTTCATTTTTAGCTGCAACATGAAGGTAAACCTGCAAAAGTACATATTGTACTGAATTATTTATGCATTTCTTCTTAAAAGCAGTCTTATTTCATCTTTATCAAGAAATTAAGATTTCATGACCTTGACTTTAAAGTGACTGTTGCTACATTAACTCAACCCGACACTTAACAGAACGGATTATATGCTATCTTTATATATATATATATAAATATATATATATAAAGGATATAAAAGATATCAGATAGATATATCTGATATCTTTTATATCCACAGTCAAATAAATTAACATCAAATATTTCAGTTTGAATAATCATCATGCTCGTTGCTTTTTCCTTGAAATGGCAGTTCTATGTAAATTATCCAGTATATGGTTGTTTAATCTTTCACTGTTAGATTGGCTGAGTGCATTATTATGAACCATAATTTTGTTTAAAATGCTTAATTTGTTTGGGATACAATCAAAAATAACAGTATTTCTTTTGCATCTGCATTCAACACATCTGAGCCTGAAGAGAACTAAAAAATTAGAGACTGACATTTACTGTAAATAAACTGGGGAAAAAAAGTAGTTAAACTTGTGTTTGGTGGATTATTTCTCTGTTGTATCAATGCTAATGGTCATTGTATTTTACATGGTTGTAAAGCCTGTTATTTACCTTCACAATGATGTCACACTTGTAAGGATCATGCATTTGTGGGATGAGCAGCACAGCTGATTATGTGGGGAGCGCCCAAGAAAAATGTGCCAAAATGCTCCATCAATCGTAAACAGTGTATTCTCCTGTTGGTGTTGACTCTTGTTTTGAGTTGTTTGGTGGATTGGATGATTGAACTCTCTATCAGTAACAAGGAACAAATAAGACATATTGGCAATTTTACACTTTATTCATTTAATCCACCGTCAGGAGCCTCAGTAGCGGTGGAAGATCCATACGCAGCCACAACAGCCTGGCACCTCCTCCTCATGCTGGTCACCAACCTGGTCACACGTTGCTGTGGGATGGCGTTCCATTCCTCAACCAGGATTGGTTGCAGGTCAGCCAGCGTGGTTGTGTTGGTCACTCTAACATGTACACCACGCCCAAGCTGATCCCACAAGTGTTGAATTGGGTTGAGGTGTGGACTCTTGGAGGCCGTTCCATTCTCTCTCCTCCCACATTGTGGAGGTAGTCTGTGATAACCCTGGCTCTGTGGGGGGGGGCGTTGTTTGTTGGAGGATGAAGTTAGGTCCCAGATTGTGGAGATATGGGATCACCACTGGCTGCAGAATCTCATCCCGATATCTCCCTGCATTGAGATGGCCTTCAATGATGACAAGCCTTGTTTTACCAGTGAGGGAGATGCCCTCCCCCACACCATGACACTGCCCCCACCAAAAGCTGTTACTCCATCGGTGCAACAATCAGCATAGCGTTCTCCATGTCGTCTCCATACTTTGACCCTGCCGTCCAACTTTGGCAGACAGAACCTGGACTCATCACTGAACATGACATTCCCCCACATGTTCAGGTTCCATTGTCTGTGTTGGAGACACCAGCGCCAACAGGCCTGACGGTGAAGGGCAGTCATTGCAGGCTTCCTGGTAGCCTTATGAGAATACACTGTTTACCATTGGCAGAGCATTTTGGAACATTGTTCTTGGGCGCTCCCCACATAATCAGCTGTGCTGCTCATCCCACAAATGCAGGATCCTTACAAGTTGGACATCATTACGAAGGTCAATAAACAGGCTTTCCAACCATGTAGAATACAATGACCATTAGCATTGGAACAACAGAGAAATAATCCACCAAACACAAGTTTCCGAACTTTTACTGTACAAGGCCCTCACTGCAATCACTATTGTAGTGATCAAGAAAGATATTCCTCAATGTGATGATTGAATTCATTTGATTT
>JAUPFX010000198.1:7500-16981 GCA_036937225.1 Sebastes paucispinis
AATACTGAGTGTATTGCAAAATGTTTAAAATCCCAGTAACATCGTATCCTTATAACATTGTACCGTGAAAACATCTTAACGTGAAAACATCTTAACGTGATAACATCGTACCGTGAAAACATCTTAACGTGAAAACATCTTAACGTGAAAACATCTTAACGTGATAACATCGTACCGTGAAAACATCTTAACGTGAAAACATCTTAACGTGATAACATCGTACCGTGATAACATCGTACCGTGATAACATCGTATCCTGATAACATCTTATTGTGATAACATCTTATCCTGATAACATCGTATCCTGATAACATCGTATCGTGATAACATTGTATCGTGATAACATTGTACCGTGATAACATCGTACCGTGATAACATCGTACCGTGATAACATCGTATTGTGATAAGATCGTATCCTGATAACATCGTATTGTGATAACATCGTATCCTGATAACTTCGTATCCTGATAACATCGTATCGTGATAACATCGTACCGTGATAACATCGTACCATGATAACATCGTACCGTGATAACATCGTATCCTGATAACATCGTATCCTGATAACATCGTATTGTGATAACATCGTATCCTGATAACATCGTATTGTGATAAGATCGTATCCTGATAACATCGTATCGTGATAACATCGTATCGTGATAACATTGTATCGTGATAACATCGTACCGTGATAACATCGTACCGTGATAACATCGTACCGTGATAACATCGTATTGTGATAAGATCGTATCCTGATAACATCGTATTGTGATAACATCGTATCCTGATAACTTCGTATCCTGATAACATCGTATCGTGATAACATCGTATCATGATAACATCGTACCGTGATAACATCGTACCGTGATAACATCGTATCCTGATAACATCGTATCCTGATAACATCGTATCCTGATAACATCGTATTGTGATAACATCGTATCCTGATAACATCGTATTGTGATAAGATCGTATCCTGATAACATCGTATCGTGATAACATCGTATCGTGATAACATCGTATCGTGATAACATCGTACCGTGATAACATCGTACCGTGATAACATCGTACCGTGATAACATCGTATTGTGATAAGATCGTATCCTGATAACATCGTATTGTGATAACATCGTATCCTGATAACTTCGTATCCTGATAATTTCGTATCCTGATAACATCGTATCGTGATAACATCGTATCATGATAACATCGTACCGTGATAACATCGTACCGTGATAACATCGTATCCTGATAACATCGTATCCTGATAACATCGTATCCTGATAACATCGTATTGTGATAATATCGTATCCTGATAACATCGTATTGTGATAACATCGTATCCTGATAACATCGTATCGTGATAACATCGTACCGTGATAACATCGTACCGTGATAACATCGTACCGTGATAACATCGTACCGTGATAACATCGTATCCTGATAACATTGTATCCTGATAACATCGTATTGTGATAACATCGTATCCTGATAACATCGTATCCTGATAATTATCATATCGTGATAACATCGTACCGTGATAACATCGTATCCTGATAACATTGTATCCTGATAACATCGTATTGTGATAACATCGTACCGTGATAACATCGTATCGTGATAACATCGTATCGTGATAACATCGTATCGTGATAACATCTTAACTGTGTTGACTGTGCAATATGTACTTCTATTTTATTTGTGCATCACCTCATGTCATGACATCATGGCCCAGATGCTGTAGTATTTATTCTATGGGCTGGGACCACATTTCCATACTCTCTCTCTGGAAAAAAACAGGGTTAGGGTTAGGGTTGTGCTTCATAAAGCAGCAAAAATCCTAAAAGTTTAAAAAAGGGGAAGTTTTCAAAGCTTTTCTCTCGATATAAAATCCAGCTTTAGAGCTGTTGGGACAGATTCTTTCAGAGTGCAGTCGTCACCACTCAACCACCACCCAGATTTCTTTCTGTTTCTTCGTGATGCAGCGAACTGCAGAACTCAGAGTGTGTTAATGGCTGCTGTCCACAGAGACACCTTATTAGCACCTTATGATATATAAAACTTCAAATCTGTGACTTAAATTAACAACCAGGAACCTTTTCATATATTTAAAAAAAAGGTCAGTTTCGCTAATCTCTGGGATCAACTGATGTAAAGATTCACAACACCTAACACCCTAACATATGTTCCTAAACAGCAGGTTGTAGGTAGGACCTTTCCAAGAAACAAGCTTTGGTACACAGGACGTGATCCATTTGAACATTTCCAGCTGCCGTAAACATTTGATTGAATTAAACAGATGAGGAACTCAAAGAAACTTCATCAACACAAAGAAGGTGTCTCAGTGGGACACTGATTGCAGAAACTTTAACACGCTGAGTAACAAAGATGTTGTCAAACTACAGAAAACAGATCAAAACAGATTTAACCGGATTAATGAGGATTCATGATGTCCTCTGTGTCCTTATTGGAGTCAGTCAGTGTGGCTGCCCTCAGTTTGGCAAACTACATCTCAGAAAAGGAACAACTCCTGCTTCAAGTGCTAAAATTATAATTTTTAATGAACACTGCATAAAGTATGTATGAGGCGGGAACCTTTGGATGGATGGCTTTTGGCCGACTATCACTTAAGCTACAGTATGCCACTTCAGGCTGGATAAATACAACGAGTTCTTTCAAACAACAAACTGATATCCGAGAGAACAGAAGACTGCAGAGAGACGGAGAGAGAAACTTTCACATTGCATTTCTGAATGGTTGAACTGTAAATGAAATATTACATGTCTCATGCTACAATTGTTGTGTTGAAGAGTCCAAGCAGGCTACTGTGATGCAAATGCAAAATGACATATAGTTGCTTATAATGAGTTCTATAATAAGTGGTAAACACAAGTACTTACTGAAAGCAGTCTAAAAATAGTTATTCTGTTACATGCCACAGTTTCCTGTTGTCTTTACTAAAACTTTGTTGTGTCTAGGCCTGAAACCATTCCTTGAGAAACTCAAGTAACTTGATTACTAAAAATAATCAATGCAAAACCGTCATCGAGGCTTCGCTTACCCCAAACAAACAAATCTGTGTTGAAATCGGCAGGAGGAAAGCTAATTAACGTTGGCTGTTAGCAGCCGGCGGACAGCAAAGTCTTGCTTGGCAGATAGACAGAGCTAACAGCTAACATCAAGGGATGTTGCATTATGAGGCGTTCAAGCACGTGACGGGACACTTTGACCAATTACAGGTCATTTCAGAGAGAGAGAGCGTTCCTATTGGCTAAGCTACGGTCATGTGACCAGAACTTGGCGTTCCTTCAAGAGAATTCACAATGGCGGCGGCATCACAAACTTTCTCATTTTACAGCTAAACCGTGCACTACAAGATGATTCTGAGAACATGTGAGGAGAGAAATAGGCATTAACGTATACAGAATATTGATCCATATTTGATCAGCGCTGCCTAGTTTGACCGTTTGATCAGAGTTCAGAGTGATTGCCAGCTGCTCAGAAAAAGCAGACTCCAGATCAGCTCTGACTGTCCGGAGGACACCGGAGGAACATGATTTTTTTCAGGTTACCTGTTTCATGTACTACTGGCAGGATATAGAGACCGTTTTATAAAAATAACTTTTTTTAATCATATTTGCTCCAATCTGCCTACTAATGCTTTAATCGCTGGAATAATCAGTAGAATACTCGATTACTAAAACAATCAATGAATAATCAGTAGAATGCTCGATTACTAAAACAATCGATGAATAATCAGCAGAATGCTCGATTACTAAAACAATCAATGTATTAATCAGCAGAATACTCGATTACTAAAACAATCAATGTAATAATCAGCAGAATACTCGATTACTAAAACAATCGATGAATAATCAGCAGAATACTCGATTACTAAAATAATCAATGAATAATCAGCAGAATACTCGATTACTAAAATAATCAATGAATAATCAGCAGAATACTCGATTACTAAAACAATCAATGTAATAATCAGCAGAATACTCGATTACTAAAACAATCGATGAATAATCAGCAGAATACTCGATTACTAAAATAATCAATGAATAATCAGCAGAATGCTCGATTACTAAAATAATCAATGAATAATCAGCAGAATACTCGATTACTAAAACAATCAATGTAATAATCAGCAGAATACTCGATTACTAAAACAATCAATGTAATAATCAGCAGAATACTCGATTACTAAAACAATCGATGAATAATCAGCAGAATACTCGATTACTAAAACAATCGATGAATAATCAGCAGAATACTCGATTACTAAAACAATCGATGAATAATCAGCAGAATACTCGATTACTAAAACAATCGATGAATAATCAGCAGAATACTCGATTACTAAAACAATCGATGAATAATCAGCAGAATGCTCGATTACTAAAATAATCAATGAATAATCAGCAGAATGCTCGATTACTAAAACAATCGATGAATAATCAGCAGAATGCTCGATTACTAAAACAATCAATGTAATAATCAGCAGAATACTCGATTACTAAAACAATCAATGTAATAATCAGCAGAATACTCGATTACTAAAACAATCGATGAATAATCAGCAGAATGCTCGATTACTAAAATAATCAATGAATAATCAGCAGAATGCTCGATTACTAAAATAATCAATGAATAATCAGCAGAATACTCGATTACTAAAACAATCAATGTAATAATCAGCAGAATACTCGATTACTAAAACAATCAATGTAATAATCAGCAGAATACTCGATTACTAAAACAATCGATGAATAATCAGCAGAATACTCGATTACTAAAACAATCGATGAATAATCAGCAGAATACTCGATTACTAAAACAATCGATGAATAATCAGCAGAATGCTCGATTACTAAAACAATCGATGAATAATCAGCAGAATGCTCGATTACTAAAATAATCAATGAATAATCAGCAGAATGCTCGATTACTAAAATAATCAATGAATAATCAGCAGAATACTCGATTACTAAAACAATCAATGTAATAATCAGCAGAATACTCGATTACTAAAACAATCAATGAATAATCAGTAGAATACTCGATTACTAAAACAATCGATGAATAATCAGCAGAATACTCGATTACTAAAACAATCAATGTAATAATCAGCAGAATACTAGATTACTAAAACAATCAATGAATAATCAGTAGAATACTCCATTACTAAAACAATCAATGAATAATCAGTAGAATACTCCATTACTAAAACAATCAATGAATAATCAGTAGAATACTCCATTACTAAAACAATCAATGAATAATCAGTAGAATACTCCATTACTAAAACGACCGATAGCTGCAGCTCTAGTTCTGACTCATCCCGCAGTGCACGATGACTGTTTCTATGTCATTCAGTGTTATGAATCTCAAATGTTTAAATGTTATTAAACTAGACATGTGGCCAACTGGTTGCCAGAACTTCTAATTTAATCAAAGCAGAAATGTTGTTGAGTGTGTACTCTTTAAGTATATTAGGATAATTACTAACATTTACATTACACCCGATTGTTGTCCACGTGCGATCCCTTTTAATGGTTTAATACAGAAGTTAATGCAGCAGAATGAAGAAACTGTTAGGTGTCAGCAGGCATGATGGTGATTACTGGTTATCATGAGGAATATGTTTTTTTCATTAGCGATGCCACAGAAGCACATTAATCACCCAAACAGCCATATTCATCTTCATCTCCCTTCCTCTCGTCCTCCCATCACATCATCTCCTCCTTTTCTTTTCTCACTCAACCACTTTACTCCTCCATCTCTCTCCCTCCTCCACACACACTAACGTAAACAGCCACATGCACACGCAGACATGCACACACATCCCAGGGCTGGTAATGCAGGGTTAATAAGATTGGAGAGCAGCTGATGGTGTGCACGTTTCAGGCCAGATTACATTTAACTCCATTGGGTTTCACTCACTATAGCTCCCTCCACTCCCCTCCTCCCACTCCATTCTTCTCTCTCCCCTCTTCTCCCCCCCTTCTCCCTCCTCTCTCTCTCTCCTCTCTCCTCTCTCCCTCTTCTCCCTCCCCTCTTCTCCCTCTCCTCTTCTCTCTCCCTCTTCTCCCTCCCCTCTTCTCCCCCCCTCTTCTCCCTCTCCTCTTCTCCTCTCCCCTCTTCTCCCTCTCCTCTTCTCCCTCCCCTCTTCTCCCTCCCCTCTTCTCTCTCCTCTCTTCTCCCTCCCCTCTTCTCTCTCCCCTCTTCTCCCTCCCCTCTTCTCCCTCCCCTCTTCTCCTCTCCTCTTCTCTCTCCTCTGTTCTCTCTCCTCTCTTCTCCCTCCCCTCTTCTCCCTCTCCTCTTCTCCCTCTCCTCTTCTCCTCTCCTCTTCTCCCTCCCCTCTTCTCCCTCTCCTCTTCTCCCTCCCCTCTTCTCTCTCCTTTCTTCTCCTCCCCTCTTCTCCCTCTCCCTCTTCTCCCTCCCTCTTCTCCCTCTCCTCTTCTCCCTCCCCTCTTCTCCCTCCTTTCTTCTCCCTCCCCTCTTCTCCCTCTCCTCTTCTCCCTCCCCTCTTCTCTCTCCCCTCTTCTCTCTCCCCTCTTCTCCCTCCCCTCTTCTCCCTCTCCTCTTCTCTCTCCCCTCTTCTCTCTCCCCTCTTCTCCCTCCTCTCTTCTCTCTCCTCTCTTCTCTCTCTCTCTGCCTCTCTCCTCTCTCCCCTCTTCTCCCTCTCCTCTTCTCCCTCCCCTCTTCTCTCTCCTTTCTTCTCCCTCCCTCTTCTCCCTCTCCTCTTCTCCTCCCCTCTTCTCCCTCCCCTCTCCTCCCTCTCCTCTTCTCCCTCCCCTCTTCTCCCTCCCCTCTTCTCCCTCTCCTCTTCTCCCTCCCCTCTTCTCTCTCCTTTCTTCTCCCTCCCCTCTTCTCCCTCTCCTCTTCTCCCTCCCCTCTTCTCTCTCACCCTCTTCTCTCTCCCCTCTTCTCCCTCCCCCTTCTCTCTCCCCTTTTCTCCCTCCCCTCTTCTCTCTTCCTCTTCTCCCCTCCCCTCTTCTCTCTCCCCTCTTCTCTCTCCCCTCTTCTCCCTCCCCCCTTCTCTCTCCCCTTTTCTCCCTCCCTCTCCCCTTCTCTCTCCCTCTTCTCCCTCCCCTCTTCTCTCTTCCCTCTTCTCCTCCCCTCTTCTCCCTCTCCTCTTCTCTCTCCCCTCTTCTCCCTCCCCCTTCTCTCTCCCCTTTTCTCCCTCCCCTCTTCTCTCTCCCCTCTTCTCCCTCCCCTCTTCTCCCTCTCCTCTTCTCTCCTCTCTTCTCCCTCCCCTCTTCTCCCTCTCCCTCTTCTCTCTCCTCTGTTCTCTCTCCTCTCTTCTCCTCCCCTCTTCTCCCTCTCCTCTTCTCCCTCTCCTCTTCTCCCTCTCCTCTTCTCCCTCTCCTCTTCTCCCTCCCCTCTTCTCCCTCTCCTCTTCTCCCTCCCCTCTTCTCTCTCCTTTCTTCTCCCTCCCCTCTTCTCCCTCTCCTCTTCTCCCTCCCCTCTTCTCTCTTCCCTCTTCTCCCTCCCCTCTTCTCTCTCCCCTCTTCTCTCTCCCCTCTTCTCCCTCCCCCCTTCTCTCTCCCCTTTTCTCCCTCCCCTCTTCTCTCTTCCCTCTTCTCCCTCCCCTCTTCTCCCTCTCCTCTTCTCTCTCCCCTCTTCTCCCTCCCCCCTTCACTCTCCCCTTTTCTCCCTCCCCTCTCTTCTCTCTCCCCTCTTCTCCCTCCCCTCTTCTCCCTCTCCTCTTCTCTCCTCTCTTCTCCCTCCCCTCTTCTCCCTCTCCTCTTCTCTCTCCTCTGTTCTCTCTCCTCTCTTCTCCCTCCCCTCTTCTCCCTCTCCTCTTCTCCCTCTCCTCTTCTCCCTCTCCTCTTCTCCCTCCCCTCTTCTCCCTCTCCTCTTCTCCCTCCCCTCTTCTCTCTCCTTTCTTCTCCCTCCCCTCTTCTCCCTCTCCTCTTCTCCCTCCCCTCTTCTCCCTCTCCTCTTCTCCCTCCCCTCTTCTCTCTCCTTTCTTCTCCCTCCCCTCTTCTCCCTCTCCTCTTCTCCTCCCCTCTTCTCTCTCCCCTCTTCTCCCTCCCCCCTTCTCTCTCCCCTTTTCTCCCTCCCCTTTTCTCTCTTCCCTCTCTCCCCTCCCCTCTTCTCTCTCCCCTCTTCTCTCTCCCCTCTTCTCCCTCCCCCTTCTCTCTCCCCTTTTCTCCCTCCCCTCTTCTCTCTCCCCTCTTCTCTCTCCCCTCTTCTCCCTCCCCCCTTCTCTCTCCCCTTTTCTCCCTCCCCTCTTCTCCCTCCCCTCTTCTCCCTCTCCTCTTCTCTCTCCCCTCTTCTCTCTCCCCTCTTCTCCCTCCTCTCTTCTCTCTCCTCTCTTCTCTCTCCTCTCTCCTCTCTCCCCTCTTCTCCCTCTCCTCTTCTCCCTCCCCTCTCTCTCTCCTTTCTTCTCCCTCCCCTCTTCTCCCTCTCCTCTTCTCCCTCCCCTCTTCTCCCTCCCCTCTCCTCCCTCTCCTCTTCTCCCTCCCCTCTTCTCCCTCCCCTCTTCTCCCTCTCCTCTTCTCCTCCCCTCTTCTCTCTCCTTTCTTCTCCCTCCCCTCTTCTCCCTCTCCTCTTCTCCCTCCCCTCTTCTCTCTCCCCTCTTCTCTCTCCCTCTTCTCCCTCCCCTTCTCTCTCCCCTTTTCTCCCTCCCCTCTTCTCTCTTCCCTCTTCTCCCTCCCCTCTTCTCTCTCCCCTCTTCTCTCTCCCCTCTTCTCCCTCCCCCTTCTCTCTCCCCTTTTCTCCCTCCCTCTTCTCTCTTCCCTCTTCTCCTCCCCTCTTCTCCCTCTCCTCTTCTCTCTCCCCTCTTCTCTCTCCCCTCTTCTCCTCCCCCCTTCTCTCTCCCCTTTTCTCCCTCCCCTCTTCTCTCTCCCCTCTTCTCCCTCCCCCCTTCTCTCTCCCCTTTTCTCCCTCCCCTCTTCTCTCTTCCCTCTTCTCCCTCCCCTCTTCTCCCTCTCCTCTTCTCTCTCCCCTCTTCTCTCTCCCCTCTTCTCTCTCCCCTCTTCTCTCTCCCTTTCTTTCCTCCATCTCCTCCTCATTGTTGGACCAGAGGTGGCCCGGCCTCTGTGTTGGCCCGGCCTCTGGTCCAACACAGAGGTGGCCCGGCCTCACACGGAGCGGTACAGCATGTGCAGATGCAGACATTCAGCTTTTACTTTGCTGAGTTGAATACACGTGCACGTGCACACACACACACACACACACACACACACACACGTCCTTGACCACGCTCGCTGTCCTCCACTCCAAACAGAATGTGATTCATTATCTGTATTTTACAACGTCAACTCTGCCTTGAACCGGCACAAGGATGGGAAAGAACATTTTAATTAATCAAATGTCTAATCTAAGATTTTTAAATAGATCTTTAAATAGATTTTTAAATAAATCTTTAAATAGATTTTTAAATAGATCTTTAAATAGATCTTTAAATAGATTTTTAAATAGATTTTTAAATAGATCTTTAAATAGATTTTTAAATAGATCTTTA
>JAUPFX010000199.1:0-12500 GCA_036937225.1 Sebastes paucispinis
CAAATCTGGGTCGATGCCCATCTTCACGGGGTAGTTATCCTGTTGCATCATGGGAACGCGGACAGGTAGCCCGCCGTCCAGTTGGAAGTTCTCCATTGCTGCGCTCTGACCGAACCGAGTCACCCACTTCCCTGTTTACAGGAAACGGTGTTCAAGCATCCTCAGCTGGTTCACGATTAAACCGACGAACCAGCTGGCGAGATGACGTACCTTTAAAGTAGGCGGCGCTCACGGTGTTCACCCCAGAGTTCTGGGGGATGGGCTTGGCCAGGAGGCGCTGCACCTTGCCGCCGGTCTCCCGAGACACCCAGTCGTTGATTTCTTTCATATCTCTATTTCCTCCCTGCAGGGACTTCGGACGAACTCCATACTGCTGCTCCACCAGCGAGAAGAAGTCCTGCTTCACACGTCCTGAAAGACAGTTAATCAGTAAAAAGAGTAGGAAACTAATTTGGCATCTCTAGGTCGGCTCTTTCATGGTTACAATCTTATCTATCCACAAACTCAGTGTGTCTCTTTTAATAACACAACATCAACATTCTCTGAGGTGAAATATGGCGTACCTCAGGGCTCTGTTCTTGGCCCTCTGCTCCTTATACAACGCATCTCTCGGTTGAATTATACATGTTCATGGAATTAATATCCACTGATACGCTGATGATACACCGCTGTATGTGCCTATAAAGACGGAGGATCGAGGCCTGCCCGTCTGTGGTGAAAAACTCAATGTCAAAAAACCAAGATTGAGACGACCAAAATGCCAAACTCAAGGCTTCAAATCCGTAGTCCACTAACGGATGGGTGGCGTTACGGTGACAACATCCACTTCTTTAAAACAGTCTACTGTTTTAGGAATACGTGGATCCCTGATGTTTACACCCAGCCCTCCTACATGAACTCACGTCGTGCCAGGTAAATGCGAGCGGCAGTACTCAGGCCTTTCCCGGGCGCCCTGACAGAGACCAGCATGTCCTTCAGGGTGTTGTGAATCTGAGGGTCCTGCAGGGTGTGGTACCTCAGAGCCCTGAACAGCTGCCGCTGAGCGTTCTCCGACCCTCCTGAGGAACAAACGGGATAATGTTTAGTGAGACACCAATTTCCTTTTTTTGTGATGGTCAGCACTTTAAACAACGTATTTTTTCTGTGTTTTCCTACAAATATCTGGCAACACGAGACGTATGTGTTAATTTCCACTCAAGTCTTTTTCAAAATAAAACTTAGTTAGGTTTAGAAAAGATCAACGTTGTTAGGCAACAAAACTACTTCGTTAGGTTTAGGAAAGGATCCTGATTTGGGTTACAATAACTCTGTAAATGCCGTAACTTAATTATTGAAGTTACGTGACAAACACTACTTAGTTAGCTCTAAAAAAGATCGTGGTTTGGGTTAAAATAACTCCGGAAGTGTTGTAACTTAAATACGGAAGTTATGCGACAAATAGATCAGCTTTGACTTGTGGCTTCACACGGGGACGTGAACAGCGGTTTTCTGGTGCTGACGACCATCACGAAAAAAAAGTGAAATGTATGTCTTTGGACACGAATCAATACATAACATTTCATGACTTTTTCCAGACTGAACTCAGACTGGATTATTAATCTTGTTCAGCAGCTTCATGTTCAGTAATTATGAAAACCAACGGTAAACTTGATGTCATGTGACACCTCCGACCACCTGATGATGACTTGTGTTTTTTCGGAGAGCAGCAAACAACAATCTGTTTCAACCAGTGTTTCTCCGACGAGCCCGTACACACCGTGGCGGTCAGAACCAAAGCACCAGTTTGGGTTTAGTTAGTTGTGTGTTTTTATTGTCTTCACCCATGGAGAGCTGCGTCAGCACCGCGGACACACTGATGGGGGACAGGAAGACGTTGGTGGCGGCGTCGCGGCTCGCCAGGGCGCGGAACAGGTTGTAGCCGAAGTCCGAGGTGGCGGCGCCCATCTTAGTCGCCGGCGTGGTGAAGAGCTCCACGTGTTCCTCCTCGCCGCCGCCGGTCTCCTCGCCTCCCGTGTCAGACTGGAAAAGGTAAACGGAGACATTTTATTCAAGGATTTATGTATTTATATGAACTTTATGTGTACGTGAGAGACGGACCGACACGTTGTTGGTTTGCACAGAAGATTTATTGATTATAAAATATTGAAGATCATGTGATACCTGAGCCCGACAGAAGCTCAGCACGACTCCAAACACCAGCAGGAAAGTTGTTCGCTTCATCCTGGAAGACAAACATGAAGACATAATGATGAAGATGTGTAAATTCCCTGGTGTTGGTATCGACTACTAGATGTCTGGTACCGTGACATCCCTAGTGTCTATAGAAACAGTCAAGAGACACAAAGCACGTTGAATATACAAAACTACAACAACAGAGATAAAATAATATCTAATAGAGAATATCCCCAAAAAGGGGCGTGGCCTTGACTTTTTGGGACGTACCCGTATGTGCCGCTCTGATGTATATATTATATTATATAATATATAATAGTGATATATCTGCTGCATCAAACCAAACGCTCATGATTTCTCCTCGAGTGTTTAAGGCTAATCAAACCAGCTCTAACATGCCTGACAGAGCGAGACAGTCTCAGTGTTTATGGATCAACATTCACATCTGACGGCGGTCAGAGTTTCATCATCTCACAGTGTTTATGGATGATTGCAGAGGAACGCCACAAAATTATATAACCAGCAGGAACTTCACCACAAAACGTAAACTGATGACGCCGTCAGGACCACGAAGAAGAAGAAAACTATAATCTCAGCCTCAGCTCTGCAGCTGTTCAGCCGTCCAACAGGAGCTCTGCAGGTTTATACTATATATCATCACTGTGGTATAAACTACAGGTTTATACTATATATCATCACTGTGATGAAACTACAGGTTTATACTATATATCATCACTGTGATGAAACTACAGGTTTATACTATATATCATCACTGTGGTATAAACTACAGGTTTATACTATATATCATCACTGTGGTGAAACTACAGGTTTATACTATATATCATCACTGTGATGAAACTACAGGTTTATACTATATATCATCACTGTGATGAAACTACAGGTTTATACTATATATCATCACTGTGGTGAAACTACAGGTTTATACTATATATCATCACTGTGGTGAAACTACAGGTTTATACTATATATCATCACTGTGGTGAAACTACAGGTTTATACTATATATCATCACTGTGGTGAAACTACAGGTTTATACTATATATCATCACTGTGATGAAACTACAGGTTTATACTATATATCATCACTGTGGTGAAACTACAGGTTTATACTATATATCATCACTGTGATGAAACTACAGGTTTATACTATATATCATCACTGTGGTGAAACTACAGGTTTATACTATATATCATCACTGTGGTGAAACTACAGGTTTATACTATATATCATCACTGTGGTATAAACTACAGGTTTATACTATATATCATCACTGTGGTATAAACTACTCTGCTGGTTTATAACACAGTAAAACACACAATGCTTCTTTTGTTCTGCAGCACACATCTGGACCTGGTTCTCTCCTAGTTCTCATGGTTTCACAAACACGAAAGCATCTGAAGTCATCTGGACCTCACACACACGCACACACACACACACACACAATGCATGATGGGAAACCCAGACGGTTCCAGCCAACAGAATAACCTCCGAGGCTGAAGCTTCTTCTCATCGTTTCTCTCCATCAGTTTCTCACATCATCTCTAAAACACATTCATCTTCTATCACAGTTTATCTTTATATTCCAATATGTTCTGATATTTTACATTTTCTGACACCGAAAAAATTAAAATAAGAAATTCCTTTTTTGGTTAATCTGATGTTGAGAAACCACATGACTGATTGAACTGTTCTCAGAGTTGTTTCAGATGAAAGGAATCCAACCAGAACAATAAAACTAAATAGTTCTGGATGTCCTCTGCTCTGGATGTTTCAGCACCTGAATGCAACACAGTGACACTCTGATGTCAGATATTATCACCACGGCGTGAAGGCAACAGAGGACCAGGGAATCTTTATGACCTTTAAGACCTTTATGACCTTTAAGACCCGGACAGACTGAGAGTTTGATCAGTTTTAGTGCTAATAAACAGACTTTATTCGGACCTTCAGAGTCTGCAGAGTCCTACAGAGTCCTGCAGAGTCCTGCAGAGTCCTACAGAGTCCTGCAGCAGCAGACTGAAGATGAACTGCTGACTACAGACGTGTGTTTTCCTGCAGCAACGTGTCTCTGAAGCTCACAGGAATGTGTCCTCACTGGCTGCTCTCTCATATCACATCTGGGATTATTCCTTTTTTTTTTAAGTGGAGCTCACAAAATGTTCTTGGCACCAAAAGTCTTCCCAACCCTGAATAACCTGCAAACCAACCCAGAGCTCCGGCTGCTCCGTCACCTCCTCTCACCTCTCACTGAATCTGATAACCATTAATATCAAACGTGACATTACTCATTATATCTTCAGAGATATGATTCTAATGTCTTTATCACATGTTTAAAACACACTGTAGGATCTGATGTGTTCAGTCTGTTTAATGTGAGACACAGAGGACTCTGACCTGAGATCAGATCTATTATATAAACCCTTCAGTGTTTGTTGGCAGCTCAGATGGAAAAGTTCAGAAATCTCTGCAGAGACTGGAAACATAATCAACATAATCAACATAATCACCATGTTTCAGAGAGTTAAAACCATTATCAAACTGATTTTATATCATGAAGGACGAGAGACGAGAGACGAGAGGGTTTCTCTTTGTGCCAAAAGATGAATTCATGAGACGAACTTCTGAATCTCTGCAGGTTCATCAAACATTTATTTCTGCTTCACTTCATGTCAAAGTTGCAGCAGCTCTTTCTCTTGCTGCATGGAAACGGAGACCTGCAGCAGCTCTCCGTTTCCATGCAGTAACTAGACTAACAGTCAAATAGAACAAACTACTACTACTATTACTACTACTACTGCTACTGCTACTGCTACTGCTACTGCTACTGCTACTGCTACTGCGGATCATGAAGACAAAAGTTGTGCGTAAAAGCGCAAAGTGACCAAACAAAGCGCGTAAAAGAGCACTCACCTCTCGGCTGCTCCAGGACAGTTCCACGTTGCCCAGAATCAGAATCTCTCGCTCTCTCTCGCTCTCTCTCTCTCTCTCTCTCTCTCTCTCTCTCTCTCTCTCTCTCTCTCTCTCTCTTCTGCAGACCTAAATCTCTGCTGTACTCTGCTCCTCTCCTCTGCTCCTCCGCTCTTCTGCTCCTCTGCTCCTCCGCTCTTCTGCTCCTCTGCTCCTCCGCTCCTCCGCTCCTCTCCTCCTCTGCTCCTCTGCCTGCCTTCACTCACACACCGCGCTCCTTCTCTCTCTCTCTCTCCACCTCTCACGTGCATGCTGCTCACTCCACACTGCAGCAGAGTTAGTTTAGCTCTGAGAATATCTAGTGAATGTTCAGTGGACGTTTGTGCAGAAATAACTGCTGCAGCTCCTCCAGACCAACAGAGGTTTCCCGTGTCTGGTGAAGTGACGGGGCTCCGCAGAGAGAAACGTTATCGTCTCCCACCAAAACTCCGGCGTCTCCCCCGTTCCCTCCGGCCGCGGTCGGGAGGCCGAGGCGGGAAAAGCCAACACTAGGATCAGCATTGATTCATGGAGAGACCTTGGTCTGGTCAGCTAACATTACTGCCAAGCAGCTGAAATATAGAGTGATATTGTGCTTTTAGCTGACGTGTGTCTCCTCACTGTGTTGAGTGATGCTCCTTCATGTCTATGTAGAGCGAGCACAAGCGCCAGCAACAGGACGCTGACTTTAGTTGACTTAACGGACACAGGTGAAGCTGTTAACAAGACATTTAGGATTCTTACTAACAGTCCCTTTAAATAAAGTGTTAGCTTTTGGTTCATAATTTTGTCTTAAACCAGTCTGGAAGAGACCTGCAATCCTGGGAAAAAACTGGTTTCCGTTTCTCGCACTTGAAGCGTTAACTTCACTCAAACCAATAAAGCTCTCCGTCCACAAATCAAATCAATTTATTGTGTCAACGTTTTATTTTCTGTGACTGAATATCAAATTAAAATCATCACGTTGTAGATAAAACATCTGCAGATTTAACATCATAATACACGACTTGGTTTGTTGTTTTTGAATGAAAGAGTTTCATGTTTCTGTTTGACAGAATCTTCTTTCATCAGCTGGAAAACCTAATAAGTGTATTATAAACATCATTAAACACCCTACTTTAATCATCACATCAGAAACCTGACTAATTTGCTAAAAACATAATCAATGTGGAAAATGAATCCTCTGAATCTACTGAGAAGGAGAAGTTTGACAATTTGTGAAATACGCGGAGAGTTAAATCTCAGCGAGAAACCCAACAAGCATATTTCCAAAACAAGTCGAACTATTCCTTCAGATTTAAAGCTTCCGGCCAGTGCAGAGTCGTCTGGTTTCTTCTCGCCGTTACTTCCCATCGCCGCCCTCCAGTTCGTTCACAGGCTGCAGCTGCTTCCTCTCGGTGGCGGCGGCGGCGCTACACGACTGCACCTTCGTCGCCTCGCTGCTCGAGCTGTTGCAGTGTTCGCTATCTGTGTCTCTTTTCTTGACATTCTCCATCGCCGGTTGGTCGTTCATGGTGCTGAGAGGTATGGGGTCGTTGTCGGGGGCGGGGTTCGTGACGACGCCCATGAAGAGCGGGGCCAGGGAGGCGTCGTCGACGAGGGCGAAGAAGAAGGGGGAGTTGGCGGAGAAGAGGGACACGGAACGCATGGAGGTCACGACGGTGGTGGCGGACGCTTCCACGCCTTCCTCGCTGAGCTCTATGGTGCTGGCGTGGCGGACGCTCGCCACCGTCAGAGGCTGGTCAGAAATGCCGGAAAGGTCCGGACCTGAAAACAGAGAGCCGAGGCCTGATGGAGAGAATCAGAGAGAGAGAGAGAGAGAGACAGGAAACACGACATCGTTGGTTGACGTATGTTGATGCATCAGGATACTCAGTTTGATCATATTCACTTCCTGGTTTGGCACATTCAGGCTAAACTGACCAAAGACGTATATACATAGACGCCGCACTAACTCCTGGACAACATGGGCGACATATTGGACCATGAAAGACAGGTCCAATATGGCGCCCACGTTGACGTATCTCTGCAACGGGCTGAAGCGTCCAATGCGGCGTCTATGTATACATGTCGGTATACCGTGTCCAGGTATCCAGACATCCCTTCAGTCTTAGTGGAGCTGATGTTCTCACCCATGCTGGTCAGTGCCTCCTGGAGCTCCTGGCGGTACTGCAGCTTCAGCTTGGGTAAATTGACCTGCATTGTTTTCTCCTGAGGTAAACGTCTGTAGAGGTCGGAGATGTTCAGTCTGGGAAGCACCGCCGACACGTTTCCTCTGCCCGGCAACGGCTTCACGATTAAGAAGCTGGTGTTTCCCTTGAAGGGAAAACTGGCAACCTGCCGGAGAGAGAGACGGACTTCCTCTTTAGTTCTGTTATTTCTTTATAGACAGGTTTCTTGTATAAAACAAAACTGGGTTTCTCATTCAGGAGGCAAAACCTCTTCGGCAGCCGTTGTGATCAACGTAGATTTCTCATTGTTTGCTTGGCTCTCCTTTCCACGCTTCCCATTCATTGTAAGCAGCCGTGCAATGCATTCTGGTAGCGTGGTGGCGCAATTCAAGAGACGAACCGTCACGTCGGCCGCTCCTCATTTGCATAAAGTTGAGGTCTAGGATACATTATGCAAATCAGGGGCGTCCGATGGGACTCGCCGCTTCTGGAAACTCTCAAGAAACTTTTAAACTAACCGTTGTTGATCTAAGATAAAGACAGATTCATCAACTTCCTGGATTATTTCTCTCATTAAATGTTTTCAGAAACACGTTTCAGTGAACTATTTTCAGGACAAACAAGCCGCCATGTTGGTTCCGTTTTGAAAACTGGGAGCAGCAGCCCACGAGGGAAAGTGTTCCTGAGAAGACTGACGACGTGACATCATGACTGAACAATGTCCCCGTGAATGTTTGTGCTGTCAACAGTTCTTCGTGTATCGGTCTATGTCTCAGTCTACGTCTCGGTCTACGTCTCGTCTTAACGAGACTTATTGAACGAGGCCGACCGTCGGCCCACCGCTGATTGGGCTCTCCCCAGAGCCGCCCAGACGCACCAGCGATGGGACTGAGGCGGAGTCGGGAGCTGGCCGAGCAACTCGGAACAGCGAGCAGGTAGCAAGCGGAGACCGGGTAGGCTGGCCCACGCTACATGCCGGCAGCAGGTATGCTAACGAATAGCCCAGTGCTTCTTCATATGCCGGCTGACTAGCTTCGTAGTTACCCCTAGAGAGCCGTGTGAGTATGGACAGACCCCTATTGAGGCAAAGCTGGTTTAGCCGTGACACTACTGTGATGGACAGAATCGGCACCATCACCAATGTGACCTACCTGTGCTTCCAGTGCTGGATCGTCCAGCAGGCGGAGAGGGTACTGGGCCGACTTCATCATGTCCACCAACACCGAGTTCTGGTTGTCCAGGTAGAACACTCCCTTGGAGGTGCCCAGAGGGTCAAATCGTGTCCGCCATTCACCTGACAAACACAACGGGGGGTGGAGGGGACTCATTAGTAAATCTGTTTTTTGACAACCTGAATTCATGAGTCACCTGTGTTTGCATTTTAAGAACTAAGGCAGCACTTCATGAAGAGCATTAGATTCTTTGTGATGCTCAAGGAGCTGTCCTGGTCTGGAGAAATCTGGTCTGATGGTTTTAGGGCGTGAACTGTTTGCTGATGATGTTGTCCTTTTTGGCTCAGACCGTGATCTCCAATGGCAGACCACATAACCACATAACCACATTGTCCACGGTTCGATTCCCGGCCAGGGACTCTTGTTGCACCTCATACCGCTCTCTCTCCCAGTGTTTCCAGTGTCTCCCTACACTACGACTGTCAAATAAAGGCATCCTTTCCCTCCAGATTGGTAGATTGCTCTGTCCAGCTGATGGGCAGCAACCAAACCCTCCAGGAAGAGCGCCGAGCATCGATCCCAACTTTCGTAGTGGCCAAACGGCAGTACTACAACTTCCGTGTCCGTCACGTGATGCTATTGGGCCCAGAAAGACTTTTTCCCGTAGACTTACATTGGGAAAGAGACGGGTATTTAAATCGTCAGGTATATACATACACACATACATAAATAAGTACCCTATACTTTAAAGATGAGCTTCATTGAGCAGTGAGTGGGACTATAAAGGCAGTGGGAGGTTGGAGGGACCGGATCAGAACCGTGGCCCTCTGACTACATGAATCCCCAAACTGACTGGTCTTTGGTGAAGATGGTTCACCTTTGAAGTACACAGCGTTCATGAGCATCAGCACCACGTTGTGTGGAATACTGTCCAGGAAGTTGTGGATGTGACCGTTGGTGGCGTTCTCCACCCACTGGTTGATCTCCTCCACGGAGACCAGCGGGACAGGGGACGACTGGTACCTGAAGAGAAAAACATCTCTTAACTTCCACAGCAAACATGAAGACAACAGGACGGAAAGAAGAGGTCGGTAGAAATGTAAGAAAATGATCCATTATTACTGTGTTTACTTCCTACCACTATTATTATGTTTTTAGTGTTCGTCATGGAGCACAATCCGATGTCCGGGACCGGTACAAATACTTACTGTAAACTGCTCAAACTACTTTTTATATATTTATATTTTAGAACGGGATCAAAACGGACCTCAATTCCCCCCTAAGGGAAGTTGGTCCCTTAGTAGCCGCTGTATTGATCCCCTCCGCCTTAAAGAAGGAGCTTCATCCAGCTGTGAGTGAGACTACAGACCCATTTCCCTCCATGACCAGCAGCCGTCACTAGAGAGCTTTCCCTCCACCTCCTCATCCCCTCAGCTGTTCCCAATCCACCCATCAGCTCTCCAGTATCTGGAGCTCTAAATCAACGCTCCTCACCTCCCTCTTCTCTCTGCTTGTTTGGTCAGTTTCCTGCTCTGAGACTTTTAGCCTTACTGATCTCTAGTTTACAACATTTTGACTGTCTTTAGTCGTCCATCTTTGTCTCAGTTGTCTGAATTTGGGTCCAGATGTTGTGCTGAACCATTATCATTCACTCATTATATCTTAGGTGTGTGCAGGATGTTCAAACTCTGATGAAAAGCAGCTTCATTCAGTGTGTTAATGGTCTGATTGTAACTGATACCTGGCCAGAGATTCCTCAACAAAAGACAACTTCACTTCAAATCCTGAGAGAAAGAAAGAAAGAAAGAAAGAGAGAAAGAAAGAAAGGAAGGAAGGAGAGAAAATGTAAAAAAGTTGGATAAGACGAATAGTACAATAGATGTGTTTCAGCGGTTCAGCGGTCCTCAGAACACACACCTGGTCTCAGGTACATGCGAGTCGCCACCTCCAGCGACGTGTTTCTGAAGTGAGTCACGAGACCTCCCAGGATGTGGTGGTAACACGGCAGACTGACGGCGTGGAGGCTCTCCAGCAGCAGCTTCTCCGTCTCATTATGAGCTCCTGAGAGAGAAATTCAATCTGATCAACATGTTTCATAAAACAGGAACAGCTGATGGACCGTATACGGAGTAAACATGAGAAGCCTCTTCAACATGTGGCTTTACATCTGCAAACATTTCCTCACTTTAAATCTGCTGCCACGCTAACAGCGTACTGACGGTGAAACCAGAGGAAAGGTTGTAAAATCAAAAGGTTTATCCAAGATTCCTGCGTAGCTCAGTTTACTCTGTTAACCCAAAGTTAACAAGTTTAACATCAGCAGCTGAAACAGAGCTAACTTTACAAGCAACAGGAACGAAGCAAGTTAACGCCAAGCTGCTCACTCTGCAAGAACAAAGGAGCAGAGGACACTATTGGATTTGAACACAGCAAGGACGGCATCTTTTGACATCTTTATTCAACATAATTAATAGTTATTTTGATAATTATTAGGGCTGTCAATCAATTCAAAATATTGAATTGCGATTAATCACATGATTGTTGATAAATATCCGAGAAATTTTCGAAAAAAAGTCAGAAAAATGTCCCAAAAATGTCCAAAAAAATGACCCCAAAAAAATGACCGAAAAATGTTCGACGAATGTCCAAAAGCCTGCTACAACCTTAAAAATTGCACGTTGCATTAATGCGTTAAAGAAATTAGTGCTGTTAAAACTAATTTGCGTTAACGTGTTATTATTGCGTTAACTTTAGTAATTTTAGACTCAGTTTGTCAGGTTCAGCTCTACATTCAGACTCAGCTCAACTTTAAGGCCTTTGAACACCAAGTTCCTATTTTTTGTCTGAAATTGTCGCATGTTTAAACATAAACACGACCTCACGTTGTGTCAATCACGTTTACACGGGGTCCTCGCGGCCCGCCGTTGTCGGTGTTCGGGCCTTAATAAGTACGGGAAAAAACAACGTCACAAACATAACTTCCAAAACCAAACGGCCTCCTGGTTAAAGTCCTGTGTTTGTTGGACCCGTCCATCATCAGCAGTCTGTCTCTCTTTTTCTTCTCCGTCTCTAGCTCTGAGCGTAGCGTATTTACGAGGATGTGTTTACATTGCAGTCAGTACAGACTACATGGCGTACACATGACACGCCAAAAGCAACAGCGGCGTTCTTATCCACGCTTATCGCCTCCTGCGTTATCGTGTCACTGACCTAAGGTGAGCTGAGCGAGGGCCAACGCCAGGCTGAGAGGTGATAGGACGACGTTGGGCTGCTGCGGACCAACAGGGAGCTTCTCCAGGAGCTGTAAACCCAGTCGCTCGATGGCGCCCCCTATCGCCCGGTGGTCCTCGGGGCTGAACACCCGCCCTCCTCTGCAGCCCTGAACCTCCTCCTCCTCCTTCGTCTCCTTCTCCTCTTCATCGTCTACAGGAACGGAGACATCAGGAGCTGTTGTACTGAGGTCCTCCTGAAGACGGGAGGACAGAAGACAGGGTTCACTCTCTGATGAAACAGCTAGTAAAGTATTTAGTTTACTAGACGGAGGTTTGTTCTTACAGTTAGTCCCAGACAGCAGAGACAAAGCAAGAGAAGAAGAAGACACAGCTTCATTTCCAAACAACCAGCCTGAAAAACACAAAGACACATTATTAACCATGAGAACCATATATAGGATTACCAGAACACATTATTAGATTTCTAACTAATGATGGGATTAGTAATATCTTTTGTCTCCTACATGTGGGCAGTAAATGGGCTGAAAATGGGCCCTATAAGGGATTGTCCACAGGTTCCATAACGACTCAATGTCAATGCCCACATGGATTTCATGCAGGATTACACTGGGTGTTTTGTGGGCCCCAACTGGGCAACATACCCAAGACCCATCTTGGTCCCAGCTTTAAGTTCTATGTGGGGACTACATGGGGACTACATGGGCTGAAATGTGAGGGTTTGTCCACAGTTTCCATGTTAGCCCCATGCACTTATTTCCCAGTAGTAACCCAACTAGGACCCACA
>JAUPFX010000199.1:15000-16841 GCA_036937225.1 Sebastes paucispinis
GTGTTTACCAGAAGACTAAAGGTTACTGTTTCAGAAGTGTTTTTGGCTGAGCTGCAATACGCTGAATACACAGAACACAGAATACACTGAACTACATGAACCATACGACTCAACCAACACCGAGTACCAGATAAGACTTCATATACACAGTCTGGATCTGTGGATCTATAGAGTAGTAGCTTCTAACTCCACCACTCGTTCTATATCTGTGTAAACTACAGGTTGTTTTAGCTGAAACTGACTGAAACTTCTGTCCAGACGCTGATTCAGTCCCAGAAGACGTTGGGTGAAGTGGAGTGGAACTCACCTGGCTTGTGTCTGATGTGGAGGCAGACGATGAGAAAGCTAAAAGGTGATTAAAATAAGAGTAAAGACGGATGTGTGCAACCTTCTCTGGGCTGGACGGCGTAGTGGCTGGACTCCCCGGCTGACGCCCCCACCATGCTCCGTTAATGATCAACCACCACTGGTCCGGCTCGATGTTTGGACACTACAGTATGTCAAACTAAAGAGACACACTGGACAGTTGTCAACGTCTCTAGAGATGACAAAGACAGTCAAACTAAAGAGACACACTGGACGGTTGTCAACGTCTCTAGAGATGACAAAGACAGTCAAACTAAAGAGACACACTGGACGGTTGTCAACGTCTCTAGAGATGACAAAGACAGTCAAACTAAAGAGACACACTGGACGGGTGTAAACGTCTCTAGAGACGACAAAGACAGTCAAAATAAAGAGACACACTGGACGGGTGTAAACGTCTCTAGAGACGACAAAGACAGTCAAACTAAAGAGACACACTGGACGGGTGTAAACGTCTCTAGAGACGACAAAGACAGTCAAAATAAAGAGACACACTGGACGGGTGTAAACGTCTCTAGAGACGACAAAGACAGTCAAAATAAAGAGACACACTGGACGGGTGTAAACGTCTCTAGAGACGACAAAGACAGTCAAAATATTTGGCTGTGAACGCGTCTTAGCGGCCGAGAGACGATCACATTCATTGATTAAGGTTCTCACAGTAAACTGATGTATTTCCAGTAGTACGTTAGATACTACGACACAGTAAACTGTCTGTAGTCTGACTCTTTACTCCGAAATACTCTGAAGGAATGCCATCATTTAGGAAAATCCACCACCCAGAGACTCACTACTGACTCACATACTGTATCTAAAACATGACAAAATCACACGTATAACTTCATATCTTTATCATTATCATCACAGTCACCTTCTGTATGTAATAATCATGAACTAGAACGCTAAACTACAGTAAGCAAAAATAAACTAAACTAAGTTAAACAACAATGCTGAACTAAAGTAAACAAGGCTAAAACAAAGGGAACTAAACAACAAATCTAAACTAAACTAAGCTAAACTAAACTATAAACAACAAAGATATATTAAACTAATCTCTAAACTAAAACACAAAACTAAACTAAACTAGATTAAACTAAGATAAACTAATCAAGACCAGATTAAATTTATATAAACTAAGGTAAACTAAACCAAACTAATCGAAACAAAACAAACCAACAAAGCTAAACTAATATAAACTAATCTAGACTAGATTAAACTAAGATAAACTAAACTAATCTATATTAAACCAAGTTAAACTTATATAAACTAAGATAAACTAAACCAAACTAATCTAAACTAAACAAAGTTAAACCAAACTAACAAAACTAAACTAAACTAGGCTAGATTAAACTAAGATGAACTGAACTAAACTAATGTAAACTAGACTATCTCTAGTCTCCCAGTGGAGGGTAAAGTGAGTCTGGGACTGTTTAGTGACTCGTCCTCCAGCTTCGTGGCCTCGTGGCGTTCTACTC